>SJYA01002644.1:178137-250283 GCA_006410615.1 Neotragus moschatus
CTTCACCATTTTTTTTTTTTTTTTTTTTCCTGTCTGGAATGCAGATGGAGTATTTGGAGGTCAGGCAGCCTCCTTCCTACCAAGAGACAGTATGCAGGAGAATGGAAATCCACACATTAAGAATGGCCTGGTAGATGGAAGGGAGACAGCTGGATTCTTCACGGCCGTTCATAGTCACTGTCTTAGTCCTGAATGGTCTATGGACAGACTGTGTTCATGTTTTCATAAATTGCAACTGATTCCTGATGGATGTGAATATTTGTCCATATCTTTTATGGTCACTGTTAATCCTCAGTTGTCAATATCTATTCGTATCTCAGTGACCCCCACGAGGTATTGGAGTGAAGGATCCATGCCTCATTCATCTCTGTCTTTGGCGCAGAATGGATGTTGACTAAATGCTGCTAGTCAGGAGAATTGAATTCTTGGATATGGAGGTCCACACAGATGTCAAGGTCCTGTGTTTCCACCTGGTGGTTTCTTTTCTCTTGTTTCTTTCCCTTTTCCTTTCTCTTCTGTTTCCTTCTCTCTCTTGTGTCTCTCCACCTCTTTCTCTTCTTAGAAATGAACTCCTTTTTTACTTTACATGAAATGTTCTGGAATGGACCCTGGTACAGAGCTATGTATATATATATACACACACACACACAAGCTTGATCATGTTTATATATACGGTCAAGCACAGCAAGTGAGGGGCATTTCTAGCACATTAGGTATATAACAAGCTTTATAAACGGTTTGGGTTTCTTCTAACTACCTTTATTGCCACCCTGATTTGGCCTTTATTGGAGGAAACTATTCTCTCCATGCTGTGGTCTCACTGCAGACGTTTCTATCCAGTGGGAACCAGAAATAAAAACCCAATGCATTTAAAATGTGAGATGTGGAAAGGAAACAGAGAGAACAGTTTCGGAGCTGGCTTCCATTGCCTTATAAATATAGCATAGTTACTTGAATTCCATAGGAATTAAACTCTGATCTTTTAAAATGCATGCAAATTTTTGCAGAATATATATGAAGAAGTCACTATAACTGTTGAGGCACTTTGACTCCCTTGATAAATGGGACTTCCAGACCACACTTTATTGAGTCTCTGATTTTTAATAATTTGAATCCTGCAAGATTTAATTCTGCATAATTCTGGCTGAAATCAGCTTTTGATTGAGTTGTAATGGCTCTGTTATTGTAAATATCTCTGCATGCTAATGTCGTGCTGGAATTCAATAATATTTAGATGAAATTTTTTGCCTGAAGCATTATGGAAGCAAGATTTAGAAAGTCAGGAAGTTTGTGTCAAAGTGACATCTATTTTGGGTAACCTGCAACATTTTTACATGCAATAAATGGTCATCTCAAGACATGATTTAAATAATTATGACTCCTCAGTGTATACGCGAGGATCAATTATACTATGTATATAATGTGAATAAAATATGGGCTTCCCAGGTGGCTCAGCAGCAAAGAACTGCCTGAGATGCAGGAACCGCAAAAGACATAGGTTCAGTTCCTGGGTCGGGAAGATCCCTTGAAGGAGGGCATGGCAACCCACTTCGATATTCTTGCCTGGAGAATCCCATGGACAGAGGAGCCTGGCGGGCTACAGTCCACAGGATTTCAAACAGCTAGACGTGACTGAAGAGACTTGGCGTGCACGAAACACATGCATAAAATATAGGAACACTTAAAAGATATGTCTAATTTTACCTTGCAATATTTCCAGATACAGACATCAGTGACTCAGCTCAGGACGAAGCGATGAGACCTGGGACCTCAAAGATGGAAAGGCAATATGAAGCTGGGGCGGTGATTGGGGCTTAATCCTGGCACTGCCATTGACCCCAGGGGTGAATAAACTGAAATTTCAAAAAATTTACTTAAATTCTCTGAGACTCCGCTTCAGCTGCTATAAAATCAAATAACCAAACAAATAATAGATACATCCTCATCATCTATCTCTTTGTTAGAACAAGAGCATCTTGAATAAGAGCCATTTGTTAGTATACATCATACATGGGTGTTCCAAGAGTTGACTTAAATTGAAGGTTCAAGTGTGAAATTATTCATTCAGTCCTATGAAGTAGGAACTATTACTATGCCCATTTTGCAGAAGGGTAAATTGAGGAAAACACAAGTTGAAGATTAGATCAGCTAACAAGTAGAGGAACTGGGACTTGAACCCTGACAATCAGGCTCCAGAATCTGTGCTCCTAACCCTTGTGATGGACACAACTGATGGACACAACTGATGGACACAACTTCTTCGGCATTTCTTCATGTAAGAGGTTGAGTCTAATTCTGCTCCTCCAGCGGGGGCTGGAAGGACCTTGAGCAAATGGGTGATGAGGCTTTGCTGGATGGTGAGGAGAGTGTTGCTGGAGGCTGAAGGAGAAGGCACCCAAGTTAGATGTTGGTAGACAGGTGAGTGAAAATAATGTTGGCACAAACATGGAAAACAGAAAAGACACCTAAAATCCTGTGTATCTGACTAAAGACTTCTCCAGGCAGAATGCTGAAAGTACCACCTGGCTTCTAATGGGCTTTAATAAAGTACAGAAAGAGAGAGATTAACTAAAGACAAACTGTGCAGTTTTTGAGCAAAATTTAGAAGAGACAGGACAGTGTTTTTATTCAGCAAAAAAGTAAGGAATTCTCAAAGTAAGAAATGGTTTCAGGGCAAAGAACAAATCCAGAGCTCTCCCACTAAAACCTAATCTCAGAGTAGAGTTCTTAAGGGTATAGCTTTAAGGACCTCCCCATATCCACTTTTTGAGAAGTATCATTTAAAAGTGTACCTAGTAAAAATTTTAAGGATATGCCTTATAGAACTTTTCAGCTAGACCAAAGGCTTCTAGGAAACTGTTGAGGCATTTTCTCAGAATACTCTGACTCTCAGCCCAAGGTGGAGTCTTGAGGAAAGAAAGGTGAGTATGGTTTTAGTCTAGTGATGCAAGCCACAGTAAGATTAATAGAAAACCCACAATGTTTTGGGGGAGAATTCTATTAATGGAAGCACTGCCAACTTGGACAAACCAGGACAGAGACACTATAAAATGAAAAGAAGCCTTGGGACAGTCTGTGTTCTACCCACCTACGATGGCAGAAACTTACTGAGAAGGCTGCTTGGCTGCACATATGAGCCGTTTCCTATGGAAAATGAAGAACTGTCCCCCAGGGAGAACCATGAACCTTGGAGGATCATTTCCAGGGAGCTTTACTGGACTCTACTCAAGGAACTGGCCACGTGCACCAGGCTGGATTTTGGAATTACTATAAACCAGGAGCTGCCAGGCACTCCAGTTTTTCCCCTTTGTGGAGTAGGCATGCTCCTTGTGATTCTATTCTTTATGTCTTATCACAGTAAATCGGGTGTGTGGAGGAGAGTAGATAACTTTTCACTTTAGTTCACAGATCATCGTAACAGGAGGAACCATATTTGAGGAACTGCATCCAAGGAACCTCATCTGTACCTGAATTTGATTTAGATAATGAAATATCGGACTTTAAGGCAATGCCCAATCGGGATGAGACTATAGGGGTCTTGGGGAAGGAGAGTATGCTTCTCTTGTGTGAGGGGTATAAATGCTTTGTGAACAGCTGTCAGACCAGGAGAGATTAAAGATGGATTTATTAAATTGCTTAAAGTTCTCTATCAGGAGGAGGGATCTATTTTATCTCCCCTTGAATCTGAGATGGACTGGGAGTGCTCTGACCATTACGTGTGATGCTCTGCCTGTTCTAGACCAATCCCTTGATAGGACTGGAATTCTTGGAGCTCCAAACTGGAGAAACCACGTGGGGCGATTCTAAGACCATGTGGAGAAAGAAGAGGGATCTGCCAAGCCCAGGGGTCCAGTGGTTCCCCATCAATGTGGCAGGCTTGTGAGTTCAGCTACACTGAACCCCTCAGACCAGAACAGTCTCTAGCTGAACACCACCAAGTGACCCAAGTCAACATCCTCTGAAACAAAAGAATCATCATTCATGCCCTGAACTCCTGACCCTTCTAAAGAGTGAGATACAATAAAATGGTTGCTATAAGGTGCTAAGGTTTGTGGTGCCGCCATAGATAACTAGAATTACTGTGTCTCCCATGTCCTTGTAAATTACTATGATCACTGAGATGATGTGCTGCGTGCTAAGTCACTACAATCATGTCCGACTCTTTGCAAACCATGGGCTGTAGCTTGCCAGGCTCCTCTGTCCGTGGGATTCTCCAAGCAAGAATACTGGCGTGGATTGCCACGCCCTCCTCCAGGGGATCTTCCCGACCCAGGGATTGAACCCGCATCTCTTGTGTCTCCTGCATTGGCAAGTAGGTTCTTTATCACTAGTGCCACCAGGGGAACCATTAAAATGGTGCTGCTGCTGCTGCTGATACTGCTAGTTAATGGTATCTTCTAACACCAAGTTGCCCCCACAATGAATATGTACAGCATCTATACCAAAAGCAGCTTCAGTTTGCTTTTTAACCATTGAAGTTGGAGACGCGACATCATTCAGTCTTGATTATGGCTCAATATGGGACCAGAGAAAAAGTATTACTCTTCCTGGGCAAGGACTCTGTGGTCCTAAACCTAGGTCTTGCTTCCAAGCTAGGATAAGCCCAGTGTTACTTGCCAGCCTTCACCCTGTAGTCTTTCATATGCCAGTCACTGTTGGTTTTCCTGCCTCCTCTATTAGACAGAGAATCCCCTGGAGGGCAGCTGTGTCTCTGCCTGAGTACCTCCCCCCTCCACCAGCCAAAGCTAATATAAGCAGGGCGCTTAGGAGGGGCTCGTTTCCCTGTTGGTGGAATGCATGAATGAGCAACGGGCATTTGGAGAATCTTTCTATTGTTTTACATTTCAGGTCTGCCTACAATGTAAAGAGCACAGCTGAGCTGAATAGTACCTTGTAAAAGCTTTTGTTGCAGGTCTCAGGTTGACCACTTTCTTAGAGAACAAATCTGGCATTTTACAGTAATGATAACAAAAATTCATGATTGGTAACAGCAGCATTAAATCCAAAAGCTAATTGCTGTGACCACCAAAGAGTGCGAAACCTCACAGGACATTTGGTCCTGTCCAAAAGGTCTATAAGACATTTAGTCCATACCAAAAGATCCCTGATATTTGATCCTGTCCAAAACCATGTGGTGCAGATCAAAGATGTTTATGGATGTTTTAGATGGCATCAGATGTCTGATAAGCATGTGAAATGGTGTGTGACAGGCAGACAGGTCTCCGGCTAAAATTCTAGATGACCCTCAATATTTTGGTTTGGTCTCTTCTCTGATACAGTTTTCTTATTTATAAATGTATCAGAAGACTATACAGACCAAAGGATAACGGAAGCATTTTATAAAGCTACTTTCCCTTCAAGAGGTGAGAGAAATCCAAGTTTCCCAGAAACCTCAATCTTGCCAATATCTTCACCCTGAGAATACCTAAAATTATGAAAATTGCCTAAATTGAGCTTTATTTTTGTCTCTCCCACTCCCAGTCCCCTAGTCTAGTCACCAGTGGAATCACTGATGGGTGTGTGTGCTAAGTCACTTCAGCTGTGTTCAACTCTCTGCAACACTATGGACTATAACTCTCCAGGCTCCCCTGTCCTTGGGATGCTCCAGGCAAGAATACTAGAGTGGGTTGCCATGCCCTCCTCCAAGGGCTCTTCCCGACCCAGGGATCAAACCCATGTCTCTTGCATCGCCTGCACTGGCAGGTGGGTTCTTTACCACTAGTGCCAAACCTTGAAAAGCTCATTACTGATGGGGGCTCTCTATTAATAACATGAACTTTAAGTCAGAGAGAAAACATAATACACACGAAAGGAGGGTAGGGTAGAGTGAGTGAACACAGGTTAGATTTCAAGGGGGCCTTGGCGAATATGCCTCCCAGGCTAGACATGTGGAGAGACAGAGGTGTGGGACACGGAGGAGCCGCGCCTAAGGTCACACTCATGACCTGAAGCTGAGCCCCGCCAGGAGCCCGACCTGCAGCCTCACCACCACACGGAGGTCAGCAGGCTCTTTTAGTGGAGAGCCAGGGAGTAAATATTTTAGCCCTTGAGGGTCTCGCAGGCTCGGTTGCAATTGCTTAGCTCTGCGGCTGGAGCATGAAAACAGCCACAGACAATGTACAAACGAAAGAGCATGGCTGCGCTCCAATAAACTGCTTTTATGCACACTTCTCAGGCACTTCCCGCCCAGTCCTGCTCCCCTACTGCCACGCCTCCATTCACTGCATCAGCACCCCTCTCCCCATCCTCCGCTTTTTTCTGGGTAGTCATGGCAATCTCTTCTTGGTGATGGGAACGCTAATGACCCATGTTTTAAATCTGGCCTTGTCTCTTATGCCTTCGGGTGAGTTTCTGTACTTGCCAGGCTTCTCCTGTGTAAGTCAAGGAGGGTGAAGGAAAACTTCAGGACAGCTCAGGGAAATCTGTGGTCCTCCGCTTTATGCATCTCTCTCTTAGGAATTCAGGGAGTCAAAGAGCTCTGAACTCCTTCCTAGGTCTACACACACGGTTGTGTCTGGAGCCAGGGACTTAACTTCCCTCAGACTCAGTCTCCCCATCTATAAACGGGGATAATAAATACATGGGCTCGTGAGATTTTGGCAAAGATAAAATGAGATGGTGTTTGGGAGATGGATAAACTAGAGTTTGGAATTAACAGAACATAGTACTTTACATAAAATAGATAGCAACAAGTACCTGGTGTAGAGAAGAGGGAACTATATTCAATATCCTGTAATAACCTATAATGAAAAAAGAGTAAATGTATATATATATGTGTGTGTGTAGCTGGGCTTCCTGGGTGGTGCTAGTGGTAAAGAAACTGTTTGCCAATGCAGGAGACACAAGAGATGCGGGTTTAATCCCTGCGTTCGTTCAGTCCCTGGGTTGGGAAGATGCCCTGGAGGAGGGCATGGCAACCCACTCCAGTATTCTTGCCTGGAGAATCCCTTGGACAGAGGAGCCTGGCGGGCTACAGTCCATGGGGTCACAAAGAATCAGACACGACTAAAAAGGCAGCATGGACCTATGAACCTATTTGCTCTCCACCTGAAACGGATACAACACTGTAAATGAACTATACTGCAGACAAAAATTTTAAGAGATGGTGTTTGCATTCTTTACAAAACACTGAGACACTATGGAAACGGGAGGCTTTGTAACGCAAATTAGTGTATGTACTAGAGCTACCTTTTTGAGATCTCCTGGGGCTTTCCGAAATAATGCGCTACCATCAACAGCTGAGGAAGCAGGCATAGTTTTGTTCAGTGCGAGCCTGGTCCACCCACGTGTGAGAGAGGACTGCAGCAAAACGCGCGCCGTGCGAGCGCAGGCTCGCCTCACCGTCAGCGAAAGAGCACAATTTGTTCCCTGGACGTTCTGTTGTCTACTTTCCTTTTTAATTTATGTGTTGTTATTAAACAATTACATTAGCAGACTGTTGATCAGAGTGTGTTTGCGTTTCTAATTGAACATTCTAATAATGTTTTTACTTTGCTTGGTTTTTAAAGGTTATTATAATTTCTATAAAGTTTCATAAAACGTGGCAGCCAGAAAAGCTTTCACGGAAAAAACAAAATGTATTTACGGAGACGCTGATGCTTTCTTGCAAGGCTGTTGGAAACCGTATTTTGCAAAATTATAGCGCAATTTACATCTTTGGAGCTGAAGGGAACTTAGGTTCCTTCTCGACTGGCAAATCGGGTTAAGAGGCAACCCGAGGGCTGCACCGGGCATTCTGAGACTGTGTTTGGACTCAGTGAGAAAGGGCTCTGTGATGGGTCGGTACATCCTAGAGGCGTGCGTCACTCAGTACGTGCGCACGTGTGCGTGTGCACATGTGCGAGCGTGCATCAGTGTAGTACAATCTCTACTCACTCCCTCACCTTCCTTTGGACAAGTAGGGAAGCACTTCTTGAAAAAATATTTTTTGGGAATTTATTTTTGGCTGGGCTGGATCTTCGTTGCTGTGAGGGCTTTTCTCTGGTTGCGGTGAACGGGGGTTACTCTCCAGTTGCGGTGCTCTGGCAACTCGTTGCGGTGGCTTCTCTTGCAGAGCGCCGGCTTTGGGATGTGCGGGCTTCAGTAGGGGCAGGAGCTGGGCTCCGTAGCTGTGGCTCCCAGGCTCTAGAGCACAGACTCAATAGTTACGGCACAAGGGCTTAGCTGCTCCATGGCATGTGGGATCTTCTGGGATGAGGAATCAAACTCATGCCTCCTGCACTGGTAGGCAGATTCTTTACCCTCCAGGGAAGCACCCTGGTGGGAGGAGAAAATGACTTGCCCAGAAACACACTGGTACTAAGTGACTGTCTCAAATCCTCAGTGTCTGTTGTTTGGTCAAATGCTCATCAAACTCATCGCCTTGCCCACTATATGATGGAAGAAGCTCTGTCTGTGGTACCCTCCTGAACTGGTCTCCTCTGCTCATCTGTGTGTAAGAAACAACTGATTCTGCTCACTATCTCCTCCCCGCAATGACGGCCCTGATGGAACATGCCCTTGCCAGGACCTTTGATCAAGAACGTCCGTAATTCAGATGATGACAGCTGTGGTGGCCGATAGCGTAAAAATGCCTGGGGAAGGCAACAACTGGAAATGCTCCAAGGGATTCTTTATTCTACCTTTCTCTTGATTTTCCAAATTCCCTACTGGTAGGTCTTTTATTATCAAACAATTAGCTTAAAAAATTTAATGTCCCCCAAAGCCCACTAGAAATTGTGTGGTCTATTAATAAATGTAATATTCTGTTTTCAAATGAGCTAGTCATTGGCATGGGTAGAAACTAAAAGCCTGTTTTGGACATGCAAACTTTGAGCAGCACATTCCCCATCAGCCAAAGTTCCCTGAGATCTACAGCGTGTCAGACTTAGCTCCGTGCATTCTCGGGGACACAGTGACAGCAGAGAGGTGGCGTTGACCTAGGGGAATAGAACCAGATCAGAGAGAGGCAGTAACGTATGAATCCTGGAAAGCTGAAAAATTAAGAACTAAAGAGATGTTCATAGACCTACTTTTAATAAAACCAAACCAAACCCCCAAAGACACGCCATAGAGTGCCAGAATGCACCTTAGGGCTCATGCATGTCAGCTATAATTTGAATCTCTAACTCAAGCACGCATGGGGGTCGGGGGCTGCTCTTTCTAATAGGTTATCACAGGATAGCGTTTAAAATACCACTTGAGTCATAACCTCATCTACTTAGAGATCCAGAAAGGGTTCCCAGGGCTGATCAGAGACCTGATTTGCAAATTACTCTAAATTAATGTAGTTATAGCTGGGACATGAATATATGCTTGGAAATGCTCATATAGTGCATAATATATGCGTGTCTTAAGATGATAATAGTGGTAATTTCTAAGATGACTTTTCCTCTAGCTGGCACCTTTCACCCTGTGATCTTGAAGTCCTTTACAAACACTAATTAATTACATTAATTTTATCATAAAGCTTGTTCATTACTGTACTTTTATTATAAGCTCTTGCCAGCTCAGATTTAACGTGACACTCACTGAAAATCTGCTCTTTGATATTGCTAAGAATCTGCACGGATGTTATATGTGCCTTTATCGGTTTTTTTCAATCCTACAAATAATGGATGAATGATTACTAAGTCGCTTCAGTCGTGTCCAACTCTTTGCGACGCTATGGACTGTAGCCTTCCCTGACCGTGAGAGTCTCCAGGCAAGAATACTGGAGTGGGTTGCCATTTCCTCCTCCAGGGGATCTTCCTGACCCAGGGATCCAACCTGCATTAGCAGATGGGTTCTTTACCACTAGCATCACTTGGGAAGCCCCACAAATAGTAGTTAATAAAGGCTATTTCCCTTTCACTTGGGGAAGTACAAAGGCAGGTCAAGTACCATGACTGTGTCTAGATCACAGTGTGTACAGTGTCATAGTGGGGCTGTGCAGGGGTCGATTTCAGCTTGAATACCAAACTGGTGGACTGAGAATATTTGTCTGGTGCTTTGGGTTAAGAAGTATCCTGAGCCATAGCCAGGACTGGCGAAAACAACTGCTCTGACCAGCTTGCCAGGACACAGGTGTGGAAATTGGGGACTGTTGGCTTACGACTGCCCTCTCTCTACTGTCCCTGGTACTACACTCAACATTTGACTGAGAAGCCTGGGTTGTGACTCAGTCATGTCTGACTGTTTGTGACCCCACGACTGCAATACGCCAGGCTCCCCTGTCCTTCACTATCTCTGGGAGTTTGCTCAAACTCATGTCCATTGACTTGGTGGTGCTATCTAACCGGCTCATCCTCTGTCGTCCCCTTCTCCTCCTGCCCTCAATCTTTCCCAGCATCAGGGTCTTTTCAAATGAGTCAGCTCTTCGCATCAGGTGGCCAAAGTATTGGAGCTTCAGCTTCAGTCCTTCCAATGAATGTTCAGGGCTGATTTCCTTTAGGATGGACTGGTTGATCTCCTTGCTGTCCAAGGTGCTCTCAAACGTCTTCTCCAACACCACAATTTGAAGAGGCTGGGAATCGGGGTCAATTTCATTTCTCCTTCTTATAAGGCATGTAGTACTATCCAAGAAGCTTGCAGAACCTGTTTCTTTCTCTGTGAAACGGGTATATGCTCATGGTTGCCTTGCTGACACTTCAGGACTTTATGTGAGTGCTCAGTTGCTAAACCGTGTCCGACTCTGTGACCCCCATGGCCTGCAGCCCACCAAGCTCCTCTGTCCATGGGATTTCCCAGGTAAGAAGACTGGAGTGGGCTGCTGTTTCCTCCTCCAGGGGAATCTTCCTGGCCCAGCAATGGAACCCCTGTCTCCTGTGTCTCCTGCCCTGGCTGCTGCTGCTGCTGCTGCTAAGTCGCTTCAGTCGTGTCCGACTCTGTGCGACCCCATAGACGGCAGCCCACCAGGCTCCCCCATCCCTGGGATTCCATTCTTTACCACTGAGCTTCCTTGGAAGCCCACAGTACTTTAAGGGGAAGATCTGGTGGAATAATGTATGGGCAGCTTTTTCTTCAGCTAAAGATTGTTTGTGGAAACTGGTTACCTAGGGGAAAGAAGACCAGCTTTGGAGGAAGGGTACTTGGGTTACAAAATCAAACCAGGAGTCTTCACTGGTGACTAGGTGATGTGGGCAGAGCTTTTGTTCTTAACGAGCTTCTATGTTTTCTGGTATAAAATAGGAATAATATCTTTGCATCTGACTCACTGATCTGTTCAGAGATTTAAGTGAAATAGAAACACAATACATGATTTTATATTGTGATGTTATATTATAATAAATGAATTTATATTATAAACACAATAAATTGTCACATAGTAGGTTCTCTAAAGTTTGCTGAAAACTAAAAGCAAAACCCAGAAATGTGCAAACTAAGAGTTATAGAAAGAAATGTACTCAGACGACAAAAGAGGATTTTCACTTGGAGGTAAACAAGAGTCATTGTTTAAAAACATTTTTTTTAATTGTGGATCATTTTTAAAGTCTTTATTGGATTTGGTGCAGTATTGCTTTTTTTGTATGTTTCGGTTCTTTGGCCATGAGGCATGTGGGATCTTACCGCCCTGACCTAGGAGGTAAGCCTTCCCGTGCATTGGGAGGCTGAGTCCCAACCACTAGACAGCCAGGGACGTTCCTTGAATAATTGTTGTTGCTGTCTTTACTTCTACTTTTTTTTTTTTTTTTAACATTTTCCCTGATGAGCAGGCATAGAGTTTATAATGCAATAAGAACCAAAAGCACTCCTTTGATGGCTATGCAAATCTATATATGTGATGATATCACACAGAAACACAAAGGTGCGTGGACACACACACAAATGAATATATATTAAAAGGTGGCGAAATAAGACCTGAATCAGACGTGCAGATTGTACCGACATCAATCCACTAGGTTTGATATGTCTGATAGTTATGCGAGAGTTTACCCTTCGTGGCAGCAAGAGAACAAGTGCACAGGACCCTTTTTGCTATTTCCTGTCAATGGATATGCTTAGTCATGCCGTCATGTACAACTTTTTCCTACCCCAGGGACTTTAGCCAGCCAGGCTCCTCTGTCCATGGGATTCTCCAGGCAGGAATACTGGAGTGGATTGCCATGCCCTCCTCCAGGGAATCTTCCCGACCCAGGGATTGAACCCAGGTCTCCTGCATTACAGGTGGATTCCTTACCCTCTGAGCCACCAGGGTATACTTATTTCAAAATAAAAGTTAAAAAAAAAGAGCCATCCAGCTTACCTGAAAGGAATGAAATAGTGGCTACTCAGGTGCTTAATCAGTGGAGGGATGGGTGAATGGATGCCCTCTCTGTATTTCTACTTCATCATCAATAAGCTCTGTTATGCTGTATACATCGTTTATAGGACTTTTCTCTGGTCATTAGCTTTTGGCTCTCTTTGTCTGGGAGGAGCGTGGACATATGTTTGTCAATGCTGACGGCCACACCTTTGAGAACAGACAACTTGCCCATGTTGATTCCAGACTACAGCGACGATGGGTGTCCTAGAAGCCTCCTCCTAGGCTTAAGAAAATTATCTCCTTTCCCCGATTTTAAGTGTCGGGCCAGAAGAGAGAGGAGTGCCATCTGCTAATTCACTGGATCTCAGTACAGAATGGGAACAGAAAAGCAACCCCGCCATTGTTTTGGATAGAGCAGACCCTGAATGTAATAAAAACTGTGTTCATATGTTTCATTAGTAAATAAAGCTGACTTGGATAGGTTGCTTCAAACCCAAAGTGAGCTGAAACCAAGTTGGCTGCACTTGGTACCAAAAAAGTAAGTGTCGTAGTGGCTGCCAAGTTTGAATATCCAGGAGCTCTGTGGACATTAAGTCTTCTAATGTGACCATGACCCAGTGGGACACGGGGTATCATCTAACTGTGATGCCATTAGACATCACATATTCCAACCTGAAACAACCTTGTGGACATACATAGCCTGCATTCCAGTGTGCAGAGAAAGAAAGCAGGACTCAGTTTATGTAACAAGATAAGTGCCTTAGTATTAGTCAGATAATGACGCTACAAAAAAATAAACTTCAGCACATCAGTGGCTTCACACACACACACACACACACACACAAGTTTATTACTTGTTCATATAATAGTTGAATGTTAATGCCTGGGGTTAGCTCCACATTTCCCATATAGGGCTTTCAAGGTGAGCAAAGAAGAGGAGAGACAGCATGGAAAAGGCACAGCTGCTTCTCAGCCAACTTGCCTTGGACGTGCCACCCATCACTCTTGCTTTATGGGCATGAGCCAGTCACAGTGCCCTTCCTGAAAAAGGACCGTACAGGCTGGGAAGCAGCTCCCAGTGCTCTCTCTGCAGGAAGGCCGGAGAGTAGCCATCTCTGGCTGCCCGTGCCATGGTCATTTCACAGGGCACGGAACAGAAATCAAACTCGGGCTCAGCTACGCTCTTTCTGGAACCATAGTATAGAGGGTGAGCAAGAGTCTGGGCTCTGTACTCAGCCAATCTAGGTTTTGATCTTGGTTGTAATGTTTTATAAATTTTTGACCTTGGGAGAAAGTTGCTTGACCCTTCAAAGGCTTGACTTCCTCTCTGGTAAAACATGAGGATGATAAAAATAGCCATTCCATAGAACTGTTGTAAGGATTACAAGAAGGCATGCAAAACATTTAGAGCAAGGCTTGGCATGAAGTAAACTGCACAAACATTTATAATTAACATTATTATCATAATGATGACAACTTTTCCCCCACGCTGCCTCCTATCTTCTCATCCCATTCATTCCCACTTTGTTTGGTTCTTTTGTCTTGAAGGTCTTTGCTTTCTCAAGTTTTCCAGTCTCTCCAGATCTCTCCATCTCTATCAAACTCTTTGCAGTAACTATAGTCTAAGAAAACACGAGCCCTTTTCCCTCTGCTGAGGAGTTTCTTAATGTAAACTTCTTGCCTAGAAGCGTCCGCATTGCCACAGGGACATTTCCAGTCTCCTAAAGCAAACACATTTGACACTGTTGATTTGGTGTATAAATGTCTGCAGCTTTATTAAATATGCATTAAAGTGCTCCCCTCATAAATTGTATGCACTCAGCCTACTCCGAGTATAATGCACACAACTAAATAATTTTTTCTAACCACACAGACGGAACAATCAGGCCAACTTCAAGGTTGGAGAGAATAGAGTAAACCAAGCTCCTTTCCCCCTCCTCCTAATGTAGCTCTTCTGTGGGGTTTCTTTCCAACTTGGCAGTTTGGCAGGCTTCAGCTGTATTCTCCCTGCTTGTAGTAGTTTGCATTTCTGGGCCTGTTAAACTAGAGATTCCATCCTGCCCTCTATGAGGTCCATTCACTAGCATCTAAAGGTATTGGTAGAGGGGTGAGTTTGATTTGGTAGTGTGAGTTTCATCTGGACCTGCTGGTAGCATCAGGCTTCCTGTCTTGTCAAATAATGTACCCATCAAATAGTCATGATCTGTCTTTTCACCTGTTATTCATCCAGTCACCAACCATCCATCCACCCATCCCCTCATCCATCCATCTGTTCATCCAACCACCTATCCGTGGTTCATCCACCCATCCACCCATCCACCCGTCCATCCATCTACCTTTCCACCCCCTCATCCATCCACCCCCTCATCCATCCATCCACCCATCCATCCATCCGCCTATCCGTTAGCCACATTCTCAGGGCCAGGTGGTGTGTAAGGCACTAAGACTACAAAAATTGAGCCTGGCTTCTGTTCCAGTGGGACAGAGCAGACGAAAATAAGTACACAAACACACAAAATCATTATGGACTGGTCAGTGCAGGGGGGTGAAGGTTGATCCTGAATATGTGCCCAGGTGTGCGCCGGTGGGGCAGTTGCTCTATACGGAGCAGTCAGAAAGGTCTCCTTGAGGAGCAGAAGTTCAGGCTGAGGCAGTAAGAGGCAGTTGATGAGAAGAGACTTTCAATTAAAGAGACTGACATTTGTGGGTTCTGCTTCCCTGGTGGTTCAGACAGCCAAGAATCTGCCTGCAATGTGGGAGACTCAAGTTCAATCCCTGGGTTGGGAAGATCCCCTGGAGGAGAGCTTGGCAACCCACTCCAGTATTTTTGCCTGGGGAATCCCATGGACAGAGGAGCCTGGGAAGCTACAGTCCAGGGGGTGGCAAAGAGTCGGTCACGACTGAGCAGCCCACACTTTCACCTTCAGTACTCAGCAAAGGGCTGGGACACACCTCTGTGATCACTGTCACACAACGGGACACACGTGTATAATTATATCATGTCTGGTTTTGCTTTGGCACTTACTTGAAGCCAAGTGTCTTATATTCCTTCCGTTTCCCTAGATGTGTTGACCGTGTTTATTTTTAAAGTGGTGAATGAAGGACCAGAAATGTAAACCGTAAATTGTCAAGCCTGATGCCAAAGGTCAGAATCTACAGGCCACATTGGAAACGATGCTAGATTCACCCGATAGCCCAGCACCTGGCCTGTATTTGAAAGCAGCAAATGATTCTTGTGTGACTGTATCCCCAAAATTTAGGCCAAGGGTCCAGCTTGGTTTTCCTGACCCTGAGCATTTGGTTGGTGATCCATCAGGGGAGATTTCCATTTATCTGCATCAGTGACAGTCAGGAGGAGGGTGGGTCACCGGGCTCAGCCCCTTAGAGTTCAGGTTTATCACAAACACCGAGGAGAGGGCTGTAGGACTGAAGAGTGATGTCACAAAACGGTTGTTCATGTTCTAAGTGAGTGTGACCTCATTTGGAAAAATATTCTCTGTAGATGTAATTAAGTTATGGATTTAAAGGTGAGGAGGTCAGGCTAGATTATTGATTGCGCCTAATCCAATAGCAAACGCCCTTATAAGAGACCCACAGAGGAGAACGCAGAGGGCAGAAGAGAAGGTGCTGTGAAGATGAAGCAGAGATTGGGGTGGTGCAGCCTCCACAAGCCCAGGACTGCTGGCAGACACCAGAAATGGGGAGAAGCAGGAACCAATTGTCCCTAAAATCCCTCACAGGGAGCATAGCTCTGCTGAATTTTTGACTTTTAGTCTCCAGAGTTGTGAAAGAATATGTATTTGTTGTTTTCAGATACCAAGCAAGTGCTAATTTTTTACAGAAAATTAATTTCTACCAAACCTTAGAAAAAGACATTTTGAGGTCACTGTGGCTTCCTCCAGCACTACGCTGCTCAGTAAAAAAATATAATGTGAGATATATAATTTAAAATTTCCTAGTATTCATCTTGGAAAGAGTGAAAAGAGAGGTGAATTTAATTTTAATTGTATTATTTTGTTTAACCCACTGTATCTGAATATATATATCAACATTTCATCAAAAAAAGAAATCCTTAATGAGATATTTTACCTATTTTGAGGGTACTAACTCTTCAAAATTTGCTGAATTATATGCTTCTAGCAATATGCATACAGAATAGCCACATTTCAAGTGCTCAGTAACATCCGTGCCCAGTGGTGATTGTATTAGACTACACAGCTGGAGCATTGCCCCTGGGTCTCTTACTTCAGGTCTGGAACAAAAGTTGGCCGAGAAAGAGAGAGATGAGAGAAATTTCTAGACCACAGAGGCTGCAAAATCTGCCTTGCTGTAGTGTCTGGGGATCCAGAGAGGGGCCCTGGATTTGGCTCAGTCAGGCATCAAGGAACCAGATGGAATTCTTGGGCATGTGGGAGTGCTCGTGGCCAGCTGGGTCTATTCATCTTTACTGCAAGGCTGTAAGATAAAGACCAAGAATCAGGCTTCCATAGAAAAAGGGCAGGCAAAAGCTGAAGGGGCACCAGAAAAAAATGAATAGAAATAGATTTCAGTTACTGAATCATAGTTATTTTCCAAATTCTTCCAACTTCCGATAATCTTCATCACAAACCTATGTAGGAAGCATGGTTATTGTCTTATTTTGTGAATAAGGACATTGAGGATCAGTACTGTAAGGGATTTGCCCAAGGTCACCCAGTTCACACACGAGTGGCAAGAGCCACCCAGGTCCCTCTGAGTCTAAGGCCACTATATTGTGTTAAAGGCTGGACATCTGGTTAGATTTGCCTCTTTTTATGTTTACTGTGAGGATGGGTTCAGGGCTGGGCAAGGGCTGAATGTCCACAGTGGACACCGGGCTTCAGGGACTTAGGTTGGGGGAGCTGGGGGAGTCTGGAGCTGCCTCAAGGATGGACAAGGTCTTGGAATTCTCCAGGCCATTCAACATGACAGTTGAGCGTCCCGAGAAGAGTTTGCACTTTGGCATGCAGGATTCTCGTGCTTTTCTGCCCCATCTTCCGGTTGACCAGTTGGCTCTGGGATATGCCCCTTGCTATGTCTTAAGATGGCAAAACTCACCTGCAGAAGCTAGAACTGCCCAACTGGCTGAGGAGGCAAGTTTGTCTTTTAAAAGCAAGACATCAGGACATTCACTTTCTGACGAGAATCTGTAATTTGTGTTCATTTTATTTCCCATTGATTGATTGCCATATGTCTTCTGGCACCCTTCCAAATATCTCTTGCCAACAAAGTAGGCCAAATTAATTTTCTACAGGAAGAGATACTCTGAAGGACTCTAAAATCTGTCTCCATCATTTCGCAAATGATCTCCTGTGCATGTGATGACGGTGACTTTATTTTCTCTGTTAGGGCAGAAAAAAGAGGAAAAGTCTCAGGTTCATCTTCTTATGAAGGAGTGAAAATGTGTACACTCAATCTCTTTGCCTTATGGTCAATGTACACTTTATATGGTGGACCTTATGGAACTGGAGGTCCTGTATTTCTACTTCTTTGTTTGGCTGAAATCAATTTAGAGGTTGGGAGGTAAGGAACCAACCAAGGTAGAGGCTGTTTGGTATAATATTAATTGAACTGATTGAGCTCACTGGATGGAGCATCAGGTGATGGGTGTTTGCGTCCTGCTTCTGCTACCTTATAAGTGACTTCGAGAATCACTTCTTTCGGTATCATTGTCCTCATTCAAAAAGAGAGGGGATTAGCTAGAGTCAGTGGGTTGCATGCAAACTGGTTCTCAGCCTCAGAACACTGTCTTCAAAAAGCATTCTCCTTGTAAGCCGAAAACATAATATACATGCTTTACTGTTAGTAAAATAAACCTGCCTAATCATGTTTTAAAATATATATTTAGATGGGGATTGACCTAGAGACTGTCATAGAGAGTGAAGTAAGTCAGAAAGAGGAAAATATATATGGTATATTCGTGCATTTATGTGGAATCTAGAAAAATGATATAGATGATCTTATTTGCAGAACAAAATTAGAGACAGAGATGTAAAGAACAAGCGTATGGACACCAAGGAGGGGAAGAAGGGGCGGGACAAATTGGGAGATTGGGATTGACGTATATCCACCATTGATTCTGTGAATAAAATAGATAGCTAATGAGAACCTACTGTACAGCTCAGGGAACTCCGTATAGCTCAGTGCTCTGCGGTGACCTAAATGGGAAGGAAATTCCAAAAAGAGAGGTTGCATGTGTAAGGTAACTGATTCACTTTGCTGTACAGTAGAAACCGACACAGCATGGTAAAGCCACTATGCTGTGCCGTGCCGTGCTGTGCTTAGCTGCTCAGTCATGTCCAATTTTTTGTGACTCCATGGACTATAGCCCACCAGGCTCCTCTATCCAAGCGGATTCTCCAGGCAAGACTATTGGAGTGGGTTGCTATGCCCTCCTCCCAGGGATCTTCGCAACCCAGGGCTCAAACCCAGGTCTCCTGCATTGCAAGAGGATTCTTTACTGTCTGAACCACCAGGAAAGCCCAAGGATACTGGAGTGGGTAGCCTATCCCTTCTCCAGAGGATCTTCCTGACCCAGGAATTGAACCGGGGTCTCCTGCATTGCAGGCAGATTCTTTATCAGCTGAGCTACCAGAGAAGCCCAAAGCAACTATACTCCAATACAAAATTAATTTAAAGACTAAATAAATTGTAAATATATATCACATGATAAGAAAACTAGACATAGGTAATTCCAAAGATTATTCAGCGTCTTAGTGATGTGATGACTGGGGCCCAGACTCCTTTCTGTCCGCTCTGCAGTCCTTTCCTTCCTGTCCTCATGTATGTTATCTTACAGGTGCAAAATGGCTGTAGAAACTCTGAGAACCAAGTCCATAGTTAGGGTAGGGAGAGGGATAAACGGGACTTTGCATCTATTCCTGTGAATGCAAAGTAAAGCAGCTTTCTCAGAGTCCTCCACCCAATAGCTTTCTCCTTGAATTTCATTGGCCAAAACTACGTCATATGACCATGTCTTGCTGCAAGGGAGTCTGAGAAAGTGAATGTCTTGTGGGGAGGAGTGTATCTTTCCGGGCTGCCTTAGACCAGTCTTTATTCTTTACCAGAGGTTGGCCACATTGCCCTCGCCAAGTAAAAATGGGGTTCTGCTTGAAAGGAAGGAATAGAGAGATGAATGCTGGGTAGTCTACAGAGTATGTCTGCCAAGGGATGAAACTGCGATTACAGTATGAGGGCTCAAAAACATCATGTTGAATTATTTTTCTAAATGAATGCTTAACTGGTCTCAGTGACCTAGAATATGAAAAGTATTTTACACTCCTCTGAGATGAGTTTCGAGGAGTCCACAGCCAATTCTGACCTTTCATTCCTGGGGTGGAGAAGGTGAAAGAGAGAGGATGCCTGTTAGTCTTGCCTTTCAAGTCCACAGTAAGCTAAATAAATGTGTTAAAAGAATGGACACACCAGCTAGTGTTTCCTATTTGCTTGTTTCCCTGGTAACTCACTCTATTTCATAGATATAAGCAGAGCTGTGGTGAGTGAAACGGGCTGGAAAGAGTGGGCCCAAGGGTGGGAAGTATGGGTATGCTGCTGCTGCTGCTAAGTCACTTCAGTTGTGTCCAACTCTGTGCGACCCCATAGACGGCAGCCCACCAGGCTCCCCCATCCCTGGGATTCTCCAGGCAAGAACACTGGAGTGGGTTGCCATTTCCTTCTCCAATGGATGAAGGTGAAAAGTGAAAGTGAGGTCGCTCAGTCATGTCCAACTCTTAGCGACCCCATGGACTGCAGCCCACCAGGCTCCTCCGTCCATGGGATTTTCCAGGCAAGAGTACTGGAGTGGGGTGCCATCGCCTTCTCCGAGTATGGGTATATATCACCACAAACATTTCTCTTCTTACCCACAGTGGTCTCCTCCACCTGTTCTCTGATGCTCCCCTGTGGAACCTCGGAGTCTCCAAGGAAGCCAGTTTGGAAAACACTGGACTCTAAAACTTCCCCTTTACCCAGCAACTCTATGATTTATGATTCTTTGTGGCATGTTCCCCAATCGTGGGTTCTCCTTTGTAACAGCAGTCTGCATGAGGTAACACATCCAAGTCGAACCTATCTGGAGAGCAGGAATAGAGACTCAGACATAAGAGGATGGGCGTGTGGATACAAGAGGGAAAGGGGAGGGTGGGAAGAACTGGGAGATCAGGATTGACATATAAATGCTACTGTGTGTAAATGAGATCTCTAGTGGGAACCTGAAAGTTACCCTGAAAGTGAAAGTGAAGTCACTCAGTCGTGTCCAACTCTTTGCAAGCCCGTGGACTATACCTACCAGGCTCCTCTGTTCATGGGCTTTTCCAGGCAAGAATACTGGAGTGGATTGCCATTTCCTTCTCAGTTAACCTAGCCACACTATAAGTGCTTGATAGCCACATGTGACTAATGGTGCCGTGTTCGGCTGCATAGATATAGAACATTGAAGAATGTTGTCCTGTTGGACAGTGTTCCCCTGATGGCTAGGAGTTGATGAGGGATACCAGAATTATTTTTTGGTAGAGTTGTTTTGCCTCATGGAATTTTCCATTAAATAGAGCAGCTGTGAGTTAGTGAAATGAGAATCAGCCTAATAGTCTAAAGGTCTGGTTTTTCTAAGTTGAGGAATATCCTACAAAACACCTGTCCAGTACTTTGCAGCAGCAGCAGCAGCAGTACTCTCAAAACTAAATCATGAGAAAATATTAATAAGAAGAGACAGACACCGTCACAGACCAGAGGGGACAAAGCAGGCATGAGGACCAAGTACAGTGTGGTTGGTACCTGAATAGGATCCTGGAGCCGTAAAAGAATATTAGTGAAGAAATAGGCAAAATCTAGGGGGGAGAGTATTAAATTTAGTTAACAGAAGTGTGGCAATAGTTGTTTCGAAGTTTTGACGGATGTACCACATCATGTAAGTTAACAGAAGGGAAATTGGGTAAGAAAAGTTCTCTGTACTATCTTTGCAATTTTTTTTATATAGCTAAAATTATTCCAAGATCATAGTTGATTTAAGATTAAAGACTTAGGTTTTCATTTCAGACTCTTTCAGTTACCACTAGTGGAACCCTGGAAAAGACACTGATGGTGGGGACATTTGAAGGCAGGAGAAGGGGGCAACAGAGGATGAGATGGACAGATGGCACCATCAACTCAATGGACATGAATCTGAGCAAACTCCAGGAGATGGTGGAGGACAAGGGAAGCCTGGTGCCTGTGGGGTTGCAGAGAGTCAGACATGACTAAGCCACTGAACAAGTGGCATGCTAAGCAAATTTCTTCTTATCCCAATGCAGCCTTCTCCCATCAGTAGACTATGGAGAGCTTCATACCACTCCCGAGCTGGCGAAAGCAGTTTGAAGCCACCATTAGACTCTGTGTGACTGATGCTTTCCTGTTTGTGGAGGAGGGTCCAAGACTCTGAGAAAGAAGTGGCTATACCCCCTTTCCATGCTACAGCAGGCTCCTTGACCTCACCTGCCCACTCCCTTCCGAGCCATCCTTTACAGCCAACTTCTCATGATGCCCTTGTCACTTCCTCTCTTGGAGGCACATGGGGGACACCTTCTCTAACGGAAGAAGCCCTGAGGGTGGAGGGGCATTTGGGTCTGACAGTCATGCTAAGTGACCTTGGGGAGCCCCACTTTCACCGACCTCCCTTTCCTGGCTAGTCAATCAACCCGTCTCTCTCCTCCCTTCGCAAACTTGTCATCAGGATCCTTTTCCTCAGAGAACACCTGGAAAGGATGCTGCTTTCTGAAAGAAATGCCCCCGGGCACAGTGCATCCTCTTGGAGGAAGCTATTGGGGTCAGGAGGAGCCTTCCCGCCTACCTGCAGATCCCTTGTCTGTTAAGACACCTCAGAATGTGCCAGCCTCTCCTGCGGATTCAGACTTCCGTTGCCCTCAAAAAGGGATTCCTCCCAGTTTAGTTCTGAGATCCACAGCTAAGGAACTCCAAGTCCCTGTAAACAGGTCCACGTGTGTCTGTGGTCCCTCAGCATCACTGGGTCAAATCTCACCCCAGAGGCTTGCTGTATGTAGGTAGGGGTGGTATACCTGTGTGTATGCACACACACACACGTGCGTGTGTGTGGATACAGGCTTTGTAAGAAATGGCCCCTCAGAATTCCCTGGCAGTCTAGTGGTTAGCACTTGGAGTGTTCCCTGGCATGGCCTGGGTTTAATCCCTGTTCGGTGAACTGAGATCCCATAAGCCACTTGGTGCATCCAAAAAGAAAAAAGAAAGAAAGGAAAAAATGGCTCCTTCCCAAGGCATTTGAGTAGCAGCATAGTAATTCTGGAAAGAATGGGTTCAGGTGTGAACCTGCCACTTCCTAGCTCTATGACCCCGAGCCCACCACTTCTTTCTCAACCTTGGTTTTCTCTTCCATCAGACTGGTGGGACGGTCAGGCTGGTCTCATGAGATGCTTTACGGTGAGAGGCTGGCCCAGCGCTATGACGGGTTGAAAAAAGTTGGTTCCCTCAGCTGGTTCCCTGATTTTCTCCCGGCCTTCCTGACCACAGGACACTAATGAAAGGCTAAACTATCTCCTTCAGATATGGCCTTTTATTAGACCCACTTCTGGGAGAATGTGCAGGAGAACCGGATGCGTCTGAGGATGGCCCCGGGCAGTCATCGGAAAGACCAGCTCCATTCTTCACCATTGACTTCCACGGGATTTGAATCAAAGCTCACATTTTTGTACACTGGGAACAAATCACATGTAGAATCATGCTCCAGGAAGTCGTCCTCTAGTGAGAAGAGGGATGAGCACGTTTTTAGGACCTACAGGTGGTCGTGCTGTGACACAGCCCCCTAGGGGCCCAGGAGGAGGGAAGACTGATTTTTCCTGGAAACATGTGAGCATCTACTTCAGCAAGGAGGAATTCACAAAGGAAGTGACGAGAGTGTGAGCGTTCCAGACTGAGTGGGCAGCCCCAGCCAGAAGAGAGTCAGGGGCTAACATTCCTAATGGTGTGCTGCTTTCTGGACCGACCTCATTTAAACCCCAAACAGTCTTACAGAGTGTGTGCTCAGTCAGGTCCGACTCTTTGTGGCCCCACAGACTGTAGCCCACCAGGTTCCTCTGCCCATGGAATTTTTGGATTAGCTACTGCTAATTTCAGCTAGGCATAGACAGTTATGTGATTTGCTTATGAACGTGGAACCTTTGCAACTCCATGGACTGTATGTAGCCTACCTAGCCTACCAGGTTCCTCTGTCCATAGGATTTTCCAGGTAAGAGTACTGCAGTGGGTTGCCATTTCCTTCTCCAGGGGATCTTCCCAACCCAGGAATCGAACCGGAGTCTCCCGCATTATAAACAGATGCTTTACCATCTGAGCCACCAGGGAGATTCAAAGTAGCTCAGTCGTGTCTGACTCTTTGCCACCCCATGGACAGTAGTATAGTCCATGGAATTCTCAAGGCAAGAATACTGGAGTGGGTAGCCATTCCCTTCTCCAGAGTATCTTCCCAAGCCAGGGACTGAACGCAGGTCTCCCACATTGCAGGCGGATTCTTTACCAGCTGAGCCACCAGGAAAGCCCACTTCACTATAGACGGTTATGTGATTGGCTCATGAACATGGAACCACATAGCTACAGTGGCAAAATTAGAACCTGGCTCTGTTCTCAGGCTGTATCAGGGCTTCTAACCCTTGACAACATTTCCATTCAGGAGATGAGGCTGAGAAGGTATCAGAGAACAGATTGCAAAGTGTTTCCAGGGACATTAGGATTCTTGAACCTTATTCTTGGGACCAGTGAGGAGGATTCTGGTGTTTTATAACCCAGAAGTGATCTTAATAGAACTGTGTTTGAGAAAGTTTGACTCTGGCTTTAATGTGGAAGGTAGATTGGTGGTTGTTCAAATATAACCTTATAATAAACCCTTGGTTTTGTTTAATAACTACAATTGTGCCTACATGCACCTCCCCACAAGATGGCAGATGCTAAAATGCTTTGTGAAGTGAAGCTGGCGATACAAATGCAAGGTTATTATTAATATGGTATTAGGTTATTGCTTTATTTGGGGACAATTTCCTTTGTTCTTGGAAGACGTTGAATAGAGAAAGAGTTTCTCCATTGTTCAGCATTTGCTATTCGGGACAAAATTGAACTGGTTGAAATTCAAGTTTTTGTTCCCATTTTAATGTCTTATGTAATCCTAGGGAATTTTTGTTTACAATTTATTCCAGTTTCTGCAGGTGCTTCACGGGGTAGGCTCCTGCACCTGGGAATGCTAGCATTAATTTTGACAAAAAAGGGTTTAAAAATATAAATGTCAGCATCTCCAGTGTGGTGAAGGTGGCGATGGATGACAGAAGGGCATTCTAGGATGGCACTCCAAAATAGAATTCCAGATGCCTCCTGCGTGTTCCCGGCGTGCACAGGCAGCCGCGCTGGCCTGATTTGCTCAGCCAAAGTATTCTGTTATTTAGAAAGTTTCTCTGCGGCTGGTGTGGCAGAAGAACCAGGCAGACGGCTGTCTATTTTTGCTGCCTTCTAGTTGAGTGGCCTTGGACAAGCCGCCTAAATGCCCCAAGGTTCAGTTTCCTCTGCTGTAAAATGGGAAGATGGAGATCAGTTAATAAGCTGATATTTTGTAAGAGGCTGTGTCCTCCTGTTTCGTAGGAGGGCATGGTCTGTATCACTTTTGTCCTTCTTTTATTCCCAAGCCCTTTCTGTGAAGAGTTTGCAACCTTGGAAATTGCCTGCATTTGGCACCTTTGCTGACCTCCTGGCAAACTCTATCCTACAAAATACAGACCTTGAAACTTCTTAGACACTCGAGACCAGATAAACAGGGATTGTCATGACTGTACCAGAGTGTCTTCCCAGCTCATGCGAGTCCAGCTGTCCCGCCATGAGTCCACTCTCCATGTCATTCTCCCCCAGCACTTCTCAGCCTCATCTTCTCCATGTGGGTCACAATGGCTACTCCCAGGGTGACCGTGAACGAGGCTCAGATGGTAAAAAATATCTGCTTGCAATGCAGGAGACCCGGGTTCAGTTGCCCTCCCTGATCTCAACCTCTCTTCCCTAGTGGTAACAATTTGTGCTGAATCTGTGTTTATCAACCCTCGTTTGTCCTCACAGCAAGTGTCCCTGGAGCCATATGTAGCTCACGTTGGAGAATTACAGTGCATATATCCTTCCAAAAGTTGTGCAGTTATGCCTGTTACCCTCATAGTTAATGTCTACACACACACGCACATGCACACACAGAGAGAAAGGAATATGCAGTTCACTTCAGTCGCTCAGTCGTGTCCAACTCTTTTCGACCCCATGGACTGCAGCACACCAGGCCTCCCTGTCCATCACCAACTCCCGGAGTTCACTCAGACTCATGTCCGTCGAGTCAGTGATGCCATCCAGCCATCTCATCCTCTGTCGTCCCCTTCTCCTCCTGCCTTCAATCTTTCCCAGCATCAGGGTCTTTTCAAATGAGTCATTTCTTTGCATCAGGTGGCCAAAGGATTGGAGTTTCAGCTTCAACATCAGTCCTTCCAATGAACACTCAGGACTGATTTCCTTTAGGATAAATACTACACAGCAATAAAAATGAATGACAGTGAAGCTACCCTTCTCACATGGATGACTCTCCAAATATAATACCCAGGAAAAGGTAACTTCCAGAAAAATACATGCACTATACAAGCAGAAGATATGTATGTATCTGTGTGTATATACATATACACACACATGTATACATGTGTGTATATGTGTGTATATGCATATGCTGCTGTTAAGTCACTTCAGTTGTGGCCGACTCTGTGCAACCCCATAGACAGCAGTGTACCAGGCTCCCCCGTTCCTGGGATTCTCCAGGCAAGAGCACTGGAGTGGGATGCCATTTCCTTCTCCAATGCATGAAAGTGAAAAGTGAAAGTGAAGTTGCTCAGTTGTGTCCGACTCCTCATGACCCCATGGACTGCAGCCCACCAGGCTCCTCCATCCATAGGATTTTCCAGGCAAGAGTACTGGAGTGGGGTGCCATGGCCTTCTCCGGTATATGTGTATATATGTGTGTATAATGTGATTTTATCACAAAATATTTGTTCATTTTCTTTGTTGATGAAGGTTTTCAGTTTTTGCTTTTACAAAATAGTGCTGCTTAAAGATTCTTTGACATCCCTGATATGCAAATGGTACCACATCTTAAAGTTTACCGTATGAGAGTCCTAGTTCTCCAAATCGTCACTCCCATTTGTGTATTCATGAGAGTAGGATAAGCTGTGGCGATGCATAGACCCTGATTGGGTAATGAGTCACACCCAGCTGTTCTGTTTCTGTAGCCTTTCAATAGCAATCCAAGGAAGGTGTCCCTGGGAGGGGGTAGCTTGGCTCCCTTTGTAATTCAGGGACTTAGGTTGATTGGCAGCTCTGCCATGTTTAATACCTGCCTTTCAGAGTCACCCTAGAGTTGCCTTCCTGCTCTGCATGGACAGGATTAGGTGGCAGATGGCCCCACGGCTGCACTCACACGTCCCCGGTTGGAATCAGGGAAGTGGCCACCCTGCCTAAACCAGTCGCTGACAGATGTCATTATACTCCATTCCCAAGAAGGAGACAAAATGAGTTTTGGTAAACAGCTCTTGGTCACAGATTGACTTCATCATGATTTTAAATTTTGCTGTCTGGTGGGTACAAAGTGATCTGTTATAGAAAAGTCAACTTAAGATCCCTACTAAAGTAGTTGAGAATTTGGACACCCCTCAGCGTTCATAGGGCTTCTCTTGTGGCTCAGATGGTAAAGAATCCGCCTGCAATGCAAGAGACCTGGCTTTGATCCCTGGGTTGGGAAGATCCCCTGGAGAAGGGAAAGGCTACCCACTCCAGTATTCTGGCCTTGAGAATTCCATGGACTGTGTAGTCCATGGGGTGGCAAAGAGTCAGACACGACTGAGCAACTTTCGCACCCAGCATTCATAGGCACCCTCTTGTGAGCTGCCTCTTCATGACAGTGGCCCATTTTTTTTAAAATCGGTGCATTCTGTTTTGCATATTAATTTATGGCTTTGTGTTGGTTTGTTTTTGGCATTCTGTATACTAATCCTTTTTTTGGTTATGTGTTTGCAAGGATCTTCTGAATTCTGATTTACCTTTCATGCCTTGCCCAGGATGGCTTTCTCTTAATCAGAGATTCTTCTTTTCATTATGACACAGTTTCTAATGTTTTGTTCTCCTGCCTCTCAGCCACTTTAATATATGTTGTCTCAGTCAATGATACTTTTTCTGTGTATGTCTGAGAATGGCATTGTATTAGTCAGGGTAATACATGCTAGATGCTATAACAAGCTAGCCCCAAATTGTGACTTAACAAAACGAAAGTACTTAACACACACACACACACACACACACACACACACACACACATGTTAATATCCCATTCATTTTATAGTCCCATGTAGATAAGGACTATCCTGGACCGTCTTTTCTCAGGGATCTGAATGATCTCCATCACATGGTTCTACCATGTAGAATGGAGAGAGAGTAACTTACGGCTCTGGGGGGGGGGCGAAATTCTAAAGTCTAGTTGTAAAGGTACATACAGCTCTTTAGTCCACATTCATTAGCCAAAACTAGTCATGTGACCACAGTGCAACTGCAAGGGAAACTGGAAAATGTAGCTTTGTTGCGCTAAGAGGACAAAGGATCGGTGAGCAATAGCCAGGCTCTGCCATACAAACTACAATTTTGGCTCTTGGAGGCAGAATCTTTCTTTCTCTCTGCGTCTCCCTTTGGCCCTGAAGTGCTGTGGTGAATAAACCGAGGGCTTTGGGATTAGAGAGAGTGGAGTTTGAATTTCATCCACCATCCCTAATGATTCTGCAACCTGGTTAACTCTTTGGTTTTTGCTTAGGCACTAAGTCGTGTCTGCCTCTTTTGTGACCCCATGGACTGTAGCCCTCCAGGCTCCCCTGTCCATAGGATTTCCCAGGCAAGAATACTGGAGTGGGTTGCTATTTCCTTCTCCAGGTGATCGTCTCTACTCAGGGATGGAACCCATGTCTCCTGGGTTAGCAGGCAGATTCGGATTCTTTACCACTGAGCCGCCAGGGAAGCTCTTTAACTTTTTTAACCTTTAATAAATTCCACCCAGGGAGAGGCTATGAAGGACTCAGGTTCAGAGTCTGGTTCACTCCAGTCCATTTCCTGCTCTGGGCCAGCTAGCCCTGCCGCACTAGGCTTCATGCAGACACTGGCCTGCACTACACACTCCCATTTGCCTCTTCAAACAGGCTCTGTTAGAGAACCTCATCTGACAATGCACATGAATTATCCTTGCTTCTTTGCTAGCACCATAAAATGCCTGGAAACCAGACCTTCCCCAACTTCCAGCTTCATGACAAGCCCCATTCATTTTCTGTTTGTCGACATACTGTGGCTTGCTTTCTACCAGTGCAGCCATTGTGCCTGGCTCCCCTGGGGTCGGATGTTTTATTTTCCTTTGGCAAAGCATCCTCCATTCTTTTCCCCACTGTAAGAGCTTGGCAAAAAAACAGGCTCCGGTGAAATGGCCATCAGATCACTGTGTGGTTTGGCCCTGCTTGGCTATTTGTCTCTGGGGCACCAGTCAATTCAATTAAACAAGGTCAAAGCGTTGTTGGCTAAATGTATTATCACTACTTTTTCTAAAATTTCACCTTATTGAAAGAAGTTACACAGTAACAGGAAGGGAATTCATTGTTGTTTGATTTCAGTTAGGTACAAAAACATAAAAACAAATATCTATAGAATTATACACACATCTCCCCTACCCCAACACACAAAGAAAAAAAAAAGACTTGAAGGAAACATGCCAAAATATTTACAGTGATTATCTGAGTAGTGTGGATTTTGACTATTTCATTTGCTTATGTATACTTTTCTGTGCTTTCCAAAATTTGCAAAATGGGCCATTACCATTTAGAGTCCCTGCAGGAAATAGATGTCAAGATCCGAGAGAAGTGCAGAGCATTCAGCGAAGCCGCTGTGTGCAGAGGCTCAGAGCTAAGGTCGCTGTATCTGTCCTGAGAAGTGAGATGACCCTGCAGTAGCAAACAACCCCAGAAAGCCCAGCTTATCTCTCCCTCAGGCTGCAAGTCTAGAAAGTTTCCTGGGCTCTGGCCTGTGTTCCTTTGCCTTCTCTCAGGGGTCTGGAGGAACTGTCTCTCTGAAACGCTGTCAGTCACTGGGACAAAAGGAAGAAAGCTCTGCTGATTCTTCACTGTTCATCCAGGTGTCAGGAAAAGTTGCATAGCCCGCTCGATGAGGAAGCCAGACAGCACAGTCCTGATTCATGCCAGTAGCAGGAACTCCAGTGTTTGGCAATCAGGCCTAATAACTACCAAAGAACCAAAGAGATATAGCAGACCTGGTAGCAGCCTTTGGTCTGCACTTTGAAAGTGAAATCACGGCTGGCCGGGAGGAAGGGAATGACCCTGCTTCTTTTTCCTTCCACTGATCTGATTTTCTGATGGTGCAACCAATCAGAATCCAGGGGTCACGGGAGCGTAGGCAACGCAGTCAACGTGGGCAGCCACCTTGGGCACAGATATAATAGGAAAAAAAGAATGTTTCTGGAGGTATGGCCAGCATTATTTTTGTAACCAAATAATAAGGTGTTATTTACATAAAAATACAGCTCAGCAGACCAGCAATATGGAAGCATCATTCTAGACACCTTCACTTGGCATTGACTCTGAACAGCCCTGGACTCAGCTCTAGGAGTGATTTATCAGACACTAGCTGTGCTTTTGAGGAGTTATGGGCTACATGGGGGAGAGGGACACCTAGCCAACAATCAAGACACAGGGTGATAGAATATGATTCAGCCTCAAAAAAGAAGGAAATCCTTCACTTGCAGCAACATGGATGGACTTGGAGAGAATTATGCTAAAGGGAAATAAGCAAGGCAAAGAAGGACAGATACGGCTGAGTGCCGTTTAGATCTGGCATGTTTTTAAAGAGAGAGAGAGTGAAAAAGTGGAATTCATAGAAACAGAGTAGAATGGTGGTTTCCAGGGCAGGGAGCTGGAGGACATACAGGGAAATGTTGGTAAAATGACATAAACTTTCCATTATCAGATGAATAAAGTCTGAGGATCTGATATAAAACATGGTGACTATATTTGTGTGGTATAATTAAACTTGGCTGAGAGTGAAACTTACATGTTCTAAGGTTTTAAAAAGGTAGCAATGTGAGGGAAAGGATGTGTTAATTACCTGGAAGGGGGGCAGGGAGTGGAAATCCTTTCACAGTGTATCCATTTAGCAAGTCATCATGGTGTACATATTAAACATATTACAGTTTTGTCCGTTATACCTTCACATAGTTAGAAAAAAGCAAATGCAGATCACTGGGTGGTGTGTTGGAACTGAGGACAGGGTGTCTTGAAAGCAGTCTGAGGGCTCACCACTGACAAGTCTTCCCAGTTGTCCAGGTAAAGCCAGTTCCCTCTGTTTCTGTTCAGCTGTCCCACCTGCAGACTGAGCCTTCTCAATCCCCGGGCTCAGAGCCATGAGGCCGCCGGGACAGTAGACGACTGTGCCAGGAAAGCCAAGAGTCGTGATCTTGGCTTGGAGTTCTACTAAGATGCATGTGGAGGACACACTCTCACCAGGTCTGATTTATTTTGGTCCGCGCTGGCTTGGAGAAGGCGTGGGGCTCAGAGGTGTGTGTTGATTTGCCAGGTCGGTCCTCTCACGCTTGAGTGTGTAAAGACACATGCACTCCCCGCAGCACCCACACACACCCCTTCCTCTCGGCACTGCTCCTTCTTCACTCAGCAGACCTGAAACTTGTCTTTCTTGCCTGGTGGAGAAAACGCTGTGTTCCTGCATTGGCTGAAGACGCGCTCGTGATGAATTATGAATGGCCTGACACATCTGAAATCATAAAGAAATCCAATTTAAGTTTCTACACACAGTTCAAAGTCCTGTTTTCATCTGTGCTTTGCTCACATCTCTTGTACGTCTTAGTAGGTTTTGCAGAGGAATGAGCAACAAATGTTGGGGTTTTGCATCAAGCAGATATTGACTAACACTCTTTGTTACTTTCCATAGAGACAGGTTGCTTTTGGTCTTTCATTCTCCCCTTTCCGTGTGTGTGTCTGTGTGTGTGTTTAATATCCAGGAGCAATAAACTGTGCATCAGCCCAAGAGGAGAAACCAATTGCCATCTTTAATTCATTTCCACTAATGGGATGGCTGCAGAGGACTCCAAAGGATGAACAAAGAATTCCGTGCCTTCTTAATGGCCCTCGTTTCCTTTAAGTGGAGAGACACCCATGTGTTTCAACTTTGTCTCTTTTTTAAAAAATAAAAATATAAAACTTTCTGTTAAAAGTCTTTATTGAGTTTGTTATAATATTCCTTCTATTTTATGTTTTGTTTTTTGGCCAAGAAGCATGTGAAATCTTAGTTCCCTGACCAGGGATCGAACCTGTACCCCCTGCATTGGAAGGCGAAGTCCTAACCACTGAATTGCCAGAGAAGCCCCCAAATTTGTCTCTTAAAGGCTCCCTTTCGGGACTTTAGTATGGGGAACCCTTTGTAGCAGTTAGAATTTGGTCAGAAAAATGACTTGCATGGTTATGCAGGCTCAGTTGTGTCCGACTCTGTGAGCCCCATGGACTGGAGCTCACCACAGGCTCCTCAGTCCGTGGAATTTTCCAGTCAAGAATACTGGAATGGGTTGCCATTTCCTATGCTAGGGGATTTTCCTGATCCAGGGTCCTAACATGAGTCTCCTGTGTCTCCAGCATTGGCAGGAGGGTTCTTTGCCACTGAACCATCTGTTCAGTTCAGTTCAGTTCAGTTCAGTTGCTCAGTCGTGTCTGACTCTTTGCAATCCCATGAATCACAGCACACCAGGCCTCCCTGTCCATCACCAACTCCTGGAGTTCACCAAGACTCACGCTCATCGAGTCAGTGATGCCATCCAGCCATCTCATCCTCTGTCATCCCCTTCTCCTCCTGCCCCCAATCCCTCCCAGCATCAGAGTCTTTTCCAGTGAGTCAACTCTTCGCATGAGGTGGCCAAAGTACTGGAGCTTCAGCTTCAGCATCATTCCTTCCAAAGAAATCCCAGGGTTGATCTTCAGAATGGACTGGTTGGATCTCCATGCAGTCCAAGGAACTCTCAAGAGTCTTCTCCAACACCACAGTTCAAAAGCATCAATTCTTTGACACTCAGCTTTCTTCACAGGCCAACTTTCACATCCATACATGACCACTGGAAAAACCATAGCCTTGACTAGATGGATCTTTGTTGGCAAAGTAATGTCTCTGCTTTTGAATATACTATCTAGATTGGTCATAACTTTTCTTCCAAGGAGTAAGCGTCTTTTAATTTCATGGCTGCAGTCACCATCTGCAGTGATTTTGGAGCCCCCCAAAATAAAGTCTGACACTGTTTCTACTGTTTCCCCATCTATTTCCCATGAAGTGATGGGACCAGATGCCATGATCTTCGTTTTCTGAATGTTGAGCCACCTGGGTAGTCCCTAGAAATGACAGTCATTCATAAATTCCTGACATGAAGATTTTTTTAATACCTACATTTTTCACTTTGACGTAATTGTAGATTCATATGTAAGACACACAGTTCAGAGCTATACCATGTACATGTCACCCAGTTTCTTGTGATGATAACATCCTGCAAAACTATAGTGTACTATCTGGATGCAGGCAACATATCTTAGATTTCCTGTTTCATTTGTACTCATTTGCGTGTCAGTGTGTGTGTGTATTTTGGGTTTCCCAGGTGGCTCAGTGGTAAAGAATCCACTTTCTATTGCAGGAGATACGGATTCAATCACTGGGTCAGGAAGATCTCCTGGAGGAGGAAATGGCAACCCACTCCAGTATTCTTGCTTAGGAAATCTCATGGACAGAGGAGCTTGGTGGGCTACAGTCCATGGGGTTGCAAAGAGTCAGACATGTCTTAGCGACTAAACAGTAACAATAATGTGTATGTATGTAGTTCTGTGCAACTTTATAACATGTGTGTGTCCATCACCACAGACAAGATACAGAGGAGTCTGCAAGGACCCCTGTGTGGCTTTTTTTTGCCACACCCACTCCCCTCCTGCCCCTCTACACCCTACCCTCCCTAACACCTGGATTTACTCATCAGTTTTCCGTTTCTATAATTCTTTTGTTTCGGGAATGTTACATACATGGAATGATGCAGTTGGGAAAGCTCTTACAGTGGTTTTTTTTTTTTTTTTTTTCCCACTCAGCATCATTCCCTAAAGATTCATACAAACCAATGCAGGTATCAAGAGTTTGTTTCGCTTTATTTCTAATAAAATTCCATGGTATGGATGATCCGTCATAGTTTACTCAGCTGTTCATCCATCGAGGGACATCTGAGTTGTTCTGGACTATTAGGAATAACGCTTTCTTAAGCATGTACATACGAGGTTTTGCACAAACACAAGTTTTCATTTCTGTAATGTAAATACCCTAAAGTATAATTTCTGGGTCACATGGTAATTGCAAGCTTAGTTTTAAAAGAATCTGCCAAACTATTTTCTGGGGTGTACTGTTTACACTCCCACCACAGTGTATGAGTAAACCAGTTTCTCCTAATATTCTTCAGCCTTTGAGGTTGTCATAAATTTTCATTCTTCTGTTCTAATGGATGTGTGATAATATCTCTTTGTGGCTTTAATTTGATATCCCTAATGGCTAACGATGCTGAGCATCTTCTCATGTGCTTAGTTGCCATCTGGCTGTCTCTTTTGGTGAAATGTCTGTTCATGTGTTTTTGCCCATTTTCTAACTGGATTCTTCGTGTTTTTGTGTTTTTTTTTTTTTTCCCACTGTTGAATTTTGAGAGTTCTTTATATATCCTAGATATTTTGAGTTCTTTGTGGCATATGAGACTTACAAATATTTTCTGCCATCTACAGCTTGTCGTTTCATCCACAGAATGAAAGCTTGTAATTTGGATGAGGTATACTTTATCAATTTTTCTTTTTATGGATCACATTTTGAGGTGTCAAATCTAAGAACTCTTTGCTTAACCCCAGGTCCTGAAGATTTTCTCTGTTTCCATCTAAATGTATCATAGTTTCACATTTTACAATTAAGTCCATGGTCCACTCTGAGTTACCCTTTGTGAGGTTTGGATTAAGGTTTATTTCTTTATGCTATGGATGTCCATTCAGCACCATCTGCTGAAAGGCTGTATCCTTCCACCTTTGAATTGTTTTACACTTTTGTCAAAGGTCATTTGGATATTTTGTGTCCTTCTGTTTCTGTATATCTGTTCTGTTTCATTGATTTTTGTGTCTATCCCTCAGACAATACCACACTGTCCTGATTATTCTAGGCATCTAGTAAGGTTTAATGTTGAGTAGAATGATTCTTTCTGTTTTAATCTTTTTCAACATATGATAGCTAGTCTAGGACCTCTGCTTTTGTATATAAATTTAGAATTAGCTTGCTTATGTCTTAAAAAAAAAAGCTGTATTAGGTGTTTTGTGTGTGTGTGTGTGACTTTTTTTTTGCTCTTTATTTTTTATTTATTTATTTTTTAAATTTACAATACTGTATTGGTTTTGCCATACATTGACATGATGTCAATGTATTAAGTGTTTTGATGTAAGGAACTAGAAGCTTAAATAGCCATCTGGCGTCATAAAGGTAGCAGGATGGTCCTCTGAGTATCTCAGCAGCCATGTTAAAGCAGGAACTTGGGAAGGCCCACCCAGGGGTCCTTATAAATCTCAAGAATCTCAGGAAAGCTCTTACCAACTTCCTCCATTTGCTGCACCAAAATCTTATAAGGTGCTCTAAGTCAACCTGGAGTAGCCTTGACCTCCAGGGTGCTTCAGTATTTACCTGTCACTGTCCCTGGAGGCCATGGCCTCCACTTCTCAGAGGCTGACTCAAAGCCAGAACCAGGATGGAAGGGCATCCTCCTTGAACTGCAAAGGACTCTCTGGCAGTGGTCAGCAATCGACCCCTGATGGTTTAGTGCCACGTGTAGCTTTGAGCTTGCCAGGCCTCTGTGCTGTTGATCAGGAAGGTGCTGAGGAAGAGAGAAGGCTTCTGGACTGGTCTCCTCCCTGTCTTCTCATGGAGCACTTTTCAGAGGCCCAGAGTCATCTGGAAGAAGAGCCCCAAAACCCAGAGAGGGTGCTATCCATGGGTTCATGCATTCACTGTCTCGGGGGAAAGGTGTGTCCTTCGGATAAGGAGACGGTGAGGCAGATATCCCAGTGGAGTTGGGGGACAGGCAGGTGAGCTGGCCATTTCAGTGGCACCAGGAATGCTGTGAGGAAGGGACACTGGGCCATGTAGGGTGTGTGTAGAGGGGGTAGCGTGTTTGTACTGGAGAGGATGCTGCAGAAAAAGTCCTGCTGAGACCTGAAGGTACCCTGAAGCGGACCGAGAGGAGAAGGCACCTGAGAGATTTTACTGGAAGTGGGGAGGAAGGCTGGGGGTGTGGCCACACTGCAGGCTGAAATGTAGACCCCAGCTCCTCCTTGGCCCCAGGAAGCCCAGTGACAACTCCAGTCTCCCAAGGAAAAACTGGAAACTAGGTTGGACCTGTTTTCTGTGGTTCTTTTCCGCAATTCTGGGAATCAAGTACTTTGTGTTTTAAAAGCAGCTGTTAGGTGATGTCATTTGGGGCTTCTCCTGCCCCTCCCCTCTAGAACCCAGCAACACCCTTTAGAGCCGCAGTGAAGGCTGAGGAGGCTCCTATGAAGAAAGCACAATATTGTGGATCACACTTGTTCTACACCAAACGAAACATTGCTTTACCACGTCCGGCTCTCACATGAATGACACGTCAGTTCTAATTTGTGACAGGGAGCGAAGTTAATCTGGCTCCAGCCCTCACAAGGCCACGAACAGCACGTCCCAGAGAATAATAGTGCAATTGTTCTGGTGTCAGTGCGGCAGAGATGAGAGCTGGGCTGTCTGTGGCTCTGTGCCCCCATGTAGCAAGGATGTCCATGTTGTACAAACTGCTGGGCAGTGGGGCAGTTCTGAGTGCTGAATACAACTCAATAGAACGGGGAAAACTAGAGATCTCTTCAAAAAAATAAAGGACAGAAACGATATGGACCTAACAGAACTAGAAGATATTAAGAGGAGGTGGCAAGAATACATAGAAGAACTATACAAAAAAGATCTTCATGACCCAGATAACCATGATGGCGTGATCACTCACCTAGAGCCAGGTATCCTGGGATGCGAGGCCAAGGGGGCCTTAGGAAGCATCACTATGAACAAAGCTAATGGAGGTGATGGAATTCCAGCTGAGCTAGTTCAAATCCTAAAAGATGATGCTGTGAAAGTGCTGCACTCAATATGCCAGAAAATCTGGAAAATTCAGCACTGACCACAGGACTGGAAAAGGCCAGTTTTCATTCCAGTCTCAAAGAGGGGCAATGTCAAAGAATGCTCAAGCTACTGCACAATTGCACTCATCTCACACACTAGCAAAGTAATGCTCAAGATTCTCCAAGCTAGGCTTCAACAGTATGTGAACTGAGAACTTCCAGATGTTCAAGATGAATTTAGAAAAGGGAGAGGAACCAGGGATAAAATTGCCAGTATCAGTTGGATCATAGAAAAAGCAAGAGACCCTTTGTGTGGATCACAACAAACTGTGGAAAATTCTTGAAGAGATGGAAATACCAGAACATGTGATCTGCCTCCTGAGAAATCTGCATGCAGGTCAAGAAGCCACAGCGAGAACAGGATATGAAGCAACAGACTGCTTCCAAATCGGGAAAAGAGTATGTCAAGGCTGTATATTGTCACCCTGCTTATTTAACTTCTATGCAGAGTACATCATGAGAAATGCTGGGCTGGAAGAAGCACAAGCTGGAATCAAGGTTGTTTGGAGAAATATTAATAACCTTAGATATGCAGATGACACCACCCTTATGACAGAAAACAGAGGAACCAAAGAGCCTCCTGATGAAAGCGAAAGAAGAGAATGAAAAAGCTGGCTTAAAAATCAACATCCAAAAAACGAAGATCATGGCATCCGGTCCCATCACTCCATAGCAAATAGATGGGCAAATGATGGAAAAACAGTGACAGACTTTATTTTGGGGAGCTCCAAAATCACTGCAGATGGTAACTGCAGCCAAGAAGGTAAAAGACGCTTTTTCCTTGGAAGAAAAGCTATGACCAACCTAGACAGCATATTAAAAAGCAGAGACATTATTTTGCTTACAAAGGTCCATCTAGTCAAAGCTATTGTTTTTCAGTGGTCATTTATGGATGTGAGAGTTGGACCATAAAGAAAACTGAACACCGAAGAATTGATGCTTTTGAACTCTACAGTTTGAAAAGACTCTTGAGAGTCCCTTGGACTGCAAGGAGATCCAACCATTCAATCCTAAAGGAAATCAGTCCTGATGATTCATTGAAAGGACTGATGCTGAAGCTGAAGCTCTAATACTTTAGCCGCCTGATGCCAAGAACTGACTCATTGGAAAAGACCCTGATGCTGGGAAAGATTGAAGGCGGGAGGAGAAGGGGATGACAGAGGATGAGATGGTTGGATGGCATCGCTAACTTGATGGACATGAATTTGAGCAAGCTCTGGGATTTGGTGATGGACAGGGAGGCCTGGCATGCTGCAGTCCATGGGGTCGCAAAGAGTTGGACACAACTAAGCAACTAAACTGAACTGAACTGAGGAGGGAGATGTGTCCTTTGAGAAACATTTGGGCTGCGCTCCNTAACTTGATGGACATGAATTTGAGCAAGCTCTGGGATTTGGTGATGGACAGGGAGGCCTGGCATGCTGCAGTCCATGGGGTCGCAAAGAGTTGGACACAACTAAGCAACTAAACTGAACTGAACTGAGGAGGGAGATGTGTCCTTTGAGAAACATTTGGGCTGCGCTCCTTCACTTCCATGACCCCAGGCTCTTCTTCAGTGGTCAAGCCAAGGTCATGGTCTCAGGCTGTTTCTCACCTGAGCCAAGGTCAGCTAGTTGAGGGCAACAGTGGAGCTCGTGACCTACTCAGTACTCAGCGGAAACACCCAGGATGGTGGCTTGACTGAGGAGCAGTGGGACCATGTGAAGGTCAATTGTAAATGGGTGGATGGAGTAGTTACTCCCAGGACAAGCTGCTTCTCTTCACAAGAATCTGCAGGGCTACCCCAGAGGAGGGGCTTTGGGTAGACAATTTAATTCCCACCCCAAGAGGATTTTACCCTGGATTTGTTTCTCGGGGCTTACTTGGAAGCTTACAACAACAGAAAATTATTATTTGACAGTTCTGGAAGCCAAAAGTCTGAAATCAAGGCATCAGCAGGTTCCTTCTAAAGGCTCTGTTGTTGTTGTTTGGTTGCTAAGTCTTGTCTGACTCTGTGTCGACCCCGTGGACTGTATCCCACCAGGCTCCTATGTCCATGGGATTTCCCAGGCAAGACTATTGGAGCAGGTTGCCACTTCCTTCTCCAGGAGTCTTCCTAGCTCAAGGACTAAACCTGTATCTCCTGCCCTGGCAGCAGATTCTATACCACTGTGTCACAGGGAATTCTGTAATAAGATATGAGGGAGCATCTATTCCGTGTCTCTCTCCTAGTTTCCAGTAGTTGACTGAAATCCTTGAAATTCCTTAGGCTACAGCTACAATGTTCCAATTTCTGTTTCCATCTTCATGTGGCTTTCCTTCCTTTTGTATGTCTTCTCTTCTCTTCTAACGACCCTTGTCCCTGAATTTAGGGCTTACCCTGATCGAGAATGACCCTATCTCAAGAACCTGAATTACATCTGCAAAGACTAAAGAAGGTCACATCCATTGGCTGCAGGAGGACATATCTTGGGTAACCTTCCAACCCACCTCAACCTCCAAGATCCTCTGGTGTGGTTGGCTATCCGACTTGCTTTGGTCGATGTAACACTGAGCAAGAAGGATGGCTATTTCTTCTGAGCAGAAACTTTAAGCACCATTGCGTGATTCTGCCACATTCTTGTTCTATTCCCAGGAGAACAGTGTACTCCAAAGGGAACACTTTTATTGGTCTACAGTGAAAAGACACGCATATGGAGCTAAGCAACGGACCCTAATAAAAAACAGGAGAACTCTCCTTTGTGGTGTGTTCACCACAAAATAACCTAGAAAAGCCAATTCAAATATGCGTCCTGAGTTTATGAGGTACACTTTGGGCAATCACGCAGAGCCTCTTCAAGCCCCAGGGCATCACTTCAGGGTTGAGGTGGCCTAACTCTTCTTCCGTCTATCAGCCACCTTTGCTGTTCTTGAGACAGGTTTCCCACGACTTCCTTTTTCCTGGTTCCCAATTGTGTGAAGAAGAAATTGTGAACTTTTATGATGTTTGAGGAGTAGAAGAGCTTCAAAACCAAAGGAAGAAATAAAAGTTCTGGCATGTGAACAAGTTGGGAATGCTCATGGTCCTTCGGCTTCTGACTCCTCCTGAGATTGTCACTCACGGCCCCTCAGTACTCTGGGGTGGCCTACCATTTTCTCCCTCATTCCTCCAGGCCAGCAGTGCTTACCTGCTCCTACTCTGTGTGAACTAGGCTCCTCTTGACCCCTCAGTCTCTACCCTACATTTATTCCAAATGCCGCCTCACTCCTTTCTATCTTCTACATCACACTGCCTGGGCTGAAGCCACTGTCCTCTGCTACCCAACCTACTTCCAGAGCCTCCTAACAAGCCTTCTGTCTCAACTCTCACTCCTATTACGTGCACAGGAACTATTTCTAAACGATGAAGAGGTGGCAAGAAAACACAGAAGAACTGTACAAAAAAGATCTTCGTGACCCAGATAATCACGATGGTGTGATCACTCACCTAGAGCCAGACATCCTGGAATGTGAAGTCAAGTGGGCCTTAGGAAGCATCGCTACAAACAGTTAGTGGAGGTGATGGAATTCCAGCTGAGCTATTTCAAATCCNATTGATGCTTTTGAACTGTGGTGTTGGAGAAGACTCTTAAGAGCCCCTTGGACTGCAAGGAGATCCAACGAGTCCATCGTAAAGGAGATCAGTCCTGAGTGTTCATTGAAAGGACTGATGTTGAAGATGAAACTCCAATACTCTGGCTACCTGGTGCGAAGAGCTGACTCATTTGAAAAGAACCTGATGCTGGGAAGGATTGAGGGCAGGAGGAGAAGGGGATGACAGAGGATGAGATGGTTGAATGGCATCAATGACTCTGTGGACATGGGTTTGGGTAGACTCCAGGAGTTGGTGATGGACAGCACCCTGGAGTGCTGCAGTCCATGGGGTCACAGAGAGTCAGACACGACTGAGCAACTGAACTAAGAATAAGTGACATCTACAGCTACAGAGATACAGAGACTCAGGTCAGCCCAGGACTGAGGTTAACTCAGAACAAAGANTTGGGTAGACTCCAGGAGTTGGTGATGGACAGGGAGGCCTGGCGTGCCTCCCTGTGTGTGGTTCATGAGGCTGCAAAGAGTTGGACATGACTGAGCGACTGAACTGATGGGTGTCAGATTTTATTCCAGGGTAGAGCACTATGTTTTTATGGGAGGATACATACCCCAAACACATAATATACAACTTGATTAATTTGAATACCAAAGGAAACAAATGGGGGATTGAGCTGGAAAAGGGTGATTTCTTATACAGCCTAGAAAAACTAATACTCTCAGATGAACCATAATACCCAAGTACCCCTGTTTTACAGCTGAGAAAACCAAAGCCCAGCATAGTTGGCTATCTTCCTCAGCATCAGCCTTTTGGTGGCAGGGAAGGGACTTGAACTGAATTCTTCTAAGCTCCTGGTCTATTGGCTGCCACGCAGTCACGTGTATTTAAATCGAAGAGTCCTGGGTACATATGTCTTACTCAAATTACTCAACCGTTTGATCAATTTAGTTACTTGAAGGTGCAGAAATTGCTCAAAATAATGGCAAAAGGAGTATGCAGTTATGGCCTTCAGTGGCCCTTACTAGACAAGTTGAGATCAAGCCAGTGTGTTAATTACTTTATGGCCAGTCTGAGAAATCCTGTGTCTTTGATTCTTCTTACAGCTACAAAGGTGACAGGTCGTACGGTCTGTTGATCCCATGTAATGAGTTTGGTCTAACTGGCATTATGGTAACAGTTCAGTTCAGTTCAGTCACTCAGTCATGTCTGACTCTTTGTGACCCCATGGACTGCAGCACACCAGGCTTCCCTGTCCATCACCAAATCCCAGAGCTTGCTCAAACTCATGTCCATCGAGTCAGTGATGCCATCCAACCATCTCATCCTCTGTTGTCCCCTTCTCCTTCCACCTTCAATCTTTCCCAGCATCAGGGTCTTTCCCAGTGAATCAGTTCTTTGTATCAGGTGGCCAAAGGTATTTGAGCTTTAACTTCAGCATCAGTTCTTCCAATGAATATTCAGGACTGATTTCCTTTAGGATTGACTGGTTGGATCTCCTTGCAGTCCAAAGGACTCTCAAGAGTCTTCTCCAATACCACAGTTCAAAAGCGTAATTCTTCGGTGCTCAGCTTTCTTTATGGTCAAACTCTCACATCCATACATGACTACTAGAAAAACCATAGGTTTGACTAGACAGAACTTTGTTGGCAAAGTTATGTCTCTGCTTTTTAATATGCTGTCTAGGTTTGTCATAACTTTTTTTCCAAGGAGCAAATGTCGTTTAATTTCATGGCTGCAGTCACCATCTGCAGTAATTTTGGAGCACCCCCCCTCAACATAAAGTCTGTCACTGTTTCTACTATTTCCCCATCTATTTGTCATGGAGTGACGGGACTGGATGCCATGATCTTAGTTTTTGAATGTTGAGTTTTAAGCCAACTTTTTCACTCTCCTCTTTCGCTTTCATCAAGAGGTTCTTTAGTTCTGCTTTGTTTTCTGCCATAAGGTGGTGTCATCTACATATTTGAGGTTATTGATATTTCTCCCAGCAATCTTGATTCCAGCTTGTGCTTCATCCAGCCCAGCATTTCACATGATATACTCTGCATAGAAGTTAAATAAACAGGGTGACAATACACAGCCTTGACACACTGTTTTCCCGATTTGGAACCAGTCTGTTGTTTCATGTCCAGTTCTAACTGTTGCTTCTTGACCTGCATGCAGATTTCTCAGAAGGCAGGTCAAGTGGTCTGTAATTTCCATCTCCTGAAGAATTTTCCACAGTCTGCTGTGATCAACACACTCAAAGGTTTTGGTGTAGTCAATAAAGCAGAAGTAGATGTTTTTCTGGAACTTTGTTGCTTTTTCTATAATCCAACTGATGTTGGCAGTGTGATCTCTGGTTCCTCTGCCTTTTCTAAATCCAACTTGAACATCTGAAAGTTCATGGTTCATGTACTGTTGAAGCCTGGCTTGGAGAACTTTGAGCATTACTTTGCTAGTATGTGAGATAAGTGCAATCATGCAGTATTTTGAACATTCTCTGGCATTGCCCTTCTTTGGGATTGAAATGAAAACTGACCTTTTCCAGTCCTGTGGCCACTGCTGAATTTTCCAGGTTTTCTGGCATATTGCGTGCAGCACTTTAACAGCATCATTTTAAAGGATTTGAAATAGCTCAGCTGGAATTCCATCACCTCCACTAGCTTTGTTTATACTGATGCTTCCTAAAGCCCACTTGACTTCGCATGATTACAATAATTTCTAGTAAATTAGAAGGAAATGGCAAAAGCTAAATGACGATCTTGTTATTGTTTACTTATCAAGTTGTGTCCAACTCTTTGGTGACCTGATGGATTATAGCCCACTAGGCTTCTCTGTCCATGGGATTTCCCAGGAAAAACTATTTAAAGAGGTTGCCATTTCCTTCCCAAGGGGATCTTCCCAGGAATCAAATCTTCATCTCCTGCATTAGGCAGGGAGGTTCTTTACCACTGAGCCACCAGAGAAGCCTTAAATGATAATTATATATATGCTATTCATGTAATTTGTCTTCTTAAAGCCACCTTTCTTTAATAAGCACAGCGGTGAATTTCAATTGAATTTGAGTCACAGCCCCCAATAATTCATCCCCACATCTCTACCTGTGTCTGAGTCCACAAAGCAGGACACATATGGAGTGCGTGCCTTTATTGTTGAAATTCCATAATCTCTGAGGCACTCCTGATCAGAAGTAGCTCGTTATTAAAATATAATATTACATTTATGGGTGATGATGATTTTAATTCAGGGCTCTATTGACTTACACAAGGAGGACCCAACTCTTTCAGGCGCCACACTCCATTCTTCCACAGTAAAGTTAATTTATACCACGATGATAAAAAATGTGATTTATTTTACAACAGATCAGTAATTGTGCTCTACAAATAAGTTCGTAATGATAATCAACAACATTTTCAACATAATTTAATTTGTCTTCTCCCGAGAGGTAGTTAAATGCAGTAATAATAACACCAGTGTTATGGACTCCACAGCAGTTAATCATAGTCTGAATATGCAGACAGCCCCAATATTGTATTGACAGAAATTAAATTAACCATCAGCTTGGGCAATCAGTGGCTATACAGCTATTAAAAGCAATAAAGGCAACAAACCCCAACCGTTGCCAATTACATTTTGACATATACAAGGGAAAGGACAGAGGCATTGATGTGAGATTTTTATTTCAATGAAAATAAGACAGGAGAATAGAACCTTGGATTAACCCTCGATAGAGGGCCTCTTCTCTGAGGGGGAGGTATTGTCACGCATGGACCCTATCATTTGTCTCTTTTTGGTTAAAATGATCAAATTGAGTGGTCAGTATTCATAGTTGTTTCAATTTTAAGGCGTCTCCCTAATCCAGCTTGTGTTTTGGAGCTCCTACCATAGTTCCCTGGTTTTCTGCCCTAATTCTGTGACTTTGGACACAGGCACATTAGAAGGACTTGATTTTAAGGAGGTGGGGGGTGCAGGGGAAAAAAGAAAGTGAAAGAAATGGAGTATGTTAGTGTTTACAACGATTCTTATTTCACAACACAATGGTGCTGTATCGAGACCGTGTTTCACTGTTATCTGGGGGAGATTCTGGGCTGGTTTAATTTAGTGCTGAACCAAATACCAGCACTGAGGTGGAGTTCTTTCGTTCTTTCTTTAGTTCCCCTTTTCGCCTTCCTTCTTTCTATACTTGTCTGGCATTCCACCGTCATTATTGGGGGAGACTCAATCATTGCTAGCCTTTGAGGTGAAAGTTGTTCATAAGGGGTTGATTTTACAGAGGGCCTGGCTGAACTATGGACTCCAGATGGGTTTATCCCACTGAAGCGTCAGTGGGCACCATACTGGTTGAGGTTGATGAGCAGGGGGTTCTTGCTGGACATTGGTGGCAGACCTGCTGGTCACTGACATTGGGAAAGTACTCTCAGCTGGGGACGATCTGTGGACCTGGCTGCGGCTCTTATGAAGCTCTGTGGTGCTGGGAAGAGATGAGATCTCAAGTTGAGGCTGGGTGGGGCCTGGAGGCTGACTTGCTCTGTCTATCCTGTCCTGAGATCCCTGGACCTCTCTTTCCCTTGTGATCCGCTGCCTCTCTCCTTCCTCCAGGCTGGAGGTTTGAGAATGGCAAATTTGCTCGACTCTTGTGGCAGACAAAATAGATACCTCTCTTCTCCAAAATGTCCACATCTTTTAAGTCAGAACCTGTGGATATGATATCTTACATGGTCAAAAAGGACTTTGGGCTTCCCTGGTGGTCAGTGGAAAAGAATATGCTTGCCAGTGCAGGAGACATGGGTTTGATCCCTGGGTTGGGAAGATTCTCCGGAGAAAGAAATGGCAACTCAATCCAGTATTCTTGCCTGGGAAACCCCATGNGGTTTTCTGGCATATTGCGTGCAGCACTTTAACAGCATCATTTTAAAGGATTTGAAATAGCTCAGCTGGAATTCCATCACCTCCACTAGCTTTGTTTATACTGATGCTTCCTAAAGCCCACTTGACTTCGCATGATTACAATAATTTCTAGTAAATTAGAAGGAAATGGCAAAAGCTAAATGACGATCTTGTTATTGTTTACTTATCAAGTTGTGTCCAACTCTTTGGTGACCTGATGGATTATAGCCCACTAGGCTTCTCTGTCCATGGGATTTCCCAGGAAAAACTATTTAAAGAGGTTGCCATTTCCTTCCCAAGGGGATCTTCCCAGGAATCAAATCTTCATCTCCTGCATTAGGCAGGGAGGTTCTTTACCACTGAGCCACCAGAGAAGCCTTAAATGATAATTATATATATGCTATTCATGTAATTTGTCTTCTTAAAGCCACCTTTCTTTAATAAGCACAGCGGTGAATTTCAATTGAATTTGAGTCACAGCCCCCAATAATTCATCCCCACATCTCTACCTGTGTCTGAGTCCACAAAGCAGGACACATATGGAGTGCGTGCCTTTATTGTTGAAATTCCATAATCTCTGAGGCACTCCTGATCAGAAGTAGCTCGTTATTAAAATATAATATTACATTTATGGGTGATGATGATTTTAATTCAGGGCTCTATTGACTTACACAAGGAGGACCCAACTCTTTCAGGCGCCACACTCCATTCTTCCACAGTAAAGTTAATTTATACCACGATGATAAAAAATGTGATTTATTTTACAACAGATCAGTAATTGTGCTCTACAAATAAGTTCGTAATGATAATCAACAACATTTTCAACATAATTTAATTTGTCTTCTCCCGAGAGGTAGTTAAATGCAGTAATAATAACACCAGTGTTATGGACTCCACAGCAGTTAATCATAGTCTGAATATGCAGACAGCCCCAATATTGTATTGACAGAAATTAAATTAACCATCAGCTTGGGCAATCAGTGGCTATACAGCTATTAAAAGCAATAAAGGCAACAAACCCCAACCGTTGCCAATTACATTTTGACATATACAAGGGAAAGGACAGAGGCATTGATGTGAGATTTTTATTTCAATGAAAATAAGACAGGAGAATAGAACCTTGGATTAACCCTCGATAGAGGGCCTCTTCTCTGAGGGGGAGGTATTGTCACGCATGGACCCTATCATTTGTCTCTTTTTGGTTAAAATGATCAAATTGAGTGGTCAGTATTCATAGTTGTTTCAATTTTAAGGCGTCTCCCTAATCCAGCTTGTGTTTTGGAGCTCCTACCATAGTTCCCTGGTTTTCTGCCCTAATTCTGTGACTTTGGACACAGGCACATTAGAAGGACTTGATTTTAAGGAGGTGGGGGGTGCAGGGGAAAAAAGAAAGTGAAAGAAATGGAGTATGTTAGTGTTTACAACGATTCTTATTTCACAACACAATGGTGCTGTATCGAGACCGTGTTTCACTGTTATCTGGGGGAGATTCTGGGCTGGTTTAATTTAGTGCTGAACCAAATACCAGCACTGAGGTGGAGTTCTTTCGTTCTTTCTTTAGTTCCCCTTTTCGCCTTCCTTCTTTCTATACTTGTCTGGCATTCCACCGTCATTATTGGGGGAGACTCAATCATTGCTAGCCTTTGAGGTGAAAGTTGTTCATAAGGGGTTGATTTTACAGAGGGCCTGGCTGAACTATGGACTCCAGATGGGTTTATCCCACTGAAGCGTCAGTGGGCACCATACTGGTTGAGGTTGATGAGCAGGGGGTTCTTGCTGGACATTGGTGGCAGACCTGCTGGTCACTGACATTGGGAAAGTACTCTCAGCTGGGGACGATCTGTGGACCTGGCTGCGGCTCTTATGAAGCTCTGTGGTGCTGGGAAGAGATGAGATCTCAAGTTGAGGCTGGGTGGGGCCTGGAGGCTGACTTGCTCTGTCTATCCTGTCCTGAGATCCCTGGACCTCTCTTTCCCTTGTGATCCGCTGCCTCTCTCCTTCCTCCAGGCTGGAGGTTTGAGAATGGCAAATTTGCTCGACTCTTGTGGCAGACAAAATAGATACCTCTCTTCTCCAAAATGTCCACATCTTTTAAGTCAGAACCTGTGGATATGATATCTTACATGGTCAAAAAGGACTTTGGGCTTCCCTGGTGGTCAGTGGAAAAGAATATGCTTGCCAGTGCAGGAGACATGGGTTTGATCCCTGGGTTGGGAAGATTCTCCGGAGAAAGAAATGGCAACTCAATCCAGTATTCTTGCCTGGGAAACCCCATGGACAGAGGAGCCTGGAGGTCTACAGTCCACGAAGTCGCAAAAGAATTGGACACGACTTAGGGACTAAACGACAGCAACAAAAAGGACTGCGGTGTCATTAAGGACCTTGAGATGGATTATCTAAGTGGGTCCAAGGTCACTGCAAAGGTCTTTATAAGAGGGAGCGAGGTGGTTCAGAGAGAAGAAGATGTGATGTTGGAAGCAGAGGGAGAGGAGGAGGTGTGATGACGATCGGAGTCAGAGAGAAATCTGAAGATGCTCCCTTGATGGAGGAAGGGACTATGAGCCAGAGTGCAGGTGGAAACTCTACAAGCTGAAAAAGGCAAGGAAATGGAGCCCTTCCTAAGTCCTCAGAGGGAGCAAGACTCGATTTAAGCCCAGTGCAACTCATGTCAGACTTCTGACCCCTAAATTGTGAGATAATAGATATGTGTTCCTTTCATCACTAGAGAAAGTCACTCAGTCCTGTCTGACTCTGCGACCCCACGGACTACACAGTCCATGGAATTCTCCAGGCCAGAATACTGCAGTGGGTAGCCTTTCCCTTCTCCAGGGGATCTTCCCAACTCAGGGATTGAACCCAGGTCTCCCACACCGCAGGCGGATTCTTTACCAGCTGAGCCACCAAGGAAGCCCTTTTCATCATTAAATTTGTGGTAATTTGTTTTGGGAGCTATTGGAAACAAATACAGCTCATCTTTTGTTAAATTGATTTTTTTACTGAAGTATAGTTGAATGCAACCATGTAATTAAAAAAATGCTACTCTTTNCACACCGCAGGCGGATTCTTTACCAGCTGAGCCACCAAGGAAGCCCTTTTCATCATTAAATTTGTGGTAATTTGTTTTGGGAGCTATTGGAAACAAATACAGCTCATCTTTTGTTAAATTGATTTTTTTACTGAAGTATAGTTGAATGCAACCATGTAATTAAAAAAATGCTACTCTTTCGAAGGAAAGCTGTGAGAAAGCTAGACAGCATATTAAAAAGCAGAGACATCACTTTGCTGACAAAGGTCCCTCTAGTCAAAGCTATTATTTTTCCAGTAGTCATGTATGGATGTGAGTGCATGTGTGCGTGCTAAGTTTCTTCGGTCATGTCTGAATTTTTGCAACCCCATGGACTGTAGCCTGCCAGGCTCCTCTGTCCATGAAATTCCTCAGGTAAGAATCCTGGAGTGGGCTGCCATGCCCTCCTCCAAGGGATCTTCCTGACCCAGAGATTGAACTTGTGTCTCCTGTGGTTCTTGCATTGCAGGCAGATTCTTTACTGTGGAGCCAACAGGGAAGTCCTTGTATGGATGTGAGCTGGACTGAATGATAAAGAATTATTGCCTTTGAAGTGTGGTGTTGGAGAAGCCTCTTGAGAGTCCCTTGGACAGCAAGGAGATCAAACCAGTCAATCCTAAAGAAAATCAACCCTGAATATTCATTGAAGGACTGATGCTGAAGCTGAAGTTCAATACTTTGGCTCAATTCAGTTCAGTTCAGTTCAGTCAATCAATCTTGTCCGACTCTTTGCGACCCCANTTGATATTTCCCCCAGCAATCTTGATTCCAGCTTGTGCTTCTTCCAGCCCAGCATTTCTCATGATGTACAAAACTATCTCATTGGAAAAGGCCCTGATGCTGGGAAAGACTGAAGGCAGGAGGAGAAAGGAGCGACAGAGGATGAGATGGTTGGATGGCGCCACTGACTCGATGGACATGAGTTTGAGCAAACTCTAGGAGATAGTGAAGGAGAGGGAAGCCTTGGCGTGCTGTTGTCCATGGGGTCACAAAGAGTCGGATATAACTTACTCACTGAGCAGCAATAATAGCTGAAGTACATGTTGTGTTATTTTCTGCTGTACAGCAAAATGGCTCAATTATACATATTATATTCTTTTTCATTATGGTTTATCACAGGATATTGAAAATATAGCTCATCTTTTAAAATATCTATTACTTATGAGATACAAGCCTACCTCATCTTATTGTGCCTGCCTTAGAAAGCTCACTGACCCCTTTCCAGAGTCTTCAGGAAAGATCAGGGGCAGAGGGCGCCCACAGCTTCAGGCCTCTCACTCCTGCTTTCCGTAGGACCACCTGCTATACTGGGTTGCATTTTTTGGCCATAAACAAAGGCGAAAAGAAGTTTGAAGCACACTGATACAGTGTGGCCCCATTACACACACAGGGACACAGGTCTTGCAGAGGAACAGGGACGGGGAAGAATCAGGACTGGAGCCCAGTGGCCCAGCTTCACCTCTGTGCTCATTTCACAGTTCATGCACTCACGCACGGGAGTGCAGCTCCTCGGTAGCCCTGCTCAAGTCCTCTGTCTCTTCAGCAAGCAGTTCAGCTCTCACAACCCTCCAAAACCTCACCGAAAACAAGGACGCAGGTGCTGGCCCCAGAGCCTGCAGGATGAGAAATGGTTTGTGACATTTGCAAAATTATTGGTCAGTTGTTCATCAGGTAAGGAAAACTCAAGATTCTTTCCTTCCAGGTAACAGCACTTAGAAACTCCCTTGTGAAATGAATGGTATTTTGGGGCATATTCAATCGAGTTTTCTTTTGCCTTTGCCACCAGTTAAGGTCTGGGAAGCTGGGAAAAGCAGAGAAGGGAAAAGGAAGTGTCCTTCGGGAATATTTCATTTCAATGTTTTTCAAAAGTGCAATGCATTGAAGATACAGTGGTGGGAGGTGTGGTCGCTGCCTCCAGGCGGTTTTAATCTGAAGGAGGAATTGGTGAGAAACAACCCCAGATAACAGGATGGTCCATTCTAGATGCAGAGCCGGAAGGTGGTTTCAGAGTCCAGGGGAGGGTCATCAAGCTGGTCTGGGGGCTTGCCATATTTCCTGCCCAATCAGGATTACTTGGCGGGTCCTTTCACCAGCAGAAGATGCATCTCTGAATCTGTCTGGATTTTGCTATAGGAATGTATCAAAATAAGCCCCTTGCTCAATCTCTAGAAACTAATCCACTTGTATATATTTTGTTTATTTTGTACATTTATGTGACTATAGATATTGACTACACGGTATGATTGGGTCTGAGTTTCTTCAGAGTTCTTGACTGTAAAAAATGACTATGATTTCAATTCTAAGCATTGCTCATCTACAGAGGTTAAGGTCCTTTTTGAAAAATGACCTTAACATGGAAATTTTATTTATAAAAGGAAATTCAAGTGATTTACGACCTCTGGATTTATGAGCATTAAAAAAGACACACCCAGTAGAAGCTAGACAGCTTTGAGTTGGTATTCGACTTGAAATTTAACTTGTGAATCAGCTTGGAGTTCTGAGTCAAGAATATAATCTTCAATCTTCCTTTTGCAAAGCCATGGGGACTTGACATTAAATCATTTCAGCTCCTTATGATTTATGAAAGAACAATCAACTTAAACCTTAAAGAAAATAAAAACGTTTGTGACATTTATATAATTATTGGTCAAACTCGGTTTGATCTTTAATTCAAGGAATGACTTGGATTCATCTATTATAGAAACATGACAATGTGCAAGTATTTGTCAGTAATAAAATGCATTTTAAGGCAATATATTGGACCCTTAAGAATATCAAGAGGGCATAATGTGAGAGGCTGGCATTGGGTGGGATTTTTATGCGGTTGCTTGGCTTACACTGATGAAGGGTCAGCGTATCGAGGTAACGCCATGAATTGATCCAGGAGGATGTTTCCTAGATTATGGAGACCTTCAGGATGAAGGAGCATAACTCCTTCTTTCAGCAGATAAAGCAAATAAACTCAAAATGGTTAGATGGCATGTCTGGAACTGCACAGATGATTCCGGAAAAAGGACATCAAGCTGATTTGTCGGACAGCTCGTTTTGGTATCCCGTTTAGGTAGATCTTTCAGACCATAATGCGATTATCTCAAATTATTTTTCCAGCCAGTACCCAGCATCCACCATGTGCCTAAATGTGCCGGGCTCAGAGGATATAGAGACAGATTAATACAGCAACACTTGATGTCAGGAAGACTACAATCTGGTTTACTTATGTCTCAACTATAACTTAACAGAAAAAAAATATCATTGTGTCAGGCTAGTTGGGAAGTGCAATTTGATGGATGAGAGAGAGTCTGTATATTTGGAGAGAACAGGTTTAGGTAAATACAAATTCAGTGCATATAACCTGGTTTTGAAATGGATCTGAAGGCCAGGAGGAAGACACAGGAGCTGATGTTCCTGGTGAAGGGTCAAAGGCATGAAAGCACAGAGTTTTGAAATTAGAGATGTGAGCTTAGCATGAACCCATTGTGCTGTTCCAGCAAGTGGAGGCGATGCGGAAGCAGCTGGGTGATTGTCATGATGAAGAGCTTGGATTCATGTATTATGTCAGGGTTGGCAGACTATGGCTTGTGGCCCACACCTAGCCCACCATTTGCTTTTATCAATAAAGATTTATTGGAACACAGATCCTCCTGTTAATTTCTATATTGCCCTGGCTGTGTTCACAGCACAGTGGCAGAGTTGAATAGCGTGATGGAGACCTCATACCCAGCCAAGCCTGAAATGTTTGCTCTCTGGCTTTTTAAGAAAGAATTGTCTGTCTCCTTTGTCCCCACCAAGCAGATCCAGGTGGAATTTCAAATGGAAAGAAGAATCTGGGGTGTTTAAAGCGTACACCAGATGGGAAGGAACAGAGAATGGTTTTCCTGTGACTCTCTTCCTCTTTCTTCCTCCCCTATCTGGTATCAGTGGTATGCTGATAAATGTTTAGCAGTCTGCTTTTTGTGGTGGGGGGAACCCATATCTGATTTATAGAGCTTGCTGATTTCTATGGTATAAATACTCCCACCAGAGCTGATTTTAAACTACTGGAATGAGGTCACTGAGTGCACATCTGGACATGTACAGTCAGCCTGGCATCCACTGTACACAGGCCCAGTAATTCAGCCAGCAAGCTTGGAAGCCCTCAGAGAGACAAGTAACAGAAAGCTCTCACTTCTTCGGTGTCCCTGGTACAAGAACCAGAACTTTTCTGCTCAGAGAGCCTGTTGCCAGGAACAGACACTGATGCTGACTAATGCAGTAGAAGAAAAACGTGTTGGAGGCATACGGAAGAGTCCGCAGAGAGGAAGGAAAAGACAAATGGCTGATTTTCTGCAAAGATTAGAAATGGGATCACACTGGGACCCAACAGTGGTTTCTTCACTTTGTTTTAATTTTATTAGAGCACAGTTGCTTTATAATGTTGTGTTAGTTTCAGGTGTACAACAAAGTGAGTTAGTTATATATATGTAAATACATATATATATCTCCACTCTTTTTCAGATTAGTTTTTCATATAGGTTATCACAGAATATTGGGTAAAGCTCTCTAAGCTATATCGTAGGTCCTTGTTAATTATCTATTGTATATATAGCCGTGTGTGTGTGTGTGTGTGTGTGTGTGTGTGTTCAGTTGCTCAGTTGCTTCCGACTCTTTGAGACTCTATGGACTGACTGTAGTCTGCCAGGCTCCTCTGTCCATGGGATTCTCCAGGCAAGAGTACTGGAGTGGGGTGCCATTTCCTCCTCCAGGGGATCTTCCCAACCTAGGGACTGAATGCATCTCCTTGGTCTCCTGCATTGTAGGCAGATCCTTTGCTGCTGGTCCACTGGGGAAGCCTGTATATAGCTGTGTGCATGTGCTAATCCGAAATCCTGATTTATTCCTCCCCACCACATTTCCTCTTTGGTAACCATACATTCTTTTCTGGTATCGGTAAGTCAGTTTCTCTTTTGTAAATAAGTGAATCCATATCATTTTGTAAAAATTAGATGCCACCTGTAAATGATGTCACGTGATACTTGGTTTTCTCTGTCTGACTGACTTTGTTCAGTGTGATCTTCCCTAAGTCAGATGGTCTCTTTGCAGGAAGGGTCACCAGATGACGCTGGCAGCAGTTGGCAGGTAAGAACCTTTGTGCTGGGCTGCATTTGGTTTAACTGACATGCCAACCTGAGTGCTATCAATGGATTAAGTACAATCCGGTATCCAACATTTCTTATAGGAATGCCTACTGCATGCTGAGCACTGGGATACAAATATAAGTTAAAAAAAATGTTACCCTCAAGTCCTTGAAAATTAAGGAACAGGAGCAAATACACAGGCGACTATAACTCTGTGTGGTGGTAGATGGGGTTGTGTGCTGTGTGGTCCTGCCAGCCCAGAGCCCAGTGTCCTGGGACCTACTCTTCTCCTAGACGTGCCTTCTGAAAGCTACATTTCCACTGATGCTTCTAATAAAGGATCACATAAGACATGGATGAAAATTTCATTTCTGCATCTTTAGTGGAAGAAACTGTTCATTGACTGGCCAGCTGCATAGAAACTCCCATAATCAATTCCCCTAAAACTTTGTGTGTTAGTCGTTCAGTCATGCCTGTCTCTTTACAACCCCATGGGCTGCAGCCCAGCAGGCTCCTCTGTCCGTTGGATTCTCCAGGCAAGAACACTGGAGTGGATTCTCTGTTATAGATGCTGTACTACAAGTTTTGTCAGACCATGAGATACCAGTGACTTCTGGTTCCCCTTTTGTCTTGCCTGTTGAAACTCCCTCTTGATTAACTTCAGCATGTCACTACCATCACCATACCGGTCCTAGATTTTTAATGCAATTCTCTGTCCTCTATAACTAGATTAATTTCTGGTTCTCTTCTATCTGTGTCTTTTAAAGAAGATGGGTTGAAATTCTTTTCATATGTAAACTATATAAAATAAGTACAGGAATGAAGTTGAAAACTTAGTTGTCCTGACATCATTTTATGAGTGCAGATTCTGGACCTGATAAGATTTTTAGAGCTGAATTTTCTTCACTGGTAAACAGTTTTAAATGGACAACCTGTAAATCACATGATGGAACTATACAAGCATACAAGTGCTATGTCACAAGGAAGAACAAAATCTGACTCCATGTTGGATCTTTTCTTTTACTTTAACCTTTGCTTCTCATTGCTTTTGTTCAAAGAATACTGAAACTAAAGAATACTTAAAGAATACTGTACATACATAATGATCTGTTTCTAGGAAACTTACCCCTTTGCCTGAATGTAAAAATCAATGTACCTTTGTTTAGGACCCTGTCCATCTGTGGGTGGCTACAAGAAGGAAGAAATTAACACACCCCCCTTGAGGTTGTCCACTTCAGGAGATACTTGCAAGACTTGTGACCTTTTACTTTACTTTCTCACCTCTTCCCCTCCTCTCTGTTCTATAAAAGAACCTGGCATCCAGACCCAGGGATGGTTATTTTGAGACATTAGTTTGCCATCTTCTTGGTCAGCGAGCTTTCTGAAGAAAGCTGTTATTCCTTACCTCAACATCTCATTTCCGATTTATTGGCCTGTCGTGTGGCCAGTAGGGCAAGCTTGGACCCAGTAACACTTATGCCAAAGTCACTGCTGCCCTTTTCCCCATCTCTGTAGCTAATCCAGCAATTCTCTAATTTGCTTGCTTTGATCACTGCTCCCAACTCCCTCCTCCCATCTGAGTCCCTTTGGAATTTAAACGTCAGCACCTGATACTCCAGACTCTACTTGCCTACTCTATGGTGAGCGTGGCATTCTGACTCTCAGGGCTCTCTCCAGGACATTGCACAGGCATTCCCCACCCATTCCTGTAATGGCGCTACTGCTTCCTGCCCAGACCTCCCTCACACAGAACAAGTGGGATGGCGCTGCTTCCTGTCTGTTTTCCCAGCAAGGTTCAGGCAGGAATACCCCAAGAAATGTTCTGAAGAATTTAAGAAATGTTCTGATGTGGGAATTCACATTCGAGAGATGAGACTTGAAATAGAGAATACCTAGCATCAGCCCCATCTTCAGGGTCAGTGAGGAAGTTATCTCCCTATATAAATGTCAGTCCAAAGCCATGAAAATTTCACAGAAGGCAGTAGAAGACACACTGGCCATTTGGATATCCTTTTAGGGACCTAAAGAAGATGTCACCTGAAGTCATTGGAAACCAACTGAGACATGGGGCTATGCGAACTATAATTTTCCACCTTCCTTCCCTCTCAGCCACATTTTAATGCTTCTTCCTTCAAGGTCACTGCCTCATCTTTCTTTTGCAAGGTATTTACCAATGAAGGATGAAGAAGGGTTGATGTATGGCATGGAAAGTTACATATCTGGTAACTGGATGGGCTATAGATTTCCTTCCTGTCACGTTGGTGCCCACCTCCTACCATCAAGGTGATTTGTTAGATGCAGGTTCTTTTCTGGGTGAAGGGGAAGAGGTAGAAAGCATTGTCATCAAACTTCAGGTCACTAGGGTTTCTCTGGTTACCTTGCTTGGCAATGAAAAACAGAATTGTTATCTAGCAATGGCATGCCCCCCCCAGGCTCCAAAATATTAAACATATATGCTCATATGTACACAGACATAAATAAAAAGCATCCATTGCTTATCTAGGCCAGAGACATTGCCAATATATAATCAGCCAGGAGATTTTTTTTTCTGGGTGATATTTCCTTCCTTACAAACATCTACCCATATATTACTTCAATGACAGCAGAATTCATATTACAAGTGCTTTTATTTTCTGTAACAGTTACCCAAAGAAGTTTCCTGCCTTGCTGAGTGGCGGCTTTGCATGTGCGGACATAAGGCCACGGCTGATTCTCTGTTATGACATCTTTCTTCCCTGATGAGGAAAGACAGGGTATTTCTCTGGTTTCTCTGTCACTGGTGAGTTTTCCTCCCTCTTCCTCCATGAAGATATATGTCATAACAGAGATCAGCAGCCAGGTAATTTCCCTTTCTCTGTGCAGAAGATATAAACATTGCCAATTGCTGACAAGAGGCTGGTACAGAGAGGGCAGAAGATTCTACTTGCCACCTGCCATTTGGAAAATGGAGAGCTTGGAGAAGCGCCCGGTCCACTCAAGCAGCCTTGGTTCCCTGGAGTACCTCCCTCCTTCCTGTGGGTGGCAGCTGTCCCCAGGCTGCCGTACTGACCGCTCAGTTCCTCTCAGACTCGTTTCCTCTGACAGAGCTCTTGCCTCTGATCTATCACCTCACCCATCCGACTTCTTGCTGGTTGTGCCTTCCTTCCGCACCTCTCCCCATCTTTACCGTCTTGTCTCTGACAAAAGGGTCTCTTTCCTCCTTTTCATGTCAAGCCTTGCTCTTGTGTCCTTTCCCCCCCACATTTTAAAAAAGAATATCATTGATTTTATAACGTTGTGTTAATTTCTGCTGTATAGCAGATTGATTTAGTTATACACACATATATTCTTTCTCGTATTCTTTTCCACTATAATTTATCACAAGGTATTGAATATAGTTTCCTGTGCTATGCAGTAGGGCCTTGTTGTTTTTCTGTCTTATATATAATAGTTTTCATCTGCTAAGTCCACGGTCCCAGCCTTTCCTCCCAGCCCCCCCTTCTCCCTCTTGGCAACCACAAGTTTGTTCTCTGTGTTTGTGAGTCCATTTCTCTTTTGTAGAAATGCTCCTGTGTGTTGTGTATTAGATTTCACATACAAGTGACATCATATGGTGTTTGTGTTTCTCCTTCCGACTTGCTTCACTTAGTATGGTAGTCTCCAGGGCCACTCTTGTTGCTGCAAATGGCCCTATTTCATTCTTTTTAATGACTGAGTAATATTCCACTGTGGACTTCCCTGCTGCCTCAGTGGTAAAGAATCTGCCTACCAAGGCAGGAGACGTGGATTTGATCCTTGATCTGGAAAGATCCCCCGGAGAAGGAAATGGCAGCCTACTCCGGTATTCTTGCTTGAGAAATCCCATGCACAGAGAAGACTGGTGGAATATAGTACGTGGGGCCGCAAAGAGTCAGACGTGACTTGGCAGCTGAATCACAACAACAACAAACATTCCATTGTATATATGCACACCTCTATCCATTCATCTGTCAATTGACATTAGGTTGTTTCCATGCCTGTTTCTCATGAATAGTGCTATTCATAAGGATACGTGTTCTTTCCAAATTATAGTTTTGTCTGGGTATATGCCCGGGAGTGGAATTGCTGGATCATATTTGCCCTTGGGTTCCTGATCTAGTCTCTTCATTCAGTTTAGTACCTCATTTCATTCTGTTAAGCCCATTCTTTCCAGCTTATATAACCTCTCCCAAGTGGTCATTCTAACTGGCCATTCCAGCGGACCATGTCCAATTAAGGCACCACGCCTCCGCCTTTCTCAATAAGCAGTTAGTGCTCACTTATCTCTCTTACTCATCATCTTTCTTTACCTCCTAGTTCACATACAATTGACATCCTTTTCTTCAAGCTCTCTCCTTGACTTTGAAGATATTACCTTCTCCTGCTCTTTGCTTATTTCGCTGACTACTCTTTCTCGTTCTGCCCCTAAAGTTCAGGTTTTGTGCCAGCTGAGGTTACATTCACCTGCAAGTAACATAGTAACCATTGAACAGTGACTTAAACAAGGAGGAGTAAGAGACATCTGAAGGTGAGTAGAGACTGGCGTTGCTTTGTTCATCAGTGATGCCATGTTAGACCCTGAGTGGGCTGGCTTTCATTCACATGCTTATCACCTCGTTCATGAAAGACCACTGCCATCAAAGGCTTCATGTCCTCACATGAGTGCATACTAAGTTGCTTCAGTCGTGTCTGACTCTTTGCAGCCCTATGGACCTTGGCCTGCCAAACTCCTCTGTCCACGGGATTCTCCAGGCAAAAATACTGGAGTGGGTTGCCGTGCCCTCCTCCAGGGTATCTTCCTGACCCAGGGATCCACCCCACATCTCCTGCATTGTCAGGTGGGTTCTTTATCACTGGTGTCACCTGGGAAGTCCTTATGTTTTCACACCAGCATTCAAAGCAAAGAAGACGGACAAGTGCAAAAACCAGCTTGTTTTTTAATCTTTCTAAGCAGCCCCAGCCAAACTTCCCTGTGCCTCACTGGATAGACTGTATTCTGGACTAATCTGCTCACCTTCAGATGTAAGAGAAGCTGGAAACTGGATGCAGCAAATGGTAAAGGGATTGTCATCAAAGTCATGGTGAACTGAACAAGATTCCTCCACTGCGGTTTTCTAAACTTATTTTTGAATGCCAGTGCTGACTGGGACTGGGAAAAGAGTGAGTCATTTCAAAGATCACAGAGTCACCATTTGTAGTGGGTTGAATTGTGTCCCTTAGAAATATCTGTCCATGTCCTAACAACCTCCCATGCCTATGAACGGGAACTTACTTAGACAAGATGTCTTTGCAGCTATAACTAAACTAACCATCTCAAGACAAACCACCCTGAATTTTGAGTGGACTCTAAACTGAATAACTGGTGTCCTTAGAGTGACATGGCTAAGCCAAAGGTTACCCAGAGCTGCCAGAAGCTGGAGGAGGTGAGGGAGGAACCTCCCCTTAAGCCTTTGGAGGGAAGGCAAACTTGCCAACCCTTTGATTTTGGATATCTGGGCTCCAACACAGAGAGAATAAATTCCCATTGTTTTAAGCCACATAGTTTGTGACAATTTGTAATTGTCATTACAAATGACAGTTTGTAGAAAACTAATATGACATTATAGTAACTGAACCTCAAATTGAAGCTCTGTGAGCAAAGAAGACAAAATAGATGAGCAGTGGCTGGAGGGCGGACGAGAAATGGAAATCTACTGTGTCTTCAGCCGTTTTGTTTCATGATGTACTTCTCCAGATCGATTTCATCCACTCCCATGACCTCAGCTCTCACCTTTGAGCCAGAGACCCTCCAATCTCTGTCTCCATCACCCACTACTCACCTGAGCTCCAGCCCCACTTTATATGTGACTGTTGTTCAGTTCCTAAGTCATGTCTGACTCTTTGTGACCTCACGGACTGTGGCACCCCAGGCTTCCCTGTCTTTCACTATCTCCCAGAGTTTGCTCAGATTCATATCCACTGAGTCGGTGATACTATCTAACCATCTCATACTTTGCTGCCCTCTTCTCTTTTTGCCTTGAATCTCACCCAGCATCAGGTTCTTGTCCAATGAGTTGGCTCTTTGCATTAGGTGGCCGAAGTATTGGAACTTCAGCTTCAGCATCAGTCCCTATTTACGACTGACTCTCCATAAACATCTCACAGACTCCACATGTCTTGAACCAAATCCGTCTTTCTTCCTGAAACCAGTTCTGTTTCTGTCTCATTGACCCCATTCCCTGAGCCTATACTAGTGTTTCATCCTCCTCTCATCTGGAAGCACTAAGACCATCTAAGTGGGTTGGTCTTGGAATTTCGTCTTAAAACCGCATGACCCTTCCCAGTCCTACTTTCTGAATCTTCTGTGGATTTCTTCTTCTTCCATACCTGCTCCCTCTAAGGTGTAGTTTCAGCCTGCGTGTCCAGAGCCTGCCTTATTTAGTGGCAGTCACGGGGCACCAAGATGTCATCAGGACAATAGCCTATATGCAGTATTTTAGCAACTGTTAAATCTTTGCATGTTTAACACTGTTGCTGCTGCTGTTGCTAAGTCACTTCAGTCGTGTCCGACTCTGTGCGACCCCATAGACGGCAGCCCACCAGGCTCCCCCGTCCCTGGGATTCTCCAGGCAAGAACACTGGAGTGGGTTGCCATTTCCTTCTCCAATGCATGAAAGTGAAAAGTGGAAGTGAAGTCGCTCAGTTATGTCCAACTCTTAGCGACCCCATGGACTGCAGCCTACCAAGCTCCTCCGGCCATGGGATTTTCCAGGCAAGAGTACTGGAGTGGGGTGCCATTGCCTTCTCTGTTAGTTATTCCAATTTGAAGCAAAGATTTCTCACTTTTCTTCTTTCAAGCTTCTGAGTCCATTTAGTTACAAGGACTCCTAAGTGTACCAAGCATGTTGCTAAAACATCTAACAATCTGTTACGATTTACAACTATTTAGTGTGAATAGGGATTTCTCTCTACTATGTGGGGTCAGGATGGAGGATTGATTTATAATCCCTACTTTCACATTTTTGGTCTTTCAAACTAACCTCACTGTTACCATTGGCTGGCCTCCTGTTATAGGACATATACCATAAATACTAACAATCCCACGTTATCAGTTGCATAATTGGGGTCAGGTCTAAGTTTTTATGTGAAGACTACCGGTTGGCTGCTTAGAAAGGATAGTACCATTGCCTTGTGAGAGAAGTCCTTTAAACTTTTGAAACCTCATTTCCCGGTAATTTCCCATATACCCAGAACTGGGCTTTTGTGGATAGTATTGCATTTTCCTTTCAAATCTGTTTTCCATGACTGTGCCCTGGCCGTTGCATGGGCTTGGAACACCCAACCCTCTGCAGCCCTCCTTAGACCTCGGGGCCCACCGTCTGTGTTTATCCCTGGCCTGCTGTGACCTGCTCTGGGGACAGGAGCACAGACAGCAGCAGCTCTCGGAAGTCTGGCCTGTTGGCATAAGTCCTCTTGGAAGATGTTCCCATTAGCTCTACCACAGAGCTGCCGGGTGGGTGACCCACAAACTGGAGGACAATCATACCAAAGAAGTCTTCACACTGTTGTGACGCTTCTAGGCCCCACACCAGACTTGCCAGTGTGTTATTGTTGTTGTTGAGTCACTTAGTCGCATGCGACTCTTTGTGACCCCATGGACTGCAGCACACCAGGCTTCCCTGTTCTTCACCATCTCCTGGAGCTCGCTCAAATCCATGTCCATCACATCGGTGATGCCACGCAACCATCTCATCCTCTGTCATTCCCTTCTCCTCCTGCCCTCAATCTTTCCCAGCATCAGGGTCTTTTCTAATGAGCTGGCTCTTCTCATCAGGTGGCCAAAGTATTGGAACTTCAGTTTCAGCAGCAGTCCTTCTAATGAATATTCAGGATTGATTTCCTTTAGGATCTACTGGTTTGATCTCCTTGCTTTTCAAGGGACTCTCAAGAGTCTTCTCCATCAAACAATGGTGATCCGGCAAAGGGACTGGGAATCCCCAGGGAACTGGACTTTGACGGTCAGCAGGATTTGATTACAGAACTTCCATAGGACTGGGGGAAACTCGGGCTCTTGGAGGACTCAAACAAAACCTTGCGTGCACCAGGACCCAGGGGGAAAGGAGAAGTGAGTCCCACAAGACACTGAGTCAATGTAGTTTCATCACTTTGTTATTACTTACATAGTTGTTTCTGCTTGTTAAGCTCACTCCCATAAGATAAAAGCCATGTTAATTTATTCACAATTACCATTTATTTACCCATTCATTATTTACAAATATAAATGGAACTCTTACTATAGCAAAACAACAATAACACAATGCAGGAGCTTACAGTCTGTGGGAGACCTAAACATATTCAAGCAAATATGACATTGCACTATTATGTTGACAGAGCTCGAGAAATAGAGCCCTTTGGGGTCACGGTGAGGAGAAAAAGAGTGGGGAGGCACCAGAAGGCCTGAAATGGACTTGGGAGTGAGAGAGGGGTCTTGGAAGGAGCGATCTAAAGGAGATGTGAAGGCCGGTAAAAAGCCGCAAGGGATTCCTCTCTATGTGCCCTAGCATCGATCATGAGTTTGACAGATTGTTGCTGCTGTTAAGTTGCTAAATCATGTCTGACTCTTTGCAACCCCATGGACTGTAGCTGCTAGGCTCCTCTGTCCATGGAATTTCCCAGGCAAGAATACTGGTGTGGGTTGCCACTTCCCCCTCCAGAGCATCTTCCCTACATAAAGCTCGAACCCACGTTTCTTGCTTCTCTTGCACTGGCAGGTGAATTCTTTACTACTGAGCTACCTGGAAAGCCCCATTTGATAGATACTAAATCCCATGGATGGAGGAGCCTGGTGGGTTGCAGTCTATGGAGTCGCTAAGAGTTGGACACGACTGAGTGCCTTCACTTTCACTTTTCACTTTCCTGCATTGGAGAAGGAAATGGCAACCCACTCCAGTGTTCTTGTCTGGAGAATCCCAGGGACGGGGGAGCCTGGTGGGCTGCCGTCTGTGGGGTCGCACAGAGTTGGACACAACTGAAGTGACTTAGCAGCAGCAGCAGCAGCAAATGGTTATTACATACATAAATGTGTGGAAATACAAGGTGATGGTTGTTCAATCACTGGGTAAATGGAAGGATAGACGGATAGATGAATGGGTGGATGGATGGATAGATGGACGGGTGGTTGGGTAGATGGGTGTGTTCATAGGTGAATGGCTGGCTGGATGGATGGATGGGTAGATAGATGTCTAGACTTGACAATATTTCCACTGGAGGAGATTTCCATTTGGAAAATATTTTCCAGCTGATATATTATACAAATCCCCCAAACTTTACATATTAAATATTCTCCATATTAATTTGGATGATGTTTTAATAAAGAAAGAAAAGTTCCACTTACCCCATCAGCACATTTTGAGCCCTGAGTCCTGGGCTGGTTGCTAAGATCCCCAGGGAGCTCATCTCTGAGCAGTATGGTAACAGCATGGAATCACAGACTCTGTGGGTACAAGGACTCATGGAAGGAGAGAAACGGCCTGACTCCTGCAGCCAGATCCACTTCCTGATCCAGAGTAGCTTAGCACGATTTCTCCTCTTTCAGGGCTCGTTATGGTGCTGTTTAGTTGAGCATCCGTCTCCTGCTAAGGAGGTTAAGCTCCACGAGGGCAAGCACCATGTCTGACTTTGCTCAGCACTTCTATTCCCCAGCACCGATCGCAGTGTCTGACAGGGCATAGGTTTTCAGCAAATACACCAAGACTGGTTGAACAAATAAGACCAACAGAAGCTTCCCAGAGATGAACTGTGTTCTGACAGATGAGGGAGGTTGTGTGGGTTGGAAAAGTCAGAAAGGATGTCCTGGCAGAAGCAGATGCAAAAGTTCAGGGGTTCAGGATGGCGGGGACACGTGTGGACCCGCAGTTCCATTCACATGGATATATGGTAAAAACCATCAGAATACTGTGACTATCCTCCACTTAAAATTAATTAACTAATTTAAAAGGTTCAGGGGGGCAGTGCAGGCTGTTTGGCCAGTTGGGGCACAGAGGGAGAAGGGGGCAATGACGGGGGGAACAGGGTGGGCCCCTGGAGGCTGGACTGGGAGCATAGTGCAAGAGCAGCCTTTCCAACAGGGGAGTGACAGCCTGTGTTTGTCCCTTTCCAGGGGTCCTCCTGGGCACCGAGAGGAAGAGAGATGGGCCAGGTCCTCCTGGGTTATCACAGAGAAACAGACTCTCCATCGGAGCAGAAGGGGTGGTCCTTGCTGTGAGACTCTTGAGCAAAGTCTAAATAAATCTGGGCCCCTCTGCTGTCCCAGCTGTGAGTTCAGAGTCTGCCTAGAACCCTCTGAGGTCCCAGCCGCTTCGAACCTGCTGGGACCTCAGTGTGAAAACCAGTTCTCTGTATGGCGAACCCACTAACATCCCCCTCAAGCATGGCCCTTGTGGATAATGGTCTTTTTAAAGCCACTCAGTGCTGTACTGACAGAAATTAAATTAGCCATCAGTGTGGGCAATCAGTGGCTATGGGGCTGTTAGAGGTAATAAAAGGCAATGCTCTTGAACCCTAGTCAATTATGCCTGACAAAGCAAAGGGAGGGGACAGTGGCTCCTGGTTGGAAAGGCTGTGTGGAGGCCTGTTCCCAAGGCACAAGTTCAAACCTCATCCCCTGCTCCCAAGGCACAGGTTCAAACTGTCCTTTCTAGTTGGAACAGACACTGGGGGGTGATGTGCCCCTGGGGACACCGATCTGGGGAGGGATGCTGAAGGCTTAGCAACTTTGGGGGTACTGGGGTGGAATCAGGGCTCCCAGGCAGTGCTGGGGGCCAGACAGAATTGCTGGTCCCTCTTAACAGGGAAATCTATGGGAATGGAAACTTCTACTAGGCTCCTGGCCTGCTGTAAAATCCAGGGCAAGGGCGGTCACACTCTGACCTCAGACTCCTCATCCCCCCAGTAAACATGCTAGAAACTGGGCCCCTAGAACCCTGTGATCATTTTGAGATGATTTATGCTGGGCGCGTGGGGGCTTCCCTGTTGGCTCAGCGGTAAAGGATCTGTCTGCCAAAGCAGAAGATGCAGAAGACGTGGTTTTGATCCCTGGGTCAGAAAGATCCCTTGGAGAAGGAAATGGCACCCCATTCGAGTATTGTTGTCTAGGAAATCCCAAGGACTGAGGAGCCTGGTGGGCTACAGTCCATGGGGTCACAGAGTCACACACCATTCAGCAACTGAACAACAGCAAATATTCGGCACCTAGCTGAGTGGAGGTTCAAGAAGTGTTCTTTCCTTCCCATGATGAGCGGCAGAGCCGGGCTCTGACAATGACTTTGCCTCTATCCCCTTGCACTTCTTCTAGACCAGGGGCCTGGACTCCCCTCTGCCATGGTTCTAGGGAATCATCCACCTATTCTGTATGTCAAGGGAAGCAGCAGGTGGAAGGGAAAAGGCAACAGCTGGAGAGCTGGAAGCCTTCGGTCTGTTTCTTGAGTCTGTTCATATGTGTGTGGTTGGATGAGCAAGAGGACTTCTCTGACCTTCTATCTCCACTTCTATGAAAGGGCTTGCAGTGAGAATTAAATAAGACCCATATATTCAGTCCTGCTTTAAAGTCTGTTGTGAAAATACCAATTTGCTCCAATACAATCGAGCTAGTTGTACCCAACAATGGAGCCCAGCTTGGATTTCCTGTTTGTGTACACATGATTTCAGCCTGGAGCGCTAGGGGAGACAGAAAAGATTCAGGACCAGGACGGGTGGAGCCACATAGGAACACACACCACAGGTGCTTGCCCCTCTAGCATCCTTTAACTCCCTCACCTCCCCGTGGGCATAGAGTCGTGTCCATCCATAGCCAGCTTTCCCACCAACTCCAAATAACCAGCACCCCCACTGCTCCCAGTAACTCAGAAACCAATTCTCTTCAGATGCCCACATGCACAGGCAAACTTCAAGGTCATTTCTTTCTGAAAAAAAAATACCATATTTTATTGTAGTATTCATGTATTTCTTAAAGCTGTGTATAAAGATTTGCTATGATTTTTTAAAGTCTTATCTAATAAAAAATAAATGTGAGACCAGATCGCAAAGAGTTGGACAGGACTGAGTGACTGAACTGAACTCTATGTGGAATCTTAAAAGATACAAATGAACTTGTGTACAAAACAGAAATAGACCCCCAGATATAGAAAACAAACCAAAGGGGAAAGTTGCTGCTGGTGCTGCTAAGTCCGCTTCAGTCGTGTCCAACTCTGTGCGACCCCACAGACAGCAGCCCACCAGGCTACCCCATCCCTGGGATTCTTCAGGCAAGAACACTGGAGTGGGTTGCCATTTCCTTCTCCAGTGCATGAAAGTGAAAAGTGAAAGTGAAGTCACTCAGTCGTGTCTGATTCTTAGCAACGCCATGGACTGCAGCCTACCAGGCTCCTCCATCCATGGGATTTTCCAGGCAAGAGTACTGGAGTGGGGTGCCATTGCCTTCTCTAGGGGAAAGTTGGGGAGGGATAAACTAGGAGTTTGGGGTTAATGTAAACACACTACTGTACATAACACAGTTAACCAGAAAGACCTACTATATTGCAAAGAGAACTATATTCAATATCTTGTGATAACCTATAAGGGAAAAGAATCTGAAAAAGAACATAAGTATATATAAGCGAACCACTGTGCTCTACACCTGAAACTAACAAGGCATTGCGAATCAACTATACGCCAATAAAAAATAAAATAAAGGTAAGATCCACATAATATACAGATACAAGTGTGTGACTCTTTGTGACCCCATGAACTGTAGCCCCCAGGCTTCTCTGTCCATGGAATTATCCAGACAAGAATACTGGAGTGGGTTGCCATTCCCTTCTTCAGGGAATCTTCCCAACCCAGGGATCAAACCTAGGTCTCCTGCATTGCAGGCAGATTCTTTACTGTCTGAACTGCCAAGGAAGCCGAATACAAACTTAACCACTTTTAAATGTAAAATTCTGTGATGTTTAGTACATTCACAATGTTGTTGCAACCATTACCTATATTAAGTTCCCAAACATTTTAATCACCCCCTGAAACACCATCATCTTATCTTCTTATTAGGTGTTATTGACAACATTTGGGGGTATGCAGCCTTAACCTTGTTTTCTTCACAAGTTCTGTGGTTTTTATTGTGTCATTTTTCAAAGTAGATGGCTTTGTAGCAGAACTTACTCTACATAAGACTGTGTCTTCATATTTGGTGACACTGACTGTATTGGTCTATTAGTCTGTATTTTCAAGAGTAACAGAATCAAGAAGAGATAGAAATAGATATAGGTATATTAAAGATAGATGTGAGAGTTAGACTGTAAAGAAGGCTGAGCGCCGAAGAATCGATGCTTTTGAACTGTGATGTTGGAGAAGACTCTTGAGAGTCCCTTGGCCTGCAAGGAGATCCAACCAGTCCATTCTGAAGGAGATCGGCCCTGGGATTTCTTTGGAAGGAATGATGCTGAAGCTGAAACTCCAGTACTTTGGTCACCTCATGCGAAGAGTTGACTCATTGGAAAAAGACTCTGGTGGTGGGAAGGATTGGGGGCAGGAGGAGAAGGGGACGACCGAGGATGAGATGGCTGGATGGCATCACTGACTCGATGGGCGTGAGTCTGAGTGAACTCCGGGAGTTGGTGATGGACAGGGAGGCCTGGCGTGCTGCGATTCATGGGGTCGCCAAGAGTCGGACACAACTGAGCGACTGAACTGAACTGAAAGATAGATTCTACTGATACAGTAAATATGATTAATAAAGATTATACACAATGGAATGTTAGCCACAAAAAGGAATGAAACATTTCCATTTGCAGCAACATGTATGGGCCTAGATGACCGCAATGAGTGAAGTAGGTGAGACGGAAAAAGAAATATTATATGCCATCACTCACATGTGGGATGTGACAAATAACACCAATGAGTTTCTTTACAAAACATACTCGTAGACATAGAAAACAGACTTATGTTTGTCAAAGGGGAAAGCTGGGGCTGCGGGAGGGATAAATTAGGAGTATGTGATTAACAGATGCAGGCTGTGCTGCGCTCAGTCGCATCCAACTCTTTGAGAGTTCCATCCATGGGGTCGCAAAGAGTTGGACACGACTGAGCGACTGAACTGAACTGAACTGAGACTGAGCCTGCCAGGCTCCTCTATCCATGGGGGTTCTCCAAGCAAGAATACTGAAGTGGGGTTGCCATGCCCTCCTCCAGGGGATCTTCCTAACTCAGGGATCGAACCCAGGCCTCTCATATTGCAGGCAGATTCTTTACCATCTGAGCCCCCAGGGAAGCCCCCAAAGATACATGCTACTGTACGTAAAAGAGGTAAATGATAAGGATTCACTGTATATCACAGAGAACTGTATTGAATATCTTGTAGTATCTATAATGGAAAATAATTTAAAACAAAGTATACATACGTATCGGAGAAGGCAATGGCACCCCACTCCAGTCCTCTTGCCTGGAAAATCCCATGGACGGAGGAGCCTGGAAGGCTGCAGTCCATGGGGTCGCAAAAAGTTGGACACGACAGAATGACTTCACTTTCACTTTTCACTTTCATGCATTGGAGAAGGAAATGTCAACCCACTCCAGTGTTCTTGCCCGGAGAATTCCAGGGACAAGGAAGCCTGGTGGCCTGCCATCTATGGGGTCGCACAGAGTTGGACATGACTGAAGCTACTTAGCAGCAGCAGCAACATACACACCTATATATATATACACACATGTATATTTACATAACTGAATCATTTTGCTATAAACCAGAAATGAACAAAATATTTAAATCAATAATCCTTCAATAAGAAGTATTATAATTTATTATATTATTATGTAAACTATCATATACGTATATTAAATATTTCCATATTTCACCTCTGAAGACAGCCGATGACAGAGTTTGGACATCTCAGCACCCATAACTGCATGAGCCAATTTCTTAAAGTAGATAGACATATGTGGAAACACTTAGTATACATACATAATAGTCTATATAGTTAACATAACAATAAATGATAATCTTTCTTATTGAAGGATAATTGATTTAAATATTTTGTTAGTCGCAGGTGTATGGTCCCTTGCAGTCCAGGGGACTCTCGGGCATCTACTCCAACACCACACTGTGAAAGCATCAGTTCTTCAGTGCTCAGCTTTTTTTATGGTCCAAATCTAGCATTCATACATGACTACTGGAAAAACCATAGCTTTGACTAGACAGATCCTTGCTGGCAAAGTGATGTCTTTGCTTTTTAATATGCTCTCTAGGTTTTTCATAGCTCTTCTTCCAAGGAGCAAGCATCCTTTAATTTCATGGCTGCAGTCACTGTCCACAGTGATTTTGGAGCCCAAGAAAATAAAGTCTATCACCATTTGCATTTTTTCCTCATCTGTTTGCTATGAAGTGATGAGACTGGTTGCCATGATCTTGGTTTTTGAATGCTGAGTTTTTAGCCAGCTTTTGAGTCTCCTTTTTCACCTTCATCAAGAGGCTCTTCAGTTCCTCTTCACTTTCTACCATTATGTCACATACATTTCTGAGGTTATTGATATTTCTCCCAGAAATCTTGATTCCAGTTTGTGCTTCATCCAGTCTGGCATTTCTCATGATGTACTCTGCATATAAGTTAAATAAGCAGGGTGACAATATACATACCCCTTTTCCAATTGTCTGGTTCTAACTGTTGCTTCTTGACCTGCATACAGGTTTCTCAGGAAGCAGGTAAGGTGGTCTGGTATTCCCATCTCTTTCAGAATTTTCCACAGTTTGTCTTTGATCCACACAGCCAAAGACTTTAGCATTGTCAGTGAAACAGAATGTGCTCTGGATGTACCCTGGAAAGGCTAAGTAATTTTCTGCTTAGTTACAACAGTAACATGTTTACAATAAACACTTAAGGCATGATGTGCCCTCATGGTGAACTGTCTTGTGGCTACGTTGTATGGTCCTTCAAACTTTTATATTCCAGTGGCCGACCATGTTGAAAAATATACATATTCCTAGCTTTCAACACCTGGAATAAGTTATTCTGTCCAAAGTAGAAAAAAACTCATTTCAAAGTGATCTGGCCTCACCCTTGAGCTGAGTGTGACCATGGTATTTACAAAAGAACTAGAATTATTAGTAGGAAGAAAGTTTAGCTGGTTGATTGAATTCATATCCTAATTTGGGCAGAAAATTAGCACTGCTTCCTTTCCACCACTTGGAGGCAATAGCTTAGATGATAATAATGGTAGTAATATTATCATCAATAATGATTACTGGGGGTCAGGGATTATTATAAGTTCTTTATATATATAAACATTTTATTCTTGTCATAGAGTGATATCTATTATTATGGGCACTTTACAGGACAGAAAACTTGCCTAAAATCACACAAGTGATAGGTGAGAAAGCCAGTCTCTAAACCAGGTGGAGTGTATATTCTGAATCACCATGCTTTACTGCCTCGTTGAAGATCTTATATCACACACTCACACGCACACACACACACACACACACACACACACACACACACGCTATATACTTGCCTCATGGTATCTTCTTCTAAGCTCTGGAAGCTTCCTGGTTGCATTTGGCTCCTTCTGCAGCACAGGCAGAAAGGCAGGATGGTGGCATTCTGGGTTTCCATCTTGACTCAGTCACAGCTCATGCATGTGACCTTGAGTGAGTTATCTGTCACCTCTGAGTCTTAGTTTTCCCATGTGCAAAATAAGGACAATAATGTTGCTGTGAAGATGTCTAACATTAAACGTGGGCACTGCATGTAGCAAGGTGTCTGGCCCACAGTCAACTCTCTATAGAAGATAGTAGTTATTATGATGCATTATTGTTGTTGCAATTTCCACTGAGTGTGCACTGTCAGAGGGTCATGTCAGTCTCTGCCCTCGGACCTAGGATAAGACCTAGCCTCTTCAAGCACTTAATTAAAAGTTTGTTGGATGGAATATCTTTGGGTGAACTCAACAAATCTTTCTATGCCTCATTCAAGGCAGATGACCATCCTTTTCAAATGGCAAGCTTAGGGTGGTCGGTTCCTTTATAAATGAATGTTAACAACAGTTGAAAATAAGTGTTCAATATATTTTTTTGTGCTGCCAGTTCTTAGTCATCTTTTAATTAAAAGTGCTTTTTATTGAATGTTAAACTGTCAAGATTGTCTTTGTGTGAAGCGTGGGGGAGGTTGCCATGGAGAGGTTCATGTTGCTATGTGACTCTTGTGTCAGCCCCGGAATCAAAATGGTAATGGTCATGTCAATTCCGAGAAAAAAAGGATCCCCAACAGCTTCATTAGAAAGGGGAAACTTTTATTTCTTCCTTTCTTGTCATTGTGCCAAGAATAACAGAAGGGGAAATATTGGATTTTGTGAAGAGACAGACAATGGGGCCAGCTGCCTGCACTGTTGATGGCGAGAAAGTTCATACCAATTTGCTGGAGGAGTCACGATGGCCCCCTTTTTCCGGATTGGCTGCTCCACGGGAGGGCTCTGTCTTTCTTCATTTCTTTCTTTGGTCCTTTCTGTGTTTTTTTCTCTCTTTCTCCTTTTTCCCTTCTTTCCTCCTTCCCTTCCTTCCTTCCTGTTGGAATTTGGTTTCTTTGGGCTTTGACCCAACATCTCAGGTGGGTTTAGGGACCACAACCTTCAGCCCTCCCTGTTGGATTCACCTTGCCATGCCAGGTCCAAGGTCTTATTCGGGTCCTGCAGATTACAAACAAGGGCAGACTCACCTTGAGTGCTCCCAGCCGGCTTAGCTCTGGACAGAGCAAGACCATTGCCCCAGAACTCGAACTTTTACTCTGTATCTGCAGACACAGGGTCAGAGTCATCACTGTGTTCCAGAAGGCTTTGCTCTAGCCTAGACTCTGAGTGTCCTTGTCAATGCCCCTTGACATATGATCTTCCCTTCTCCAGAGATACCCTTTCTCCTCCTTGCCACCTAGTCTATTGTTTCCAGATTTAGTTTTTAATTATTTTTTGCAGACTGGCATAATGGTCAAGCGTATAGACCCTGGAGATGGAACGCTTGCACGGCCACATACCTGCTGAGTGACTTGTGTGCACTGGTGACTTCTCTGTGCAAGGATGCTCTGAGTCCCTGTGGGGGAAGGGAAGGTTGCTGTCTCTTCTCTTTACTGTCTGGGCCAGCAGGCTCTCTTGAATTCACTAGACCTTTTTGGCACTGCCAGGGTTTGTTATTACCAGTTTTCAAGGGCTCAGAGTTTTAGTAGCTAGGGAACAGAGACTAGGTCAGAGGATCAGCTGGCATTCTATGTGGGAAGGTATTATTTGTCCCAATATTGACACTGAATGAGGCTGCATCTGAAAGGTTTTTTTCTCTCTTCTAAAGAGGGCTTTGCTCTTAGTTAATATCTCTGACTGTCAGAGTCCCCTGGTCTGTTGGCTGGATGTTGCTGTTTAGCTGGTCGTGTCTGACTCTTTGCAACCCCGTGGACTGTAGCCCACCAGGCTCCTCTGTCCATGGGATTTCCCAGGCAAGAATACTGGATTGGGTTGCCATTTCCTTCTCTAGGGATCTTCCTGACCCAGGGATTGAACATGCATTTCCTAAATTACAGGTGGATTCTTAACCGTCTGAGCCACCAGGGAAGCCCGTCTGGCTGGATGTGATCATTTGTTTTTTTGAAATGATTTGAAATCCTTTCACTGAACCACTGAGATGGTTCAGTCTTGGCTACCTGAATGATTAGCTAAAGAAGTAACCCTTTGCTAAGGTCCTGTGACATGTCCAGCACACATGTAGATCCTACGAGCTCCATGATGAATTTAAAAATGGAAGCTAGGTATTTTGGATACCTTTCCTGCTTGGGTCTAGCAGGAAAGATGTTAGGGGTCAAATTCTGTCCACCTCAAAGATGTCAACGTCTCAATTCCTCATACCTGCAAACGTGATCTTATTTGGAAACAGGGTCTTTGCTGATGATCAAGTTATAATGAGGCCTTGAGGATGGGTCCCACTCCAATATGACTTCTTACA
>SJYA01002645.1:0-13313 GCA_006410615.1 Neotragus moschatus
CCCCAGGAAGCCAGCCTGGGCTCGCTTGGAACAATCCCAAATCAATAATGCATCTTAATCAAATAGTAGCAAATCTTTAATTGAAACCAATCATGGAATTGCATTCTCCTCCCATCCAAAGAACTGTGCTTTTGATTAGGCAGACCGAAGACAGCATAATTTCCCACCCAGGGACTCGGGGTTCTGCCCCGGCCCCCCTTCTCTGCTCCACGGCTGAGGAAGATAAGCCCAGTTGGGGGGATTGCAGGCGCCCAGAAAGCCCGTGGTCTGGGGCTGGCTATGGTGTGGGTTTCCCTGTGTGGTCCCAGAGTGTAGGCTGTTCTGGAGACATGTCTCAGATGGGGAGAGGCTCCAGGATGAAGCTTGGCTGGGGCGGCCACCAGATGGGAGCTGCCCCCACCTGGGCCTCCAGGAGCCCGGGGTTGGGTGCTGCTGTCTTTATGTTGCTGTTCAGTCTCACAGTCGTGTCCGACCCTTTGTGGCCCCAGGGACTGCAACACGCCAGGCTTCCCTGTCCTTCACCATCTCCCGGAGTTTGCGCAAACTCATGTCCATCGAGTCGGTGATGCCATCCAACCATCTCATCCTCTGCTGCCCCCTTCTCCTCCTGCCTTCCATCATTCCCAACATGCAGATCTTTTCCAGTGAGTTGTTGGCTCTTTGCATCAGGTGGCCAAAGGACTGGAAGGATTGATGCTGAAGCTGAAGTTCCAATACTTGGATGTCTCTATAGCCCCAGGGTGAAGGACGGATGAATACTGCAGGGTCTGGAGGAGCTGGAGGGCCACCCTGAGGGAACCTGCAAGTGGCCAGGAGGCAGAGAGCTGAGGACCTGGTGGACTGTCAGTAACTGGACTGGCCTCTGTGCCTCAAGGCCCCTCTCCAGTCAAGGTGTTGTCACCTCTCCCTGCTACCCCTGCCTTGAGCATCACACACACCAGATGCAGCTCAGCATCTTTCCAGATGTGAGGGGGGTGGACCTCAGTCATGTGTTCTTTTGCAGGAGACCTGTGACCAAGCCTGCCCTTGGCTCTGGCTCTGGCTCTGGCAAGGTGACCCATCCTCTAGAGACCTGAGCCCCCGCACAGCTGCAGTCCTAGGCTCACCACCCTCACCTCCATGGGGACCTTCCTGGGACTGGACGTTTGTGTGTATAACCACTTGGTGCCAATTTGCGGAAATGGGTCTCCCCAAGCCAGGATTCTGTTAGGCCTCCTGCCCACCTAGGCACCCATCAGAGNTGGCTCTGGCTCTGGCAAGGTGACCCATCCTCTAGAGACCTGAGCCCCCGCACAGCTGCAGTCCTAGGCTCACCTCCATGGGGACCTTCCTGGGACTGGACGTTTGTGTGTATAACCACTTGGCGCCAATTTGTGGAAATGGGTCTCCCCAAGCCAGGATTCTGTTAGGCCTCCTGCCCGCCTAGGCACCCATCAGGGCTGCTGATTCTTGCTTTAGACCGTCAGGGGGCCCCCTTGAGGCTGCAGAATAAACAGGGTTAGTTTGTTCCGGGTCTATGTGGCCCTAACCACCGCCCCTCTTTGGCATTCCTTGGGAAGACTCCCCAGCTCCATATGATACTACAGGACGATTAGTCATAGGTCTGGTCCTCCATCCAGCAAAGGGGCAGGCTGCCCACCCCAGGCTCTGGCAGCTGGTTCACGGACACACTGAGCCAGATGAGGCCAATCCCGGGCTTCTACCAGGACTGCTAAGCTTGGAGGATATTGGAAGATGCTGCTGGGGTAAGCACCATCTCACCGGCTGGATGAAGTCAAGAAGTGGTCAGCAGAACGATGACATGCTCAAGGTCGTGGGGAGCTTGACAGCGTTGCTTGAGGCCTTGAATCCAGCTGCACCTGGGGGCCCAAATGAGACATCTCAGTTACCGGGACAATAAATTCCATTTTTGTTTAAAACCATTTGAGTTTTGTCACTGTCATCAAAAGACTTCTACCTAATATTCGTGGAGGGACTTCTAACCTGATCCTGATAAAAATGTCACAAAGAAGTGTCAGCAAACGCTGGACTTAAAACCACCCAACATCACTACCCTCACAGTGTACTCCAGGGTCACTGGTTCCCAATCCCGCTAAGGTTGAGGACCCCTTTACAATGTCCAGAAAATCTCACAAAGTTCCACAAAATAATATCTGCACATTTACTATCCCTGGTATGACTGTAAAAGCACACAGATAATTCAGTGAACTCTCTAAATGAATTTGGGGTTTTCTCCCTATATCAACAGTATCTGTGTATGTCAGAGAAAATTAATCATGGAAGGAGATCAAGCCAGTCAATCCTAAAGGAAATAAATCCCGAATATTCATTGGAAGGACTGATGCTGAAGCTGAAGCTCCAATACTTTGGCCACCTGATGCGAAGAGCTGATTCATGAAAAAAGACCCTCATGCTGAGAATGACTGAAGGCAAAAGAAGGGGGCAGCAGAAGATGAGATGGTTTTATAGCATCACTGACGTGATGGACATGAGTTTGCACAAACTCCAGGAACAGTGGACAGGGGAGCCAGGCATGCTGCAGTTCACAGGATGGCAAAGAGTTGGACACAACTCAGTGACTGAACAACAGCAACAACTCATAGGAGAATGTCCACTGTTATGAGTCCTGGGTGATGTTTTTGGGCACATCACACGGACTTGGGCGGGAAGTCTCAGTGGCTTCTGCATCTCCGTCAGCCAGAAACTGAGTCTCCCAAGTCATCCAGGGAGAGACTGCCCATCTCAGGCTCCAGGCCCCTGCACTGGAAAACTAGAAGACCACCACCCTCTTATCCCTCTTAAGAAGCCCAGGCTTCCCAAGCTCACAGTCTGACAGCAGCACCAGGGGCCTGCTGTCTGATGCTTGTTTAAGGCAGCTCTTCATGGTTCCTTTTCTCAGTTGGTTTGTGCAGGAGCTTCACTTCCCCCCGACATGCTGTACACCAGTGCTTCTCAACTGTGGCATCAAATCACCTGGGAGATCACTGGAAATCCCAGACCCAGATTCTGTATGGCCAAGAATTTGTGTTTCTATCAAGTGTCTGAGGAGGCCTTACAAATAGCTGAGAAGAGAAGAGAATCAAAAGTCAAAGGAAAAAAGGAAAGATATATCCATTTGAATGTGGAATTCCAAAGAATAGCAAGGAGAGATAAGAAAGACTTCCTCAGTGCTTAAAGCAAAGAAATAGAGGAAAACAATAAAACGGGAAAGAGTGGAGATCTCTTCAAGAAAATTAGAGATGCAAAGGGAAGATTTCATGCAAAATGGGCACAATAAAGGACAGAAATGGTATGGACCTAACAGAAGCAGAAGATATTAAGAAGAGGTGGAAAGAATACACAGAAGAACTATGCAAAAAAGATCTTCATGACTCAGATAAAGCTGGTGGAGGTGATGGAATTCCAGTTGAGCTATTTCAAATCCTAAAAGATGATGCTGTGAAAGTGCTGCACTCAATATGCCAGCAAATTTGGAAAACTCAGCAGTGGCCACAGAACTGCAAAAGGTCAGTTTTCATTCCAATCCCAAAGAAAGGCAATGACAAAGAATGTTCAAACTCCCGCACAATTGCACTCATCTCACACACTAGCAAAGTAATGCTCAAAATTCCCCAAGGCAGGCTTCAACAGTACATGAACCATGAACTTCCAGAAGTTCAAGCTGGATTTAGATCAAATTGCCAACATCCACTGGATCATTGAAAAAGTAAGAGAGTTCCAGAAAAACATCCACTTCTGCTTTATTGACTATGTCAAAGCCTTTGATTGTGTGGATCACAGCAAATTGTGGAAAATTCTTCAAGAGGTAGGAATACCAGACCACCTGACCTGCCTTCTGAGAAATCTGTATGCAGGTCAAAAAGCAAAATTTAGAACTGGGAACAGACTGGTTCCAAATCGGGAAAGGAGTATGTCAAGGCTGTATGTTGTCACACTGCTTATTTAACTTATATGCAGAGTACATCATGTGAAATGCCAGGCTGGGTGAAGCACAAGCTGGAATCAAGATTGCCAGGAGATATCAATAACTTCATATATGCAGATGATACCACCCTCATGGCAGAAAGCGAAGAAAAACTAAAAAGCCTCTTGATGAAAGTGAAAAAGGAAAGTGAAAACACTGGCTTAAAACTCAATATTCAGAAAGCTAAGATCATGGCATCTGGTCCCTTCACTTCATGGCAAATAGATGAGGAAACAATGGAAACAGTGAGATACTTCATTTTCTTGTGCTCCAAAATCACTGCAGATGGTGATTGCAGCCATGAAATTAAAAGACGCTTGCTCCTTGGAAGAAAAACCATGACCAACCTAGACAGCATATTTAAAAAGCAGAGACATTACTTTGCCAACAATGTCATGTCCAACAAAGGTCCATGTAGTCAAAGCTATGGTTTTTCCAGTAGTCATGTGAGAGTTGGATTATAAAGAAAGCTGAGTGCCAAGGAGCTGATGCTTTTGAACTGTGGTGTTGGAGAAGACACTTGAGAGTCCCTTGGACTGTGAGGAGATCAAACCAGTCAATTCCACAAGAAATTAGTTCTGAATATTCATTGGAAGAACTGATGCTGAAGCTGAGGCTCCAATACCTTGGCCACCTGATGCAAAGAACTGACTCATTGGAAAAGACGCTGATGCTTGGAAAGGTTGAAGGCAGGAGGAGAAGGGGATGACAGAGGATGAGATGGTTGGATGGCATCACCAACTCGATGGACGTGAGTGTGAGCAAGCTCTGGGAGTCGGTGATGGACAGGGAAGCCTGGCATGTTACAGTCCATGGGGTTGCAAAGAGTCGAACACAACTGAGCAACTGAACTGAACTGAATCTGACTGTGGCCTTGGCCACGTGATATTGCAGTTCAGCCTCAGTTACCTGAATGTTCCTAATATGCCACACCCTGGGCTCATCTGTTCCACATCCACGTGGTGATAGGAGGGACACACTCAAGGTAGGGAAAATCACTTCCTGGTTGGAGTCCAAACAGGAAATGGTTCGGCAGCTTCCTGGGATGCTTCCTGTGCAACATCATGAACCTTCCCCTGGAAAACTGCTTGACCATGTCCTACCCAGCACCATGCGCGAGGGCTGCCAGGCTCTCTAGGTCTCCCTCACCCACCACCAGACCTTATCTCTACTCTTTCACTCCTACAACTTGTTTAGCCAGAGCTAAACAAGTTGATTTAACAGCACTTTTACATTTCCAATTCCTGTGCAATGCCAGGCTTCCAACCTCTCTCCCCCTCATCCACCCCCCACCCCCACCTCTTTACTTTTCTTATCAGATTTCACCTCCTTGAGAAGCTTTGGCTCCACATACCATCAGAGTTAACTATTCTGTCCCCCTTGCTTCCTGGCCTTTGCACTACTGGGAACTCACACTGAAGGGTGAGGGGCTGGAAGGCGAGGATAGTTTTTATCCACTTCCGCTGCCTAGCACCTGCCTGACCTGCAGTGGGGACTCAGAATCTGTCAATTTGAAGAGAACACAGTATCCAAAGTTTTAAGGCAGGGAGTTCTAGCTTTTAGAGCAAGAAAAGTGTGGTGCTCTGAGTACAGAAGAACAAGATAAACTCGAAGGGCCTCAGGATGTAGGAACAGAAAGCACCTTGCCCTTTCCTCCCTTCCCACCGTGTTACAACTGTTGCAGAATTCTTGAGCCCTCCCTCCTGGAAAGCATAGTTTGTCCTTTCCCTATTTGATATTAGGAAATGTATTTGTCCCGTTCTTCTCCTGCCCCATATAAGGCAAATATACGTACCTTACCCAATCAGCAGATGACTCACAAGATTTCTACCCCGTTCCTTTGTTCTCTAGCCATGAAAACAGGCAGATAACCCATGTTCCTTGTTGGCTCTCCCCTGAGCCAGCCCTCTGTTCTAAACAGCATCTCCCACTCTGATGACTTCTATTCTTCTCTCATCCTTCCTCACGTCTGGAAATTCTTTTCCAATCCACACATGGACCATGACAAAAAGAGCAAAATCTAAAACCTTCATCACGGAGACGAAGCCACAGAAGCTCAGAGAAGTGAAGTGACTTATCTAAGTCACCCAGCAAGAATCAGAGCAGGGAGTCAAACTCAGATCTGAGTGCAGAGAACTCAGGCTCTTCTGTCTTTCCAAGGTTGCCCCCTTGAAATGGTGTTTTCAGAAAAGGGATTTTAGTGTTGGGTCCCTGGACAACTGTTTTTACTTCTGATTTTAATCTAGAGGATACTGTAACCTGAGGATGGCTTGTTTTTCCCTCTTTGCTTTAGCAGCTAGGAAGCTCAGAGACAACTTTCTAGCAATATAAAGGACACATGCCAACATCTCATGGACTGGCACTTCTCTTTTTCCTTATCACCTTCCCACCCTGGGATCCGGTCTTACAATTCTTTCCTCTTGTACTGATTGCTGCACCCCTCTAGGTAGAAGATAAAAATATCTGAATGGTGAGGTCACACATATGGCAGGACTGGGCTCAGAGCCTCCCCTCTACACCCAACCCTGGCAGTGCTCAGGATCACCAAACACCCCTTGCCCTCAGGGAGCTTATGATCATGGAGATCTTCTGACCAAATCCTGGAGAACTTTCAAAGGTCTCTCTGTCCTCATTTTGTTTATCTCAAACCTTGGAGATTTCTCTGAAAGCCTGATTAAACATTTTCCCTACACGCAGCACACAAAAAGCAACCCCTCCCCCAGCCATTCATTTTGCCAGTTATTCTGGGAGAACAAGAAGAATTCAAGGGAAAGAACACAAGTGCATTTCATTACCATAAGAAGACACCAAGACCAGAATATGATTCACAGAGGTCCCTGAGTTCTGACAGGCAAATTTAGCTAAACAATTACCTGTTTTGTGCATTGTCGTAAACCACGACATCTTCCATAAAATGTCCAAATGTTACCGAGGGTGGAATTGGACCTTGGGGCCCTATTTCCTGCCACATTACAAGACGGTAATTAACTCAGCTCAGAGGTCCCGGTTCCCCCTCAGCACCTCCAGGTTCTGCCTTTCCTCGCTCCTTTCAAGACAGCTCAGTAGCTCACAGACTCAGAGCCTCAGGACTGTGTCTGTGAGAAGCTCCCCACCTTCCCAGACATCACACCTCCAGGCCACCTGATACACCCCAGTTAACTTCCACCTGGGGTCACCCACCCAGCAAAAAGGTTCTCAGAGGTACCATTAAAGGAACACACACCAAGATTTCTAGGAAATCCTATTCGCTTGGCAACACCAGGACACCAGACCCTGGTCCCTTGTGCTTTCAAGAGCCAGTCAATGACTCCCGAACCAGAGCCTGAAACCCACCCCCGGGGAGAAGCATTCCAGCTTCCTCCATGACCTAATGGCTCCCTGTCTGTCTTCTTGTCCCACAGGTGCCTACAGTCCAGCCTCACACAAGTACCAGCCAGTGCTCTGAAGCTACCGTGGTGTCTATGCCTTTACCCATGTTGGCCATCACCCATCTTCTCTTGACAAACTCGTGCTCATCCTGCAAGAATCTGCACCATCACTCACTCCTCCAGCAGCCTCATGCCCATCCCCAACCACCAGCTAGGTCCTCCTCCTGCGTCCCTGAAGCCAAGTCCCAGCAGAAGGCAAGAGAGCTTAATTCCAACCTCAAGCCTCAGAAGGAGGCCACATGGCTTGGTGACCAGACCCTCTCATTCCCAGTCTCACCAGAGTTCTGGTTGGTAAATACCATCCCTCCACACACATACAACAAATGACAGCTAACAAGTCACACTTTCATCTGTTTTAGCTGTTGGGGTTCCATGTCAGATTTGTTTGTCAACAAATAAACATTCAAATCATCCCACCCTCTCTTCACCCACTGAGTCCAAAAGTCTGTTCTTTATGTCTGTATCTCCTTTGTTGTACTGTACATAGGATCATCAATACCATCTTTCTAGATTCCATATATGTGTGCTAATATACAGCATTTGTCTTTCTCTTTCTGACTTACTTCACTTCCTGGAGGGACAGGGTTGGGAGGGAGGTGGAAGGAGGGTTCAGGATGGAGGGGACATGTGAATACCTATGGCCAATTCATATTGACATATGGCAAAAAAAAAAAAATCACAATATTGTAAAGTAATTATCCTCCAATTAAAAAAAATAAATAATTTTTTTAAAAAACAATAAACCTATGTTACTTCCTAACGTGACAAAGTAAATCAGCCACACATATACAGAGGTATTCTCTTTTGGGGATTTCCTTCCACAACTCTGTAAAACAACTAGATGCCAATAAAAATTAAGCTAAAGTAATAAAAAATAAATTTGTTTTGTGCTTAAAATAAGTATGCTATGAATTTGATGCTGGTTTTCATGGGGTGGGTGGAGAATAGACGTGAACCACGCTGTCTGGGGCTACAGAGCAGAGCACCTCTTAGATGAGAGAACGTTGAGCAAGGCCAGCCTGGGGGAGCTGGGAAGGGCATTTAGAGTAGGAGGAACTGCGTGTGTGCATACCAGACTTTGACGCAGTGGTTCTTCTGCCGAAGGCCACAGCCTCTGTCTTTCTGCCCCTCTCTAGGGCTCCCTGTCTCCTTGCCCTCCCAGGCCTGGCAGGGGCTGCTCCTCACGGGGCCCTGTCCTGGGACGCTCACCAGCCTGTGCTGGTTTCATTTAGCTTTGCCCACAACTCTGTAAATATCCTTTCCTTAAACTCTCTCCAGACCCCCTTCTGCGGGTGTCAACTGTTCCCCACCAGGACTCAGACCTACATCGCCCGCAGCCTTGATTCATCTGCTTAACCATGGGGAAGAAAAGGAGGCAGGAATGGGGTGCCCAGAGCAACCCTGTCAGGCCAGGTGCGGCCGGTGCCATCTCACTGATCCTCGTAACAAGTCTGTGATATGGGTCATCGGTCCTTTAAAGCGAGGAAGAGACAGAGGCCTTGAAGGTGAAGCGACCCGTCTGAAATAGCATGCCTTTTTTCTTTTAACCTTAGAAGCATCTTTCCAAACCTCTCTCTTTCACTGTGAAGTGACGTGGCTAAGGACCACTCGCTCTTCTTCCCGGTTTATGTATGAAGAGAATCTTGAACGATGCCCAGTGTTGATGATGCTTGTTTGAGGGTGGGGTGAGAGACAGGATTTATGAGGTCCGAATTGTTTTCCTTTTACCTTTGTACTATTACATATTGCTTATGTTTTCAAAATAATGAGTATGCATCATTTTACAAAAAACAATGATAATTATTCTAAAAAATAGAAACTGTGCATAGGGAATCAGTGCACAGGGAACAGTAAGCCCATAAGGAGCATTTCATTCATTTCTCTCTCATGATTGCCTGCCTGGAAAGGTGGGGTGTAATCCCAACACTACCCTGTTATCAGACATTCAATCAGTCCACTCGAGTCTACCCCACACATTGACATGGGTACAAGGGCTACAATTATTTTCACCCTACTCCAAAGTAATTTCATAACAATATTTATGAATTAATTTTATAACCTAGAAATTTTCCTAATTAATACAATGTCATAAAGATGTTTGTTTCTCCTATTTTTTTTTAAGTTTTATAATTTTAACTCTTGCATTGAAGCCTGTGATCCATGGTGTTAATTTTGAGGTGGGAAGTAAGAAATGAGGTTCATTTTTGGCGTGTGGATATTACCTTGGGACCAATGTCAAAACCCGAGTGAATATGTATGTGTGGTTCTATTTCTGAACTCTGTATTCTATCCCACTGATCTATAAATCCACTTTTATGGCAATACCAACACTCTTGATTATCATAACTTTAGAGTAAATTTTGAAATTAGGTGATGTGAGTGCTCCAGCTTTTAAAAAAATATTAAAGCTGAGTCCTTAATATTTCTACATAAATTTTATTTATGTATTGTTTATTTTGTTTCTAAGAGTTATATTGGCCAACAATTTTTTTTTTGAACATTTACAACATCTCAGGGAAATGTTTTATACCTAATGCGCTTAATTCTCGGCTATCTTGGTAGGTAGTGGAGTAACCAGCCTTCAAGAGGGCCCCCAGGGTCTCTGTCTCCTAATAATTGTTTTTGGTTTTGGTTGCATTGGGTCTTTGTTGAAGCACATAGGCTTTCTCTAGTTGCGACTCTCAGCAGTTTCTCTCTAGCTCCAGCGCAAGGCCTTCTCCTGTTGAAGGGCACAGGTTCTAGGGCGCGAGGGTTCTGTAGCTGTGGCAGGTGCACTTAGCTGCCCCACAGAATGTGGGGTCTTAGTTCCTGACCAGGAATCACACCCACACCCATCCCATTGGAAGGAGCATTCTTAGCCACTGGACCACCAGGGAAGTCCCATCCTAGTAATTTTTTTAATATTTATTTATGTATTTATTTGGTTGTGCCAGGCCTTAGTTGCTGCACACTAGATCTCCGATCTTCACTGCAGCATGCAGGATCTTTTGGCTGTGGCATGTGAACCCTTAGTTTCAGCACGTCGGTTCTAGTTCCCTGACCAAGGATTGAACCTGGGCCTCTTGCATTGGGAGCGCGGAGTTTTAGCCACTGGACCACCAAGGAAGTCCCTCTACATGAATCTTAGACTCAGTTTGCCAATTTCTATTTTAGAAACCCTGTTGGAATTTCAATTAAGATTGTTTTGAAAACAGAGATAGATATAGGCAGACCGAGTAGTGAGTTTTGCAATCTGTGACCATAGCATATTTTTGCATTTACTTCAGCCTTCTTTAATGTCTTTCAGCAGTGTTGTGTTTGCACATGCATTTTTTTTGTTAAATGTATTCCTTGAAATATCTTGGTTTGATATAATCATATACTGGCAGACCTCGGAGATATTGCTGGTTCAGTTTCCACACCATCACTACAAAGCAAACATGGGAATAAAGTGAAGTCACGTGAGCTGTTTGATCTCCCAGTGCAATACAGAAGCAGTGCTTACATTACACTGCAGTCTTCTTGTTGTTGTTCAGTTGCTAAGTTGCGTTCGATTCTTTGCAACCCCATGGACTACAGNACCATCACTACAAAGCAAACATGGGAATAAAGTGAAGTCACGTGAGCTGTTTGATCTCCCAGTGCAATACAGAAGCAGTGCTTACATTACACTGCAGTCTTCTTGTTGTTGTTCAGTCGCTAAGTTGCGTTCGATTCTTTGCAACCCCATGGACTACAGCACTCCAGGCTCCTCTGTCCTCCGCTATCTCCTGGAATTTGCTCAAACTCACGTCCATGGAGTCGGTGATGCCATCCCACCACCTCATCCTCTGCTGCCCCCTCCTCCTCCTGCTCTCAACCTTTCCCAGCATCAGAGTCTTTTCATGAGTGGGCTTGTCACATCATGGTGGCCTAAGTATTAGAGCCTCAGCTTCAGCATCAGTCCTTCCAAAGAATATTCAGGGTTGATTTCCTTTAGGATTCACTGGTTTGTTCTCCTCACTGTCCAAGGGACTCTCAACAGTCTTCTCCAGCACCGCAATTCAAAAGTATCAGTTCTTCAGCACTCAGCCTGCTTTATGGTCCAACTCTCACATCTGTACATGACCACTGGAAAAACCATAGCTTTGACTGTCCACTTCTTGGTCAGGAAAGTGATGTCTCTGCTTTTTAATACACTGTCTGGGTTTGTCTTAGCCTGACTTCCAAGGAGCAAGTGTGACCTGCATGGTGTGGCTCAGCTTCATTGAGTTATGCAAGACCCTTCACCATGACAATGCTGTGATTCATGAAGGGGATACTGTAGTCTAGTAAGTGTGCAATAGCATTATGTCTTTAAAAAGCACACACTTTAATTGAAAAACAGTTTTACTGCTGAAAAATGCTAACCATCGTTTGAACGCTCAGCAAGTCATACTAACATCAAACATGACTGATCACAGATCACCATAACAAATTCAGTAAGAATTTAAAAGTTTGAAATATTGTGAGAAGTACCAGCATGTGATGCAGAGACTGGAAGTGGGTAAATGCTGTTGGAAAAATGGTGCCTATAGACTTGCTGGGTGCACAGCTGCCACAAACCTTCCATTTGTGAAAGGTACAATGTCTGTGAAGTTCGATAAAGCACAATGAAACAAAGTATGCTTGTACTGCTTTTTAAAATTTAAATGGCAATTATTCAACGGTATTTATAGAAGTACCGCTGACTTTTGCATATTAGCCTGATATTTTGCAATCTTATCAATCTCACTTACCAGTTCTATTAGCTTTTTTGTAGTCTTTGGGATATTCTAAGTGGAAGATAATGTCATCTGGGAAGAAACAGTTGTGTTTCTTCCTTTCTAGTTTATATGGTGTTTCTTTCTTTTTCATATCTTGGGTCATTGTCAAGAACCACANTATTAGCTTTTTTGTAGTCTTTGGGATATTCTAAGTGGAAGATAATGTCATCTGGGAAGAAACAGTTGTGTTTCTTCCTTTCTAGTTTATATGGTGTTTCTTTCTTTTTCATATCTTGGGTCATTGTCAAGAACCACACGTAATGGTGAACAGAAGTGGTAAAGCAGACATCTCCACCTTGTTCCTGATCTTAAGGAAAAGCATTCCGTTTTTCACCAGTAAGTGGGATGATAGCTATAAGCTAACTTAGAAAGTTTCTTTCTATAGCTACTTTGCTAAGGATTTCTGTTATTGTTGTTCAGTAGCTCAGTTGTGTCCAACTCTTTGTGACCCCATGGACTGGAGCATATCAGGCTCCCCTATCCTTCAGTATCTCCCAACATTTGCTTAAATTCATGTCCATTGAGTTGGTGATGCTATCTGGCCATCTCATCTTCTGACACCCCCTTCTCCTTTTGCCTTCGATCTTTCCCAGCATCAGAGTCTTCTCCAATGAACCGACTCTTCGCATCAGGTGACCAAAGTATTGGAGCTGCAGCTTCAGTATCAGTCCATTCACTGATATTTTAATTCCAGGAATAAAACTCACTTGGTCACGATGCATTGTCATTTTATGTATCACTGGAGTCAGTTGGCTAAAATTTTGTTAAAGATTTGTATATCCAAGAAGGATATTAGTCTGTAGTCTTCTTTCTTGTAATATCTTTAAGTAGATTTGGTATCAGGGCAAAGCCAGTCTCATGAAATAAGTCATATTATCCCCTCTTCTATTTACAGCAAGAGTTGTATGCAATTAATATTATTTCTTTTTTAAATACAGAATTCACCAATGAAGCCAGCTGGGACTGGAGGACTTTTTGTTTGTTTATTTTTGTGGGAAAGTTTTTAACCATAAATTCAATTTATTTACTAGATGTAGTTATGTAGCTTGTCTATTTCCTCTTGAGTGAGCTTTTGTAGCTTGTGTATTTTAAGGAACTTGTCCATTTCACGTAAGTTGTGGAATATATTGGCATTACGGTGTTAAGGTGCATTCTCTT
>SJYA01002646.1:0-13308 GCA_006410615.1 Neotragus moschatus
ACTCTGTGTGACCCCACAGAAGGCAGCCCACCAGGCTCCCCCGTCCCTGGGATTCTCCAGGCAAGAACATTTGGTACCTGGTGTCGGGGGTGACAAGCATGTTTTCTGGACACAGCTAGGTTAGACAGACGTACTCCCCCACACAGCATCGCAGCTCAGGCACTGGGGCTGACAGGCTGCGGGTCTCTGCACACACAGGTTCATCGTGGGTGGGCAAGGCCCTGTTTACACCTTTGAGTCTGGACTCCCTGCCTACACCTAAGGCTGTGTCCACGCTGGCAACATGAAGGCGATGGGAGCTGCCCAAGGGCCAGCAGCCCTGGTCAAACAGTGCCCTGACTTAGAAAGTGAGCTGGCTGCCGCAGGCTGGGGGGTCCACCCGCTTTGGAAGTCACATCCAAGTAGCTACCTTCTCCTCTCTACCAGGAAGGGAGGATTCTGACTTCTCACCTCCAATCAAAGACCCTTGCGTNGAGCTGCCCAAGGGCCAGCAGCCCTGGTCAAACAGTGCCCTGACTTAGAAAGTGAGCTGGCTGCCGCAGGCTGGGGGGTCCACCCGCTTTGGAAGTCACATCCAAGTAGCTACCTTCTCCTCTCTACCAGGAAGGGAGGATTCTGACTTCTCACCTCCAATCAAAGACCCTTGCGTTGCTATTTTTCCACCCCAAGGAGCCTGGGGGGTCCCAGTTTCCATGCTGTCTGAGCAGCAACCAGCAACCCCTCTCCCAGAGGGGTCTCTCATTCACAAGGTCCCACCTCTCCTCCCCAGGCCTCCCCCTCCCACATGACCCAGCCTCCCCACAGACTGCTTCTTCCTGGGGACGGCCCCCTACCCCTAAGGGCCAGGGGAGGAGGCCTCTAGATCAAAACCAGTAGATGAAGAGGACCCTAAGGAAACCCACTTAAAAACAAAATAAAGCAAAGCCTTGAGACGTCCCTGGCAGTTAGGATTCTGTGCTTCCAACGCAGGGGGTGTGGGTTAGACCCCTGGTCCACAACCAGGATCTTGAATGCTGCCACAAACAAACAAGATGAAGTATTACATTCTCCAAAAAGGCCTCCCCCACCCCCGAGTCCTGATCAACCGTGCCATCTAGAGCACCTCCCTGGGCTCAATTCCAGCAAAGCTGACACTCCTGCCCGCTTAGGTCACTGGTTGCCTCCTGGCAGTGCCTGGGCCAGAGTGGGTCCATATTTTGTGGGGACTGAGGTTTATACACTTGGGGAAGGAGAAGTCCTCTTAACAACCACACCACCAGCCCCCATCTATAGGATGAGGGACAGTGCCCAGAAGGGGCCAGGTCACTCGAGGGACCCGGAGTCTAAACTCGATACCTGTCACAGGGCAGCACCAAATCCTCCCAGAAGAATCGTCACAGCTTAGAGAAGAAAGAGACCCCATCTACCCTTTAATGTAATACTTATCATTTTCAGTCACCAATATCTTCAAAGAAAACTTACTTCCTAAGCCCACTATGTAACAAATGAGGAAAGTCCTGGAATGAACGAACTTTATTCAACAAAATAAACTTTTAGGCTTCTTTTAGAAAAAAAAAAAAGAGAGAGAGAGAGAGAGAGAAGGGAATTTAGGTGGCAAGTTGGAGTCTGCCCCTCACCCTGCACAGGCTCTTGCACCTGTTAGAAACCGCTGGTCACTCCTTTTCCACCAAGGATGCTCAGGCCCAGAGACAGGGAGGGTCTGCTCAAGGTCACACAGCATGCAGGGGCCTGCCTCTCCCCAGGCTTCAAGCAATAAGCCCACAGGCCTGTTGCTAACCCAATCCTGACCCTGAGGGTCAGCTCCTAATAAGATGGCTTTTGCTCAGACGGCAGAGGCACAAGCAATCCACAGACAGGCACAGGGCGGCAGTGGGGTGCGCCCCACACTGCTCCCCGGGCTCCCTCACGGAGCTGTACCTGAGAAAAACAGGGAGCAGAAGGGGCCCTGCCAGCCACAAAGACCCACAGGAACCCCGGGTGCCTGGGCTCCCCGGAGGTGACCGGGTGAGGACAACCATGCCACCCTGTGAAGGCCACTTGCTGGCTGGAAGTCAGGAGCCTGGTTTCTAGGCACGACCATGCCGCTCACTCGCAGGACACGGGCAGGTTAGGCAGGCATCGTCCCTCGCCCTCCGACTCAGCACAGCACAGGGTGGCTGAGCAAGGCGCCTACCCTCGCTGTGACTCGGTTTCCTCTCTACAAAATGAAAGTAGTATCTGATTTAGCGCCCTAGTGGGGCGGAGACGGTGGATGGGAACGCGGGGTGAAATACGACCACGGGCAGCACGGGCTTCACCACAGGAAAGAACACGACTGCCGGAGTCCACACCCGGGGCCCCGCTCACTAGCTGTGTGGCCCTGGGCCAGTGACTTCACGTCTCTGTGCTCCAGCTTCCTCTTCTGCACAGTGAGGCTGCTGGGAGGATTACATCAGTGAGCATGTATAAAGCCCTTCAAACAGTGACTGGCACGTTGTAAGCTCTAATGAGGACGTGTTAAATTAAAAACCCAAATACGAAAAGCTCAGATCTTTTTGTCTCCTCAGTGAAAGAGGAATCCAAGGGCACAGGGTGACAGCCAGGCTGCCTTATTTATGGAGCTGTCTTAGCCCACTCCTGAGAGATGCTGGAACTGCTGGTTTTGCATTAGTCAGCCATGAAAATTAGGGGATGGGGGAGCTGTCAAAAGGCTAATAAAAAACTTAAGTCAACTGCTAACTATTTACTGTCAAATAAAAGCCCTAATAATAATAATAATTGAGGCTGAATGTTGGTTAGGTTCTCCTCTTGAGAGCCCAGTGCCTTTTTCTCTCTTTCTTCCTTTACTTTCCTCCCCCTTTTCTTCACTCCTGCTGGAAGTATGGATCCACCTATATAAATCAGATCATAAGGTCCCTAACCTAAAAGGGGGAGGAACTGACCCTTTCACTGACCAGTATTTTGCGTCTCCATCTTAGTTCAATACCACTTCCAGCTACGACACAGTACTACAGTCACGTTGCGGAGCTTACTGACGCTCTTTGCCACGGTGTGAACGGATTACAAAGGTTATCTGCTGTCTCCCGCCTCCCTGAGATCGCCCATCCCCGTTTGCAGGAGAGGAAACCAAGACTCCAAGAGAGGAAACGGCTTGCCTTGAGCTGCAGGGCTGGGCAGCCTGGTGTGGCCAGAGCCCTGCCAACAACCAAGTACGCAAGCTCAGACAGGTCTCTAAACAGGCGAGGATGGGCAAAGGCAGAGATCCTTCCAGCTCAGGCCGGAATCCCGCTCACTCCACTGGCGACTACTATTTAACAGTCCCAAATGCGCGGGGACCTAGTAACAGGCGTCTGTGTGTGCCTGTGTGTGTATGGGTGTGTTCTCAGTCGCGTCCGACTCTTTGCGAACCTATGGACTGTAGCCTGCTAGGCTCCTCTGTCCGTGGGATTCTCCAAGCAGGAATACTGGAGTGGGGTGCCATTTCCTTCTCCAAGGGAACTTCCTGACCCAGGGATCCAACCTGCGTCCCCTGCACTGCAGGCAGATTCGTAACCACTGAGCCACCTGGGAAGCCAGTATGCACATACATTGTTTAAACCAAACCTTAGAACAAGCCTGACCAATAAGAAAGGTTAACTCCATCTTACAGGAAATGAGATTTAGAGAGGTGGACATGTTGCTGAAGGTCCTACAATAAGTCACCGGCAAAATACTAGTTCTAGCCCTGGTCCGTCTGAATTATTGCTTTTATGTTATTGCTCTTCCTCCACCTGTCTCTCCAAACCTTCACCAGGAAGTGTGGGCAACTGTATGAGCATGCCTGGGACTGCATCAAGATTTCTGGGGGCCTCAGGTTTCCTGGCAGTGTTTCCAAGGGTCACACCTGGGACAGGTTTCAAAGACCACTTTGAATGGGGTCTGGAGATAGTGCCTGCCGTCAATGGCTCCGCCAGCCAAGCAAATTAGAATCCCTCTCCCTAAAAGCCTCCATACTCTGTGCTATATGAAGAAGCCAGGCAGACCCGAGTCTGATTCCACTTTGCTGTGTGACCTCGGGCAAATCCTTAACCTCTCTGAGCCCCAACTCAAAGTGGGATTAGAAACATCTATTTCAGAGTGGGGTTAACAGTATCTGTTTCAAGGTGAGATTTCAACCCAAGAAAAGCACCTAGCTCAGTGGATGACCAGGTTGGTCTCCTCTTACCCACCACCCACCAGCCCTGCCCAAGCTCTGAGGTCAGTCCTGCAATGCCCAGCTTACCCCAGCCAGAAACTAGGGCCGTGTCCCTCAGACAGAACAGTCCACAACCCCTTGGTGCAAACAGAACTAATAATTAGCTGTCATGATTTAATAATAAAAAAAATATAATCCATGCCACAACACACATGGATTTAACTAATCTTAATTTGAAGGGAAAATAACAACTCTAAATATATCAAATGCAGGGGGTTTTTTTTAAGACAACCTGCAAGTGAGGTTTATCTCCAGTTTCCAGCATGAGCAAGTTATTTAGTTTTTCCCACTGGCCAAGCTAATGTTCTTTTCTCACACTTATTTTATTTATATTTTACAGTCTGAAACGAACATTCTTGCAGCAGCAGTGCAAATCCCCTGGCGGAGCAGAAGCCCTTTTCTGCAATGCATTTTGTCTCTGGGACCCCAAACCGAAGCCCTGGTGTGTGCCCTGCCCGCCCCATGAACCCTGCCCTCCACCCCCAGGAGCATCTCCAGCCCTTCCTGGTTCCTGATAAAGGAACCAGGTGGAGCCATCACAGCACCGACCTGCCGCCGCCTCCAGCCCAGGGGGGCCTGCCACCCCCTGTCGCCTGCTGCTTGTCTCCTGCATTTCTCCAGAAAGCTGACACTTGGCGTTTGGGGGAAGGAGCAAAGAAAAGGCCAACCTATGGCTGACAGCTGATGGCTCATTCCTCCCTTGATAGCTTCATTTGGTTGTGGAAGGGGTGATAACGCGCAAAAATGAAATACCTGTGATCAGGGGCTATACAATGGGAATTCTAAGGTGGAATCTGGAGGGAATGGCTGGGGGAATGTGGAGGGAAAACAAAAGTTTTCAGGACACTGACTCCGAAAGGCAAGCATCTCACACCGCCAGGCGGGGTCTGCGCTCTTTTCAAAGCTTTCCAGACGCTTCCATTTCTCAGGGGTCTATCTGAGCCCAGACCCTGTGCCGGGTGGGTGCTTAACACTCTCATCTCATTGAACTCTAGCATGAAGCCAAAAAAGCAGGTGCAGACAAGGAAACCAGGATCCAGAAAAGTGAAGCGCCTTGCCTGGGTGGGCTCAGAAACCCCACCCTGGGCGACCGGCACCAGAGCACCTCGCTCCTTCAACCCTCCCAACCCCTCCTCCCAGGCGACCTGCCCTTGAGTTGTCACCAGACAACAGCAATGTGACCGAAGATGGGAAAGGAGGGGCCACACACCAGATGGGACACGCGACCGTAGTCCTGAGGTTGTTTCTGACGGGCAGCCTCAGAACCCAGTGGAAATTTCCCCCAAATCCCAGGGAGACCAACGGTCGCCATTCTAACGCCAGGAGATGATGGAGCCAGAGAGAGACGGCAGAGCATCCCTGAGGGAGGAGGGGCCCACTTATATGCCCAGCATGCATGACATGCGCATGTCCTTTCTAAATGTCACAATTATCATTAGGTAGATGAGGACCCTACAGCTCAGAAGGGCACATCACGCTGCAAGTGGCCGGCAGAAAGCAGGGTGGGCGCAGACTTGGGCTCCCCAGTGGGGGTGGCAAACCCAGACACCCCTAACCCCGCTCCGCCGCACCCTTCCTCGGGACGCCCATCCCAGAGAAGAGCTCAGAGACTCATGCTCTTGGCAAAGCCTGGACCCTGCTCATCTCCCCTCCCAGGGTTCACTGCTCCTGCTGCCCTCGATGGATGGGTCCCCGAGCTCCATCAGAACCCTCCTCAGAGGCAGGGAGGATGTGGCAGGAAGGGATCTTAAGAAACAGGAAGAACTCCTATACAGGTAGATGTGTATCAGATGCCTACACCTGGGTCAGATCTCCAGCCAAAAGCCCCTACCTCTGGCCAGCACCAGCCCTCCATCTGCAGGGGGGCCTTGGACAGAAGCTCGAGGGACCTCCTCCAGCCCCAGCACACCATCAAAAAGCAGCACCCCGGAACTCGATCATACACATCAAGGGCAGAGCAGCTCACACCCGGGCCTTGTCCCCACGTGGCCACCCTCCCACCATGCTTNGGCTGGAGCATCCCCTCCCAGCCACGGCCAGGAAGCAGGGACAGGAAAGGCCTGGGCAAGGCCAGCAGTGCCCGGGGCTGGGGCAACAGCTGGGTAGATTTCCGGAAGCCGGGGCGGAGAAGCGCCTGGAATTTCTAGTCCCCCTCTTAAAATATAAAGACTCAATTATCTTTGAGCAGCTTGCTTTACACATGAATTGACACATTTATTTTACAATAAATAACTAAAAGTTATCTGTGTTTCCTTTACTGTTAATCTACACAGAGAAATAATAAACAGGGCTTGTCTACAAAAATGCAACTACTGCAGTCCTCAGAATTCAATTAAGCTAAAATAATTAATGCTCCCACCATATTAAATGACTTTAAACATTTGAGCTACTGAAGTTTTTATTCTTTAATCTTTCCTTTTTATTAAATTAAAAAAAAGAAGAAGAGGAAGAAGGAAAAAGTGGTGTCAAAGTAGGGAGGGGAAAAGGCAAAAAAGGAGCCTGGGAAGGGAAAATCATGATGGGCTGTTAAAACGGAATGGTCGTCTTTAGCTGACACAGCACGGAGACTGTCTTGTGCCTTTGATTAAAATAACATTTTAAATGCTTTGAACAAACATATCTCCTTAGACTTCTAAGGGATTATTTTACATATTTTTTCGAGAATGAAGAAATCCATTCGTCCTGTTGCTGAACAGAAAAGGCCAAGAATATCTTTCGTCACACACAGAATAAAAATACTGTAGGCCGCTGCAGTATTACAACCCAGATGTGTATAAGAGACAGGTTCTAGTGGAATGAATGAATGAATGCAAGAGGACAGGGGTCCCCAACCTCCAGAATCCAATGCCTGATGAACTGAAGTGGAGCTGATGTAACAGTAAGAGCCGTAAAGTGCGCAAGAAATGTAATGGGCTTGAATCGTCCCCACACCACTCCCCACCCCACCCTGGTCAGTGGAAAAACTGTCTTCCACGAAATCAGTCCCTGGGACCAGAAAGGCTGGGGACTGCAGCCCTAGGAGGGAAGTCTTCAGAAACNAAATCATATTTAGTCGCTTTCTTAAACAAACCTACCCACAACGATCTGCAGCCTCTCATTGGAAAAAACCTTCTCTGTGAAATGAGGATTTGGATGGGCCCTGGCGAAAGCAGAAAGCCTTCCCACTGAACCATGAATGGGGCCCCTCTCATAGGCAGAAGCCACTCCCGAAAGGTCTGTGTGCCCTGATGCCAGGTGTCTGTGCCACCGGTGAAAACTGTCTCAGCGTCGGACGAAGAAAAGAAACAAAGACACAAGGGGCCCAACACCTTCCTTGTGTCAGGGCTCCGGCCCTAAGGAAGGTGGGATCACTCAGACCTGCTCGGCGCTCTGAGAAACCGGGGCAGACGGGACTTTGGCCTGAACACGTCGGACACTTTTCTCAACGCCCTGGGCAAGTTGAGAGTGTGGGAGATTTCACACTAGGACGCCCGCCAGAAGGCCAGCCCCACAGACCAGTCTGGTTGCACGGGGTCTCCCCAGGGCCCAGCCCATGCCTGCAGGACTCGGCACTCCACTGCAGGCCAGAGACAGAGCTCATTAACTCCACTGCACAGATCGGCAAAGGGAGGCCCCGGGTCACAGAGCTGCCCGGTGGCTGCCCCAGAGCAGCTGGCCTTGCTGTGTCACCTGACTAACTGCCTCCTGGGTGACGGCAGGGTGGGGCTGGGGGGTCTCCTGGCCACACTCATCTGTCCCACTCATGGGAGCAGAGTGTCCTGGTTCCACCAGGCTCACCCGCCCACCCCAAGTTGCACCCAAAGCCTCAGTCCGCCCAGTATCTCCACTGGTTTCCATGACCCATACGCGGTGGAGATGGATACAGTCTTCTCAGCCAGCCACTTGCTTGCACACTGCAGTGCCAGAAAGTACCCCCAGGAGGAAAGCCGCACTGGCAAAGCATTTATGGAGCTCCTGCTCCTTGAACCTACCCACTTAGCCCACCAGGACTGTCCCTCCTGGTGACACCAGGATAAACTGAGGCTCAGACCCCAAAGGAGCTCGTCTGAAGTCTCCGGACAGGATCCAAGCCCTGTACACACTCCGATAGCATCCTGCCGCTTCTAGGAAACCCGGGCCAACCTGGGCTCTGAGCTCAGGAGGACAAACCAGAAGCCACCACTCTGGGCTGCACAGGGAACGGGCTCCCTGAAGGAGGCCCTGGTATGCCGTGGCCTTGACTCGAACAGAACTTGAGGCCAACTCCCCAGGCCTGCCCGAGGACGCCAGCCCTGCACCTGTTCTTCAGGTGATCAAAGCCAGCCATCCAGGTGGCCCACCAGGTGGGCATGCCAGAGGTGATGGCCAACCTCCCCCAAAGAGCACGGGCTCCAGCCAAGTTCCCACAAGCCCCTCCCTGGGCCCACTGCTAGCACCAGGCAACATCAGAAGGGGCCTCTTTAGACAGATGGGAAACCGAGGCCAGAGAGTGGACGAGAAAAACGAGGGCCCCCAGCAGGCCCTGCCCACACGCAATATCTCATCAAGCCTCACAATAACCCCCAACAGCTAGGTTTCATTTGCTCCATTTTACAGATGGGGAAACTGACTTTGTCCAAGATGGGAAGAAGAGATTCCAACGCGATACGGTCGGGCTCCAAAGCCAGAGATTAAACCAAGAACACCAGCACAGTCAGGGCCAGCTAGCCTTCCCAAGATCCGTCCTGCCCTCCCAGCCAGCTGTGGATGAGGCCCCCACCACGGAGTCCGTTGCCAAAAGCAAAGCAACTCTCAGCCCGCTGGGCCTCTCAAGCCCCAGGCCTGTCTCCCCCTGAGGGTCACCCAGATAGTGGCCCCTCGGCAAAGGCAAGCCCATCCTGATAGCCCCGCGGGCCCTCCCAGCACCGCCACCCTCAGAGAGAGGGTGAGCCACCCCCGCCCTAGCACAGCGAGGGGCGAGGACGGGCCTGGGACCCGAGGGGTTGGGGTGGCTTCTGCAGCGGCCGGGCGAGGGCAACATTCCATACCTGCGAGGTTCTCCTGTTTGGGGCAGACGCCTTTCGTGGGTGACAGCAGGTGGTCATCCTCATCAGGGGTCACCTGGATCCCGATCTCCACCGGCTCGGACACTTTCCTGAGCTCAGAGCGCGAGGAGGGCGGAGGGCTGCCCTTGTCCAGGCCTTTGTCATAGCAGGCCCCCAGGCTGCCGCCACACTGCTTCTTCTTGTGCTCTATAAAAACCAGGATGTCTCCCAGGGGGAAGTTCATCTGACACTGTCCACAGGTGAGCAGGTCAGGGTCGGGGCCACCCACCATCAGCCCCAGGCTGCCGGGCTCCTCTATCTCCAGACCCTCGTCTTCCTCGAGGATGGCGGCCTCCACATGCTCAGGCTCTGCTGGAGAGAGAAAGCACAAGGGGAGGGGCAGAGAAGACAAGATGGGCTTAAGGAGTCACAAGACCCACCGTTCATTCCAACCCTTCCCCACCGAGAGGCAGGCCCCTCCGCTGCAGGATGCGAAGGGCTCACCACGTTCCCCGCCCAAGACTCCTGGAGGTAAGGGGTTCGCCATCCTGCGTGCCACAGATGGGCAAACTGAGGCTCGGAGTGCAGCCCTTGCAGCTCCCAGAGGTTGCCCCTTAAGTGGTGTGGATCTTACAGCTTTCTAGCTTATCTCCTGCCAATTTCCCTTCAGTTCAGCAGAGGGACACGCACATGACCACCTGCACGTCCACACCCATCCTGGTTCCACCAGGGGCTGGACCACCCCCAGCCTGGTGGCAGCATGATGGAGAGGCATCTCGAAAACTCTGCAACATCTCAGAGCCACCTGGGGTCTTTGAAAACCACCAGGCACCCAGGCAGTACCCCAGACCAATGACACGAGGAGTCAAGCTTCAGGCTCTTTTTTTTTTTGTAAGGCTCTCAGGTGATTCCGACGGGCAGCCAAGGCTTAGAACAGTGAGCCAAAGCTGTTTCTCCCTGCTCTGGCAGGAGTCGCACACCCCTTTCCCTCCCACCTTTCACTCAGGTCCTCCCCACTCATGGGCGCCCCTGCTTGCATTCCTCGACCTGAGACCTGGCTGCACACCAGACAGGAAAACAGAAACCCAGACGGGCATCCCGGGGCTGGTCTTCCCAAGAGAAAGAAAGGACCCGGGCTCAGAAAGCAACAAGTGAGCATTGGTTCAGAAAGAAATAGCGAAGGGGGAAAAAAAAAAGGCAGGGAAGAGACGCGGCTGGTCGGCTGAACGAGGCAGCCGGCTTCCCTGCCAAACACTCTGCTTCTGGTCAGACTTCCATCGCTTTGTAGATTTTGCCGACATTCACCAACTCCCTACTGTCCTTTTCTGTTGGTCAGTTTTTATTTCGCTCCCAGTAAAAAGAAAAGAAAAGAAAAAAACTCTTTAGACTCCAAAAGATTTCTTGGCAGATGACAAACCACAGTTGCGATGGGCTGTATGTTTTCATATCTCTTCAGCAGCCGATCTACCTACCTCCTTTCATTTTTGTTTTCTAGGAGGCAAGGGACCCAAATATTTTGAAGCTAATAAACGCCTCAAAAAGCAGCAACCCCCTCAGGAAAACCCAGGAGACATGGCGAACCAACAGGCCCATAAGGCAACTGGACAGTGAGGTTGCATCCATGCTCAGGGTTGAGCAAATGCGAGGTGGAATTTGTCAAGAGCAAATGTCAACGGCCATGTAGACAGCACCAGTGGTGGGGTCTTTCGAGAAGCCAGAGGGCAGCCAGGGGTCTGAAACCCGAGGAGGCAGGTACGCTTTAAGTTGTGTGGCATTTAAGAAAGGATGATGAAAACCACAGAAGAACAGAGGGAAGAAACAGACTGGAGGAAAACACATTCCGTGGCAGTGAAGTTATTGANAGTGGTGGGGTCTTCCGAGAAGCCAGAGGGCAGCCAGGGGTCTGAAACCCGAGGAGGCAGGTACGCTTTAAGTTGTGTGGCATTTAAGAAAGGATGATGAAAACCACAGAAGAACAGAGGGAAGAAACAGACTGGAGGAAAACACATTCCGTGGCAGTGAAGTTATTGACGGGCCAGAGCCAAAGAACAGATAATTTAAGGAAAAAATCCTGTGGCATCTTCCATCCTACATTATAAATCACGGCTCTGTGTGTTCTGAGCACAAGCTTGTTCAGGGCCTGTGAGAGTCCGTGCGGAAGACCCAGCAGACAGCACAGGACATGGAACACGCATGAACTCTGCACGCACGGGTAGGCGCCCAGGTGTTGCGGAGAAGGGAAGTGACAATCTGAGATCCCGCCCATGCTTCTAGAAAAGCGGACAGAGCCGTCGATGAATTACGTGTAGAAATGCACTGGCAACGTGGCCACCCAAAAACACCCCGCAGATGAAGAAATCCGAAATCTCTTGTCTGCATACCTCTAACAAAAAAAAAGAACCTAGAAGGTAAGAAAAACCAGTGTGCACAAAGGTGGACCGAGAAACCATTAATTATACTTTAAAAAGAAACCAGAGTTTACTTAAAAAGGAGTTGGAAGACAATGCTACATAATTAATTTACCAATTTATTTTATGAAAAGATGCTTTGCTATGGTTAAAATGTAATCACAACCCTCACGCCGAACAGTGTTTCTAGGGGTACCAGGTTCCCCGTGCATGGTTTGTCAGAATGTTAAAGGTAATTATTCGGTGCCTCTTTTCTCTTTAATGATCTAACATTGAGCAATACTGTTTATATTGAAAAGCTCGCACCTTTAATTACCAATTACATATACATAATTTCAGAGCCAAAGGAGAAGGGCTGTGAAAACAGTTCTTTAGAAATATAAGGATGTATTGTGCACCATTGCTAGAGAAGGAACTCTTAATAAATGGGAGGAGGATGTCAAAATACTGTTTTGTTAAAAAAAAAAGAGAGAGAGAGAGAGAGGCACAAAGGAAATGAGCTGAAAAGGCAAAAAAAAAAAAAAAAAAAAGACAAAATGAAATCAAGAATTCAAACCAAACAGGGGTGAGTTCTGTGGTAGAAAGAGTGGAGGTACCTGGTCCTTCTGAGCGGACCTGGCACTCAGCGACATCTGTGAGGGCATTTGATAAAAGATAAACAAAGACAATATCTCATCCACCCGAACCCCAGCCTGATCGTGCCTTCTGTAGACAGGGAGACGTTTTCTGTCATCTAAATTCATCTGGGCTTCCCTCGTCTTGGTTTTGCGTTTCATTAAACTTTTTCAGCAGAGTCCGTCAGTCCGTTCTCCCCGGCGGGAATTTTGAGAAGAAGCCTGAATAGTTCCTCTCTGCTGGGGGATTTTAAGCTACATAATCTCAAACTTCTTTTCTCTTGCAAAAGAAACAGGCTAATTTAAAAATAAGCAAAGGTCACGCAGGCCTGTTCATAGGTATTCATCCTTCTCCTCTTTTGCTAAGCAACTCTGTACCAGCACTTTTTCTTTTTCCTCCTTTTTTTTTTTTGTTTGTTTTGTTTTGGTAACATCTGGTATTCCTTCCTTTATTTGGCAGTCTCTGCCTTTTCACTTTCCTCCTGCTGCAAGCCTCGTGAGCCCCAGTAATTGAGTTTGAAAGTATCCCAAGCCGTTGACTGGGCTGCAGGTCTGAGTTCTGCCTTCAGCCCTCTTGCAGCCAGCCAGCCTGGGCAGCCAGGCCTCACTAGAGTCCCATCCGGAAGACAGCTCTGAACTCGGGTCCCCAGACCCAGAATCCAGCCCTCTGCCTCCTCCAAAGGCACCCAGGAGGAAAAGAAACAAAAACATCTCCTTCCCCTCCCACCTGCAGTGCTGAAAGTAAAGCTCCTGGAGATGACAGGGGGTGTTCGCCCAACTTCAAGGATCCGGGTTTCCTCTGCCCACCCCACCCCACCCCACCCGCTCGGGGCGTGGAGCCCTGGGCTCTGGCTGCTGCGGGAGGCGCTTCCCAGGAAAGTAGCAACGTCACCCTGAGCCCCCAAACTGTCAAGCTTTTAGGTCAGAGCGGGTGGACCAAGACAGCTTGCTGAATCTCATGCTTGAGGCCTTCGGAGACACCCCCAAAGGCGGGCTGTGGTTTCATTTCCTCTGCAGGCGGATACCGAGCTGGGCGTGGGGGTGCGTGTGTGTGTGTGTGTGTGTGTGTG
>SJYA01002646.1:20014-30096 GCA_006410615.1 Neotragus moschatus
CTCCCCCCTCCTCTCCAAACCCCGCCACCAGCGCCGCCGCCGCCACACACGCCGCTCGGAGGGGCGAGCGTCCAGCCGGGCTCCGAGCGCACACATACACACCTCCTCTAGCCTGCGCGCCCCCTCCCCGGCCCCGGAGCCCGCTTCGCAGGCTCACGAGCCCCGGGCGCATCGGACTGCGCAGCGCCCGGACTCCCCGGGCTGCAAAGAAACTTTCCTAAGGCCCTCCCGCCCCCCACCCCAAGCAGGCTCTGGGCCGACGCCGCTGCCCCTGCGCGAGACCGCGGGCCGCCCGGGCACCCGGCCCGGCTGCGCCCGGCTCGGTGTCCCCAGCCCTGGGCGCCCGGAGCCCCATGCTCCGGCCCCTCGCGCGCACGCCGCAGACACTTACGGGTGATGATCTCCCTCTGGGACAAGTGCTGCGGGTTGCCCTGTTTGCGGCGGGACATTGCCCCGGCATCTATTCTGACATCGCCCGGAGAGCTGGACCGATGGGGGGAGCCGGGGGAGGGGGGTCCGAGACGCCGCTGCCGCCGCCGCCGCCGCGCCGCTGCCGCTGCCGCCGCCGCGCCTCCTCCTCTGCCCGGGTTGGTGTTTTGGTTTTTTTTTTTTTTCCTTCCTCTCTTGCCCTCTCTTCCTCCTCTTCTTCTTCTTTATTTTGCTCTTTCTTCTATGCTGTTTTTTCTTTTATTTGCAAAAAGCAAAAGAGAAGGAAAAAGAAAAACCTCTCGATCTAAAATAGGAGAAAGGAAAAAAAAAATCTGCTGCTGCTTGCCGCTGACTGGCTGGCTTCTTCAAAAATATATTCTTTTCAAGGAAAAAAAAATTACATACACTTCTTCAAACTGCTTGGCCTCCTGGACTTCCAAATGTCTCGAACTTAAACCGGATTTTGCACCGGCTCCTGACACTTTGAGGGTCTGGTAGGTGTAAAGCGCACTTCTACCAGAAAGGGCGGGGGGAAGGGGGGAAAAATGCAAACAAATAAAAAATAAAAGAAGAAAAAGAAAAGGAAAGAAAAAAAGCCAAGAAAACTTGAGGACTTGTCTCGTACCCCCTCACCCCGCCCCCTCAAAAAACCCAAAGCAATGTAAAACTGCCCCGGTTCGGTGGTTTCTGGGTTTTCTGCGGGCTGCCTGTTTTTTTCTCGGAGACTGACCCTTCCGAGGCTCTGGGGGGACTCCAGGAGCGGCTCCTTCCCAGTTCACCTGGCAGGCTGGCGCCGGCCGGAGAGGCTGCCGGGTCCCCGCGAGCGCTCCCCAGCGCTCCCCTGGAGCCGCTGGCCCGGGGGGAGCTGGGCTGCGGGGCGGCTCGCCCAGTGCGCCTGGGTCGGTGCGGGCGCGGACTGGGAGCTATAGATTGCAACGTGAAGATGGCGGAGTCCGGGTTCTCTGGGAGCTCTCGGTCTCTCTATGGCTGGGGCTGCCTCTGTACAATGGGATAAAATTCAAGTTCAAGTGCGGACGTGACGTTTAATCTGCACTAGAGACAAAAAGACCCAGAGAGTCGGAGCACTGGGGGCGACTAGCGGTGGCTTTTTAACATTGTACCCTGTAAGAGAACAAGAAAGCACACACACACACAGAGACACACTCGCGCGCGCGCGCGCGCGCGCGCGCACACACACACACACTCGCCCGTGCGCACACCCGCAGTTCAGGCCGGCCACACGTGCGGCGTTTTTTTGTGTGTGCGCTCCTCTCCTCCGGGTGCACTGGCAGCGCAAAATGGGGGGAGGGAGGGAGGGCCGTGGGCAAGATATTTTTAAATAAAAGAAAATCCTCTCCGTCCCTCCTCCCCTCTAGGGAGTCGGACCCCCAGAGAAAGGGGGCGGAGTGCGGTGTGCGTGGAAGTAAGTTGAAGCAACCCAAGTCCCCACCCACTCATTGGAAAGCTCTTGGGGGGTGGAGGATGGCTATGCAAGAGTGTTGGGGTCGACACGAGGACTAGGGCCACATGGTCAATTACTCCGTCTCCCTAGGAAAGTAGTTTGGTTGTTTTCACTTTTATTGAGGGGTCGGGGTTAAACTTCCAAAAAGTGTCTTCATATAAATCCTAATATTTCAAACTGGGAGAGCCAAGGGGACAAGATAAAAGATACTAAGAGGAGAGAATTCGGGGCACATTGAGGGGCGGGGAAACGTGAGACCTTGTTTGAGTCCCATTCCGGAAGGCATGTCCACCCGAAATCTTTGCGCTCCCTGCACCTCAGGCCATTCAGTCTTGGAGCCAAACACGGAGCCCACCCCTAACGCCAAGGTTTCTTGAAAGCATGGGGGTGAGGGGCAGGGGTGCTTCACGTGGGAGAGCGTCTCATAGTTGCCAACTCAGAAGTAGGTGTGGCCGGATCTTTGGACACACTCGTGTGGGTGACCCCCCTCGGGTCCCCCAATCCCCTCCCATCCCTTGACAATTACTGCAGCCTGGAAGTAACGCCCCCCACCCCCAGGGCTCCTCCGCCCAGGGCAGGACTTGAAATTGCCCGTCAGTCTGGAAAGGAAGGACACAGCTGCCTTGTCAGCCGTTTGATTTCCAGCCGGCGAGGCTGAGAGGAGGTGTGGGGGCCTGTCCGTGGCCCGGGGACAAGGCCAGGACGAGGTCCGCGTGGACATCCACACACCCCCCCCCACCCTCCCCGTCCCTCCTCCGGCCGCGGCCAACTTCATCCGTTTCGCGACTTGACCTCCCGGCTGGACGCGCCATGCGGCCTGCCCCCTCGCCCTTCCCAGGATTTCTCGGGTCTGGGCCGGGAAGCGGCCAGGGCGGGTCGGGGCCTGGCTCGGGGCTGGGCTTCGCGCGAGCCCAGCTGCACCCACCCCACCCCGCCCCCTAGGCCGGGCTCTGGCGGCCTCCTGGGAGCGCAAGGCTGGGCCGTGACGCCTCCGGGCGCGCCGCCTCCCTCGGGGCCTTTTCCCTGGAGGGGTACGGGGCGGGGGCGGAGGGGGGGCGTTGTTCGCCCCCAAGGTCTTGGGTGGGGCGAAGGTACCGACAACTTACCGGAGCGCAGCGCCCATTAGCGAAGACAGAAAGAGCTCCCTGCCAAGCCACCCCCCCGCTAAAAAATAACAATAAAATATGTTCTAGCAGGCAGTTTTGCGGACCGGGCTTCAGGGTCGGGGGACGAGCTGGTAGAGACTGGGCGGAGGGGGCGAAAGGGGGCGGGCGAAGAGCCAGCCCGCACGACCTCGCCACCCGGGACTGCATGCCCACCACCCACCACCGACACCCCACCTCCACGTGGTCCAAAGTCTGGAAGCACGTCCCTCTCCTCCCATCCAGCCCTGCCACGAAAATCTTTCCAGGAAAGTGGCCTAAGTAAGAAAGAAAGAAAAAAAAAAATGCCGACACGCACCTTTAATAAACTTCTCAAGAATACCATACACCGGCCATCCCAACTCGCCCACATTCTTAAACTTGGGAGAGTTTTTTTTTTTTTTTTTTTTTTTTTAGCTGAGAACTGGCGGTGTGAAGTCCAGAGAGGGTGAGCGCGTGGCCCAAGGTCACACAGCGCAAGGAGGCAGGTCTGGACTCAAATTGCCGGCGGTTTCCCGCCGCCTGCGCCCAAGCGCCCGAAATCCCAGCAAGCCGACCCTCGCCCTCCGGGGGTTGATTGCAAGGATGGGGACTCGGGTCTGCGGGCAGTGGGGGTGGGACTGGGTTCCCCTCCCTCCAAGAAAGGGGCCCCCTCTGTGGACTGCGCGAGGCGCCCGGGGTCGGGAGTGGGGAGGGGGGCGCAGCGGCAGCTGCTAAGTCGCGCGCGCTCGGGCGGCGGCGTCTGGGGAGGGGGCACCCCGCCCCACCCCCAGCAGGAAGTAGCGGGCGAGGGGCGGCGCGGGCCGCGACTGACCCGGGGAGCACTTCCTCATTGGCCCCGCGCTGCCCCGACGGCGGGAAGAAGGACGCGCGGGCGGGCCGGCGCAGGGCTGGACACGCCGCCGCCCGCCGGCGCGCTCCACCTCGCGGCGGCCGGGGAAAGGCTGCCCTGCCCCTGCCCGGCCCTGCGCTGGCCCCTTCGCCTTCCTCCTCCTCCTCCTCTCGGGAGAGGCGGCTGGGCGCAGGCAGCGAGCGATCCCAGCTGCCGCTCCAGTCTCCTTTTTTTCCCTCTGCCCGTCTGGCACGGGCATCATTAGCGCTGAAAGCTGTTAATGTCTGGTCTCACAGCTCCCCCTTTAGTCTTGCTGGGCTCCCTGTCTCGCGTTCCAAGCCGGATCAATAGCCGCCTCTCCGCCGACCTTGACCTCTCCCTCGACCCCGCCCGGCTTCGGCAGCTGGCCCGCGCTAATGTTTCCCCACTAGCTTGATGCCCAGACAACAGGCAGGCGGAGCGGGAGGCGGGTGGCGGAGCTCGGGCCCCAGCGCCAGCCCTGTTACCCTCCCCAGGACCCCAGGCAGGCCAGCGATTCAAGACCCTTCTGAGAAGGTTACTGCACGCGAGCGCGCGCGCGCGCGCGCACACACACACACACACACACACACACACACACACACACACACCCCATATCTTGATCTACCGAGGCTTTGTTTAGAATAAAAGTCACTCCCTTCCCCAAAATGGAGGGGAGGGGGTGCAGGTGCTTAACATATGAAAATAAAAGGGGAAAGTGCAAGTACAAATATGGCGCTAAATACCACAATACTTCCAACTGGGTTCTCCAAAACCTGCTGCAGACCTACTGTGTGCTGGGCCCAGAGCTGGGTCTTTGTGCAGACAGGAATCAGATGGAAAGAAATGTCACATTTTCTGCACTCTTTAAAAAAAAAAAAGAAGACGGTGTCAGAAAGCTTTTTGAACTCACAAATATTTCTAGCTTCGCAGTGCATTCCAGCAGATAATCCTTCATATTTTTCAGTCTCTTTAAATTTCTTTATTGAGGAATAGTTCGAGAATCGTAAATCGTTTTGTCAAATCAAAGTGCATTTTTATTAACCTTGTGTGGGGCTCTGGTTCCCAGTGTGGCTGCAGGGCCCAGGCCATGCAGTGGGGGCAGATTAAACAGTCACATGACACCCCCTCCCCCCAAGCCAGGCTTTTTAAAAATTCTTTGAACAATTCTCAGTACTTAACTCTTAGCGCTGTTTGAGATTCTGCAATGTTATCTTTGCCTTCTGAGCTGTTATATTTTGTATTATGTCTTTACTAAAAAACCGGAACCAGTCAAGATGTGTAGTGTCAGTAAAAATGGAAATTCTCAAAATTTCTGCGGAAAGAAAACGGATGTTTCATTTGTTTTTTTACACAAGGCTCCACTCTCTAAAATGTAGTCAGATAACTTTGTGGCAACATAAAAATTCAACGACCTGTCTCATCAAATTATCTTAGGTTTTATTTCTGGTGCTTAAAAAAAAAATCCAGGCAAAGAGAAGGCAAATCTTTTCATATTCACAGGTGGGCAAACTCAGAAGCAAACTGTATCTAGTGATTTCTATTCCTCAGCATCTGTAAATGCTATTGACTGTGAAGGTGAAGATAAATAAAATGCATCCATCTGATCGGTGGATTGACTTGTTTTAAACTTTTTAGGAAATGGCAATGGAAGTCCTAAGCAAATCATATTTACATACATATTAATAAGGCCCCCAAGATGGTCCTTATCTCCTTCACTGTTCCCGAATCTCTAGGAGTTTTCAATTCCAAAAGACAAAAAAGGCATCTAAGCTTCCGGGCATATCTTCTAGAATTATTTTATGCCATTTCTGAATATTACAGCAAATTTCTAGGACCAATAGCTCTCAATGAAAGCTTTGCTAGATTTGGAGTTTGGTTTTTGTTTTCTTTTTTTGTTTTTGTTTTTTTGCATCGTCACCTTATAGCAGAGGCTGAACCACAAAACGTGCCTTCCAACAAGTGTTGGGTTGATTCTTTCCATCCACTGAGAGTAGCAGCATTGCTTTTCTTAAAGCATGACATCATTCACACCTTCCTCATTTCTGCAGTGATACCTGGGCTTGATACAGGGGCAGATTTCTGACTCCCGGAAAGATGGAAGCTCTTGAGGCTTCCCTGCCTGCTGTTTCCATAGCTGCAGCCTAGGAGGGGTTAAACCAAAGTTGCTGTTCCTGATTCATGTATTATTTTCCTTAAAAAAAATACCCAGCTCTCCGTATATGAAAAAGACTTACACCCACATCGAATGTTCCTAGCTCTGTCCCTGTCATCAGAAATGATATTGAATGGCTCAGTACTAGGGGATCTGGAACTATTTCTACAGCTTTCTCACCTCATTTGGAATTTTCTTGCCTTGCTAATTTTAATTCTTTAGTTGAGTCATCAATTCAAATTTGGTCGGGATTGGCATCACCCAGTTGGTCGTTTTGGTGGGAATACTGTTCACAAGGATGGTCAGACTTCACGAGATCCCACCTACCATGTCCACAGAGATCATCATGGCTGTGGTGTGTGTGTGTGTGTGTGTGTGTGTGTGTGTGTGTGTGTTGCACAGAAAGGGTCTCTCCACTGCTTTCTGTCTTGTCATCAACTCTCCAAATTGCATATCTGAAAATGCAAAACACACACACAGAGACACCAGCTTGAAGTCAGTGGTTTAGTGACCGTCAATCTACCCTCTTTAGAGCACAGACAAGGAAGAGAGAGTTAAAATGGTTCATCTGGGGAAAGAACTGGGATTCAGAAGAGTGTTTTCAGACCCAGCTCTGGCTGTCAGAGGCTGTCGTCAGAACTGGAGCTACAGTGAGGTGTCTGCTGATAGGAAATGGGGGGGGGGGTGGCCGGCAAAGGAGGCAATAATGATCACCTTCTTAACAAGGGCTTTATGAGGCCGTGAGAATTAATTGGTTTGTATCCTTAAGCAGTTTGAGAAAAAGGAAGTTTCAGTAAATGCTAAGCTGGAGTTGTAAACGCATCTGAGTCAGTTGTGAGCTCGCCCCCCAACCCCCCCAATCTGAACGCAGGCTCTGAACACTCCTGTCTGTGCTGTGATGCTCTACAAAGGAAGTGGTGAAAAGGGGAAGTGAGGGGGAAGCACTCGCTTAGGCAGGAACAGAGGAGAGAGAGGCATGAGTCAGGCAAAGGCATCGCTAATGAAGATGCTGCAAGGGGGCGCTTAACGAAAAATAAAACTAAAAACCAGCCAATACCTCGCTTCGACTCTCCCTTCCAGAACTGGAAAAGACAGGGGGATCTGGGAGACCTCATCTGCAGTCTCGTAGTTTTAGAAGCAGCCACGTAGGCTTTCGAGTGAATTCAACAAAGGTAGCTTGTATCCTAGAAAATATTTAAGGACCATTCCCTCTACTCACTAGAGGAGGGTGAAGGTTGTAAGCTGACAAATAAACAAGCCTCTGCAACTCAAAGTTTGAACTGCAGACGCATTGGTGGAGATGGAATAATATGTCTACAGAAGGTGGAAGTTGTCGAAGTTCTTCCATTGTGTGCGTTCTAAAACACTGTCTCTGCTTGAAGACACACAATTTACAAAGCTCAGTTTACAAGGCAGACAATTCGCAACAACAAAAGGTAATTAATGCTGCCCAGGGAAAACTGAGATGCTGGCTTGCTGTGCATTCTGGTATTAGTTTAAACTGGGTCCTTTAAAAAAAAATGATTTTGGTGTGATTCTAAGCCTTTGGAATCATTGAAACAAGAATGGCTTCTAAAATATGGATGTGGCAGTAACGTTTCCCATTTGAACTTGCGAAAAAGCCCCTCTGCTTCTCCCTCTGCCCAGCTTTCTCTCTCTCTCTCCCTCCCAAGTGTCCTGAAATGGAACCCTGCACAGGAGCAAAGACACCGATCTCTGACCTGTCCCTGATGGTCTACCGTCTACACACAGCAGACTTACAGTGGACTTTTTGCTCTGTCTGAATCTGGACCTCCAGATTCCAACGCATAGATTCATCAGCTGCTAGGATTTAGCACAGGCATCTGCAATTTCATTATTTGTATCTGCTTAACAGGAACAATTAGAGAACTGAGGAGTGAGGATGCCTGTTTGGGGACCGTTTCGGTATTGTACCCAGACCACACATTCCAGCCGGGTACAAACACAGTAATGTAGAAAGCATTAGTGGATTTAACGCTCTGCGTCGTGTTCGGGGAATCGAATTGTCGTTGTTTCTGGCAAGAACTCATACTTCAACTGATATCTATCAAACACCTTAATTAGCTCCAGTGGCGCTAGTGGTAAAGACTCTGCCTGCTAATGCAGGGGATGGAAGAGACGTGGGTTCCATCCCTGGGTGGGGAAGATCCCCTGGAGGAGGAGATGGCAACCCACTCCAGTATTCTTGCCTGAAGAATCCCATGGACAGAGGAAGCTGGTGGGCTATGGTCCACAGGGTCACAAAGAGTCGGGCACGACTGAAGCAATGAGGCACGCACACACCTAAAGGCCCCCAACCCAGAAGCAAGCCAGGTGGCCGGAGGGGACAAAGCAGGAGCTGAGCAGGGGGCCGGGCCCCCCTGACTTCCCCCAGGGTCCCGTGGCCTCAGTTTGGGGGCGAGCACGCACAGGCCCTGGTGCAAAGTCAGACCAACCCTGGCTCTCACCGCCGCGGCCACAGGGGACAAGCTGGAGGGTGTTTGGACGGTTTGCCGGGTGTATGCCACCAGCGCGGGAAGAGGCCACACTGACACGCGCCGTTGCCGACGGTAACTGGAGTCTTTTCCTCAGCCAACCGTTCCACCTGGACTTCAGCACAAATTATTGTTTTCAATTACCACCTGTGTATTCCTTCCCATGCAACTTATTGATGTAAAATTACAGCTACACCGGTATAAATAAGTTATGCTGCAGTTGTAAAATGGAAGAAATTTTGTTGTAGCAATTATGTTCAGCAAGATGACAAAATAAATTTCCAGAGCTGTGCCTGCAGTAACCTGGGGAATTTAAACCTCATAATTTCCATTCATTTCAGATAATTTGGAGTAATTTCTATATGTAATAACTTTGTAATGAAAAACACAGCGGTACTGAAGTGATTTCGCTCCGTTTTTTTTTTTTTTTCTCCTATGGTATACATGGCACAAAATAAATGATAAAAATAATATTTCCTTTTTATATGTGTGTGTGTTGAGTAATTCCTTCAGCAAAAAAAAGAATCATAAACTAATACCCAGAGTAAATCTCTGTCCACAAAATGAAAAATAAATTGAGTTAAAGAAAGTGAAAAAGTATGAAAGGCTTTGGATGTTTTATTGTGACTTTATTGAATTGTCTTATTCCCAGGTTTCTTCTGATCTCTAAGGGTTACACTTCCTAAGTAAAGGGTTGAATGCAGGCTAGCCCCCGAGTTCCCAGGAGAGGGCCACGGGGAGAATCCCCCCACCCCTGAAAGCTGGAATATCCAGGCCAGGTGGTGATGTCATTCCCGGAAACTGTTAGGAAAGACAGCCTCGTCCTGAGATGAGCTAGGCTGTTCTGAGTTGCTGCTTCCCATCAGGTCTTTAATAGCAACTTTTTCCGCAACTGGAGGCAACTTATTAGGCTGAACAGTGGTCACAAGAGGGCCTCATTTAATTAAAGACCTGGCCAGAAGGCGCCGCTTCCCTGGTTGCCCCGTGCCCTGCCCGACCTCTGACAGTGACACTCACCAAGACAGCCCCCAAACNGTCTTTAATAGCAACTTTTTCCGCAACTGGAGGCAACTTATTAGGCTGAACAGTGGTCACAAGAGGGCCTCATTTAATTAAAGACCTGGCCAGAAGGCGCCGCTTCCCTGGTTGCCCCGTGCCCTGCCCGACCTCTGACAGTGACACTCACCAAGACAGCCCCCAAACGCCTGGCGTGATCCCCCAGAAGCTCCCACTGCGTCGTTAGAGGTGACAGGAATTACAGCAGCTGCTTTACTCCCAGCGCCGTGCAATTAGCCTCCAGCGCCCATCAAGGCTCTCCTCCACACGAGTAATGGAGGCTGGTTCTGGATGAGTCATCAGCCCCTTAAACGCTGCCTGCCAGGAGAGCAGGCCAGACCTCTTGTCGGCGCCCAGGAGAGCTGTCTGCCACCTCCAACTCGAAGTTTCTCCCTCCAATCCTGCCGCTGCATGCAGCTGGGGGTGGAGGAGCAGACCTGGGGTCTCAAGCTGTGTACTGGGCGCCCACTGGCCAGTTGGTCCAGAGAGAGGG
>SJYA01002647.1:0-19508 GCA_006410615.1 Neotragus moschatus
GGATTGATACTATGTATGACACAGATAACTAATTAGAGCCTACTGGATAGCACAGTGATCTTCACTCAGTGCTCTATGGTCACCTCAATGGGAAGGAATCCAAGGGAGTGGATATATGTACACAAATAACTGATTCACTTTGCTGTTAGTAGAAAGTAATACAATATTATAAAGCAACTCTATTCCAATAAAAATTAATGAAAAAAAATATGCTGCAAAAAAAATATATGCTGTTTATATCTCTAATAGGGGCTTTTGTTCTACAAACCCAATTTCACTTTTAAAAAGAACTGTGTGTTTATACCTGAATATGTTGCATAGTCTAGTACATTTGTGATGGGACAGAACTTCCATTTTTAACAAGTGTTACTGATGAAAATGAAAGAGGAGAGTGAAAAAGTTGGCTTAAAGCTTAACATTCAGAAAACAAAGATCATGGCATCCGGTCTCATCACTTCATGGGAAATAGATGGGGAAACAGTGGAAACAGTGTCAGACTTTATTTTTTTGGGCTCCCAAATCACTGCAGATGGTGACTGCAGCCATGAAATTAAAAGATGCTTACTCCTTGGAAGGAAAGTTATGACCAACCTAGATAGCATATTCAAAAGCAGAGACTTTACTTTGCAGACTAAGGTCTGTCTAGTCAAGGCTACGGTTTTTCCTGTGGTCGTGTATGGATGTGAGAGTTGGACTGTGAAGAAGGCTGAGTGCCAAAGAATTGATACTTTTGAACTGTGGTGTTGAAGAAGACTCTTGAGAGTCCCTTGGACTGCAAGGAGATCCAACCAGTCCATTCTGAAGGAGATCGGCCCTGGGATTTCTTTGGAAGGAATGATGCTAAAGCTGAAGCTCCAGTACTTTGGCCACCTCATGTGAAGAGTTGACTCATTGGAAAAGACTCTGATGCTGGGAGGGATTGGGGGCAGGAGGAGAAGGGGACAACAGAGGATGAGATGGCTGGATGGCATCATGGACTCGATGGGCGTGAGTCTGAGTGAACTCCGGGAGTTGGTGATGGACAGGGAAGCCTGGTGTGCTGCGGTTCATGGGGTCGCAAAGAGTCGGACACGACTGAGCGACTGAACTGAACTGAGAACCCGATGTTCTCCTATGGTATTACACATCTGCTAAGCAGAAGAACTTCCCACAAATAGCTTCTGCCTCTGTTGTGTCTCCCCTTTACTCATCTGCCTCCAAGCCTGAGCACTGGGAACACATTCACATCCCAGCGCCACCTCCAGCCACACTCTTTCCTGTTATCAGGGCAGGTGACTTAGCACCACAGATAGCAAATGGTTTCCAGAAGCCAGATCACTTACATAAGGAGAGCAACCAGAATTCAGCTTTTCTTAAAAGTACATCACTTTGCTGACAAAGGTCTATCTAGTCAAAGCTGTGGTTTTTCCACTAGTCATGTGTAGATGTAAAAGTTGGACCATGAAGAAGGCTGAGTGCCAAAGAATTGATGCTTTCAAACTATGGTGCTGGAAAAGATTCTTGAGAGTCCTTTGGATGAGCATGTTTGATCAATTGATCAAACCAGTCAATCCTGAAATAAATCAACTCTGAATACTGGAAAAGACCCCTGATGCTGGGACAGATTGAAGGCAGGGGAAGAAGGGGATGACAGAGGATGAGATAGTTCGATGGCATCACTGACTCAATGGTCATGAGTTTGAGCAAGCTCTGGGAGTTGGTGATGGACAGGGAAACCTGGCATGCTGCAGTCCATGGGACAAAGAGTCGGACTTGACTGAGCAATTGAACTGACTGAACTGAACATTCATTGGAAGGACTGACGGGGAAGCTTAAAGCTCCAATACTTTGGCCACCTGATGTGAAGACCCAACCCAGTGGAAAAGATCCTGATGCTGGGAAAGACTGAGGGCAGGAGGAGAAGGGGGCAACAGAGGATGAGATGGTTGGATGGCATCATTGACTCACTAGACATGAGTTTAAGCAAACTCTGGGAGATAGTGAAGGTCAGGGAAGCCTGGGATCCTGCATTCCATGGGGTCATAAAGAGTTGCACATAACTTGGCGACTGAACAACAAGTTCCTGTGAGTGTACAACCCCCAAACTGAACGTCTCCCCACCTTCCCCTTCTCTGGATGCCCCAAAATGTTTTGGTTGCCCCAAGATTGCCTGGGAGGAGAGAAAGAGTAGAGACAGCTGTGTTCGCCAACATGGATAAACTTTCTTACCAGAGCACAGTTTCGAAAGACGTAAGACTGAAGGAATATATTTCTGGGGTTCTTCTTCAAGGGGCCCAAGATAGTAAAGATATAAATCTTAGGCTTCATGAGCTTCAAAGTATGTGTGCTTTAGCCAGAGACCACAAGTCTCTGTGGACTAGCGGGAAAAGATGAGCTGATTCGAGAAGATCTCTTGCCAAGGGTTATAGAAGTGGAATTCTGAGCCTATTGCCAAAAAGCTGTAGGGATCTGAACTAAAAGTCCTGGGTACACACTGACTGGGGAAACTATCAGGGTGTTATCTGAAACAAAAGAGAAAGAAGCTGATCAAGAAGGAGTGAGAAAAAAAAAATTAGACATGCTGCTAAAATAATGACTGGAACCTTGAGCAAGATGCCCAGGAAATGCATAGACTTCCAAGAGCTGCTAACATTATAACCTCTGAGATGTCTTGTTTGCTTTTCTCTGAATCCTCAAGGCATCACTCATGCTTCCCCTGGTGGCTCAGACAGTAAAGAACTCGGTTGCAATGCAGGAGACCTGGGTTTGATTCCTAGGTTGGGAAGATACCTTGGAGAAGAGAATGGATACTCACTCCAGTGTTCTTGCCTGGAGAATTTCACAGACAGAGGAGCCTGGTGGGCTACAGTCCACAGGGTCACAAAGAGTTGGACACAACAGCGACTAACACACACAGGCTATCACTTTGTATCTGCAGAGTAAACCCCATTAGTTGAGCCAGTCCGAGTAACTGCTTTATCCCTTCAACTGAAAAGTGTGCTACTTTTCAGTTGCACAATATCTGCTACTTTTGCATGACTTTTGCTTGAAAAAAAATGAAACCACTAGAATGGGTCCACAGCCATGAGGGCCTCAGGTATCGATTTTAGTTGCTCAGCATGGTTGTTTGTCCCTTTGTTGCCATAGAGTAGTTCTGGGTAGCTGAATTGATGAATGAGAAGTTATTCTTATGTGAAGCAAGAGTGTGGACAGTGGGGTGTAATTTTAGAGGAAGATCGAAGGTAGTTTCATGTCTACCCCAAGTCTTGGGGTGCTCTCAAAAGAAGTTTGTTCTTGAAAATCACAAGCACACATCTCCAGAAAGAAAGGAAAGCTCTTTTCTCTCAAATGCCATATCCTGTCTGATGTTTTCCTATTTCTTTCTGTAGTGAGTGTTTAGCTTAAGCTTACGATGTACCTTGGACTGTTCTAGTCACTTTAGAACATATAAAAACATGGAGTCTTGTTTTAATTCCTTGATAGCCTAGTAATTACCTTAGTTAGTTAGTTAGTTGTAGTAGCTTAATCGTGGCCAACTCTTTGCAACCCCATGAACTGTAGCCCGCCAGGCTCCTCTGTCCATGGAATTCTCCAGGCAAGAATACTGGAGTAGGTTGCCATTCCCTTCTCCAGGGGATCTTCCTGACCCAAGGACTGGACTCCAGAGCCCCTGCATTTCAAGTGGATTCTTTTCCATCTGAGCCACCAAGGAAGCCCAGTAATTACCTTATATCCTTTCAAAACCATTTCCTATTAAAGGCCTGCCATCATTATGAAGTTCACAAAGACATTTTCAGAAATTAACTGCCCCAAAGGAAACCACAAAGCCTCTCTCTTCTGAAAAGTATCAACATCTTATCATTTTGTTCTTTTGAATGAAGACTCTTTGAGAAACAAATTTTTATAACCCTGCAAGAATTTTTCATGCATAAACATGCACATAAAAAAAAATATATATCTTTTTCTTGGGACCATATACATTTCAACTTAGTTTTAGAAAATATGATCACTTATTTGACAACTAATTAGTTATTCAGTAACACAGTTAGTTTCCATTCCTTCTATTTTTGCCCCAATTTCTCAGTTGGACTAGAGTCTCCTATGATAAGCATTACGTTTAAAATACTATAGTGTTTCACTTTTGTTCTTTCTACATGTTCTATAGATGGCTGTGAATTATTTTTAAATGTTTGGATTATGGGATTCCTCTCTTTGTGGGATTATACCCTTTATAATGATTTAATTATTACTTTTTGATTTTCTAATATGGTCTATAACCTATATTTGGTTTCTGAAAAATCTTTCTGTAGAATAAGAACATCTTATTACTAAGACATACAAGGAGTCTTCATCTTAGAGAAATTTCAGAATCTTCCAGCCACGAATAAGGATGATGTTACGGAGAGTTTTCCTGCCATTGGCTTTGTCCTCTTTCAGCCAGCTCATAGGTTCTCTCATAATGTCAGTTCCCTGATAGCTGATGGTCACCAGGCACAGAAATGGAGGCAATGGACTGAGTGGATAAATAAAAGAAAACTAGAGATGAGCCATCTTATAGGAATCATTGCTGGCCCACTTTCTGCACCAGATCATATGTGGTGTCTAACTCTTCCCCTAAGCCACCTCTGTGCTGTGCTGTGCTAAGTCTCTTCACTTGTGTCCGACTCTTTGTGACCCCAGGGACTATAGCCCACCAGACTCCTCTGTCCATGGGATTCTCCAGGCAAATATACTGGCGGGGATTGCCATGCCCTCCTCCATCAAGGTAACACACTATGTGATCTGGTTCCAGAGATTTTGGACTATTGGGGAAATGAATGAACTGTATCCTTTCATCAATAGACTCCTAGATTTTCCAACATGCCCTGGGGTCAAGGGAGGTCCCTGCTTCCAGATGCTCTGCCTGGAGTTACTCTCAGGCTACTGTCCTAATTGTCATTTACTGAACTACCTGGGCTCCTCTGCATCAGCCATCAAAGTTGTGGTCACTGACAACACCAAAAACCTAGCGAGAAGGGAAAAGACTTGTGTTCTTAGTGTCTCCAGATGGTGACTGTAAGTCACAACCCCACTACAGTTTATATGTTGCTGTTCTGGTAGCATGCAGGTATATGCACTAGACCTTCTGTCTTCTGCTATTCATTTCTGGAATATTCTAAGGATTGCCAGAATCCCCAGGCCCATCAGCTACAACTTGGTTGCCCAAGCAGTTTGCTGTCCATGTGTGACTTCACATTGCCAAATTAACATGAGCCTGGTGGGGCTGTAGGTGGGTTTTGGAGTTTTCCCCATGCTTCAGAAATGTAACAGCCAAGTGATGATAGAGGCAATGAATTCAACTCTCTCTCTATATATATATATTTTTTTCTGATATTGCTTTGATTTTTAAGTTAATGAAATAAACATACTTAAAAAAAAAAAGTAAGCATTGCATGCGAGAGCCTCAAACTGTCAGCTTAAACCAATCTGAAAGTTATGCCTTTTAATGCAGACATTGGACATGAAAAAGACCTCACGGGTCATAAAGCTCACCCCCTGCCAATATCAGAGGAGCCCCAGGCTGGTTTGGGGGGTGTGAGTGTCTCGAATTCCCTTCCATCCAAATCAAGGGAGGGTTGGGCTGAATCCTGACTCTTGTTAGTCACGCCCTGTGGGGTGAGTTGGAGCTCACAGCCGCCCTTCCTGGCCTAGACTCCACTCTCAGCCTCCTCTGATCAAAATACATGGGAGCATTACTCCCATTACTACCTGACCTTGGACTCTGGCCAAAACCTGGACATAGACTTTGAGTCTTAAAGACAGTCCATGGGTTGTGCAAACATTTCTAAGGGATCCTAGTCCAGGTCCCCCACTTAGTCACCAGACAGGGAGAATCACCCCATCTCTGTTGCTTAATCACATTTACCCTCGTGAGGGTTTGGTTGGGGCATAGCCATCTACCCATTTATCTCAGCTTCGACCTGGCCTCCCTCCTGCCTCCTCTTTGTGTCCAGGGCGAGACAAACCCAGCAATTGCCTTCAAGATCACTGGTCTGCATTCCAGCCAGTTCTCATTCTTTGCTTGTGTTGAGAAAAGTGTAGGAAATTTCGTCCTGATTTTAAAGCAGTCTCTTCTCTTTGGAAGATACTACTCAGTGTCTATGTCCAGTGAATTACTGCAGTTTGACACACTCGGAGAAATATTTTTGTCATAACCCACCACTTGCTGTACTGTCGATCCAATTATTCGGAACAAGCAATCTGTCATTCTATTGTTCCTTTCCAATAGTTTGACTTTGGTGGCAGTTGCAGAAAAGAAACAAGTATTTATGCTTTCAATTTAAAAAGAGAGGTGAGGGGAGCAACCCAAAAGAACATCTTAAATATGTATTTCTGTGGTTACTGGGGACCAAGGGTCTGAAGACCTGATCACTTCAAGGGACAAAGAGTGCTCTTCTTGGACAAATGTCCAAAAATAAGTAAACTCAATCACATGTTTTGGCCACTTTAGAAATAACACACTACCTCCTAAACTCTCTGCCAATGAACATAGCCTCCTGCTACTAAAAGCCACCAGCTTTCTGGAGCTGTGAATATGGAACGATCTGATTAGTTCTATTAATTAAAGAGTTTCTATTTTCTCTAGCCTTGCTGGAAATCACTAGTTGCCATGTTGCAAGCACTATAAAGTATGAAATTCTTTATTGATTTATGTATGTGTGCTAAGTCGCGTCCAACTCTTTGCAACCCCATGGTTGAAGCCTGCCAGGCTGTTCTGTCCATGGAATTTTCCAGGCAAGAATACTGGAGTGGGTTGCTAGTTCCTACTCCAGGGGATCTTCCCAACCCAGGGACCAAACCTTTGCCTCCTGCATCTCCTGCATTGGAAGGCAGACTCTTTACCATGAGCACTGTCTGGGAAGCCCCTGTTGGTTTATATGCCTACTTTTTCAGAACCACAAAAGAGGACTCCTGATTTAGAAACAGGTCTTTCCTATTCGTGAATACATTTATTTATTTAAATGTGTTTATTTAAAAATATAAGCATTGAATATAGTATAATATAATGAGAACATTATCTGTATAATGTTGAAGGAGAATCCAACATTCTGGACAAAGCAGGTATGAAACAGTCATTTAAATTATAAAAAAAACCATGACATCAATTTGTCAGAATTTGGAACTGACTATAAAAATGAATCCAGCATGTATCATGTGTTAATTGGCCAGAGCTGCCATAACTAAGTACCACAGACCAGGTGGCTTAAACAGCTAAAATGTAGCGGCTCAGTTCTGGAGGCAGGAAGTTCAAGACCAAGGTGTCCACAGGGTTGGTTTCTTCTGAGGCCTCTCTTCTCAGCTGGAACCTTCTCCTTGTGTCTTCCCATCACGTTCCCTTGGTGGGCTTGTGTTTAAATCTCTTCTTCTTATAAGGACACCATTCATATTGGATTAGCACCCACCTTCATGACTTCTTTGTAACATGATTATCTCTTAGAAAACACTGTGCACAAATACAGTCAGTTTCTGACGTTAGGACTTCAGCATGTGAACTTGGAAGGGATGCAGTTCAACCTGTGTGAGGCCCTTCAAGCCACCACCGCCTCCTCTATGTTTTTTACCACTGACTTCCACGTAACACTGCTTTGCCGAAAGTTCCATGGACCTCACCCTAAAACCCACGGTCTTCGCTAATCCATAAATTAATCCAGACCTACTTACGCGGATCCACTGGATTCTCCCAATTTTTGCATCTTTAAATGGGGCTTCTCCTCGTCTCACAAATCCCATAATCATTCACCCTTCAGCTTTTCTGTCTCTGCTCACCCCATGTAACACCCTTTTCCTACCTCCTTTCCATTTCACTGGCCAGTCCTTGGTTCAGAGCCTGTAGCTCTTAATTTTCAGGTTTCACTGAAGCCAGGGAATCTGAACCCATGTTAGGGAGGAACTTTTGATGCTGAATCAAAGACAGAGTGCAGTGAAAAATAATCTAGCTTGCAGATTTATTTTCAGTTGCGAATACTTACACTAAATTCCCCATGTTAGCATTTATACTGACCTGGTAGCTTCTGAATTTCCCAAAGTAGACATAAATTTGAATGTGCATTATGGAAATTATATGTGTCAAAGCAATTACTCCAGTGTAAAACTAAATAGCCAACACATATTGAAACTCCAGAGAAACATTTCACCTTGCTTTTTATTCTGAGGCAAACGAGGCCCCAAAGCCACAGAGGTAAATCGTTAGACATCTGAGTATAGGCTGCAATGTTTTTTAAAACTCTATGTCTTTTGGACACATGCCCTTCAGAATGGATGCATAGGGTTCAAGTTATCTGAAGGAAATGTACCAAGTCCAAGAAACACAACATCCTTAGAATAAGCTTGGCAGAAAGAGCCTTTAATATAGATACATTGTAATTCACAAGGGTGCCTGAACAATCCTAATGTTAAATGCTGTTCTGGTGGCTCAGAGGGTAAATAGTCTGCTTATAGTGCAGGAGACCCAGGTTCAGGTGCCTGTGTGTGGAAGACCTCCTGGAGAAGGGAATGGCAACTTGCACCAGTATTCTTGCCTAGAGAATTCCATGAACAGAGGAAACTTGTGGGCTGCAGTAGTCCATGGGGTGGCAAAGAGTTGGACACGACTGAGTGATTAACACTTTCACTTTTTCATGGCTGGTGAGAGCATCAGCTGTAGGCTGTAGTGGTTAAGAAAGATTCAGAGAAAGAGAGGAACAATCCTGAAGTTTGCTTTAGTTCAGGGAGACCAAAATGAACCAGTGCATGGAGAAAGAAAGCACCTAAATGCCCAAATATCTGTGGAGTCACAGGAACAAATACCACATTCAACTTCAAATACACTTGGGTTCCGATTCCAGTTCTTAACCTACTTTGGAAAGATCATTAACTTCTTTGTGTCTCAATCATCCTGTTTGTCCAAGGGGGCTAACCATCTGTTTGTCAGAATGGCATGAAACTTAGAGAGATGATGCCTGCAATGTACCAGGCCCGGTTTTAAGCCCACAGTGGCCATGTAACAAGGCTCTTGTTAAGGTTTTACTCCAGTGGAAATCTGACAAAATGCATAGGAGGAGATAAGATTGAGAGAGTTTGCAAAAATGTAGAGGCAGACACACAAAAGAAAAAGATATCCTAGTAACTGACAATTGTCTAGAACTCGTATAAAGCATGCATCTCTGCTACGTATATGATGAGCCTGAATCTGCTCAGTGGCAATTCTCCAGGATTCTGCAGCCAAGGCGACGCTGGACTATAATAGTCAATGGGTGTTTTGCATGAGAAGGAATTTTCCTGTTACACTTAATCTGAGACTGTTATTTTGAATCCTTGTAAAAAAAGATTACTTGATATATCTTATCTCCCCAATATACTATGGCATGGGGGAAGGCAATTCCTTTGCAGTAAGTTTCTGGAAAGGCAAGCTTTCCCAAATTTCAGGATTATGCAAAGACTCTTGCATCAGAAGAATTGGAAGCAAAGAGTTGAAACTGTGGTGAGTAACTCTATAAAGTCCTAAATGCGAAATACTGTCACAAATAGTAAAGGGGGATTCTGGTCATTCCAGGGACCTGATTCAAAGCAGGAGAACCCACAGTGGAAAATGGCCCTAGAGGCAGGCCAATGTGGGATGCTGAGGAAAATGGGTGAATGACACAGCATCAGATCAAAGAGATTTAAAAAAGCACCTGCCCAGGACGCAGTGGAGAACTGTCCTCAGTTCCTAGCGAGATGTTTGCATTAACACCAGGCCACAATTTCTTGTGGTTTGTGCATATAGGTGGCTTAAATTTTGTAAATGAAACCTGACTTCTGCTGTATAGAATTTGACTTTTTCAGCCAAGCTTCTCTCCTGCTACTATAAATCTGAATGCAAGGTTCCTGATAATATTTCCTAATGAGATGGAAAGAGATATCAAGAAGAGTGCTAGCTCTTTTATATGCAGGATTTCTATGTATTGTCATAACAATCCTGAAATATGTTATTATACCCATTTTATGGAAACAGCAATACAGAGACTAGAGAGGCAAGCAAAAGGTCCACCTGCAAAATTTAAGGTGGCTCTCACTGTCAGGTTCCAAACCTACACTGGTACATCCCTTAGAGCAAGAATTTTCTTAAACACAACGCTTTAGATGGCTTTCTTTTCATAATTTTATTTATTTATTTCTTGCCTGTGCTGGGTCTTTGTTGCTGCATGGGCTTTTTCTCTAGTTGCTGAGGGCAGGAGCTCCTCTTCAGTTTTGGGGCGAGGGCTGCTCCCTGTGGTGGCTTCTCTTCTTGCAAAGCTTGGGCTCTAGAGTATAGGCTCAATAGCTGTGGCACACGAGCTTAGTTGCCCTGTGGCATGTGGGATGTTTTTGGACCAGGGATCAAACCTGTGTCCCTGGCATTGACAAGTGGATTCTTTACCACTGAGCCTCTAGGGACGTCCCCTAGATGGCTTTCTTGTCTTGCCCTTTGAAAACAGGTACAAGGAGACCTGGCTACTACCATTACGAAGCTGGTTCTACTTAGACTTTAAATATCTCCCAATTGAAACCAGCTGATATGTGTCGAGACTCTGGTGGCTTACGGGGCACTATCTTGTCGAGATGTCCCCCTGGTGAAGGGGCTCTCAATCATCTGAACGAGCTTGATTTCTGATCAACTGATTACATGTTGCGTGAAATCAAAGAGCAGCCATAGCAGTGCTCTGCGCAGGCGCACATGCCGCGGAAGGAAGCAGGTCTGGTCTCCAGGGATACCTGGGAACACAGCCAAATGGAGGGCGATGATTTGGTGCCAGTTGCTTGACTTTCCCCCAGCAGGAAGGCAAACGGACAAATGGAAAGAAACCCCTGTAGATACCTGCAGTGGAATCCAGCAAGGCCAGGGTGATGGAGATGGCAGAGAGTGTAAACTGTGGAACAGGACTCCGAACAATTTTCACTTGGAGCAAAACTGTCCTAACACCCCAACGTGTGGAGCACACAGTGCGCAGGGTCGGTGGCTAACCAGCCTGTTCCTGGGAACAGGGACCCAGCAACCTCCTCCCAAGAGGAGAGGCATGTGCTGTGACTGTTATCTGGGAGGGACATCTGCGATCTCCGTGCTCCAGGCACAAGTTCTGGCAGGACACCCTAGCCACCCAGACATTCAGCCCGTCCCTCCGTCTGCTTGGGGTGGTCTGCAGCCCACAGGTCCAGCCACGGCCACCTGTGAGGCCGCATGTTGGGGTGCAAGAGAGCATTCCTAGAATAAGATGTCATTTGTCTATTTATGTTGGAGCCAGGTGACAGAAGGTAGAGATACAAGAGCTGGGAGTGTTTCCAAATGGAGGTATCCTTGGTGTTCATGGAGCCTGGTGCTGCCTCTTCATTGCACAGAAAAGTCTGAAGCCCAGGTAAACTCAGTGAGGTTTGCCAAGTGTGGAACGGGAGTAGGCTGCCGATGGGACTCATACAAGGTCAATAGGACCAACACACACGGTTACAGAGTGCAAAGACTATGGTTTTTTAAACCTTGAGTTAAATTTAAATATATTTTCATTCATTTAGCAGCCCTGAATCAAAAGCAATACATATATAGGAAACCCAAAGGAGAATGTCTTGCTACCACATGCATTTGCTTTGGGTGTTATTTGTTTATTTCATTTTGCTTCACCTGTCCACTTAGGTGCCTCGAAGCCTGACTGTGACATAGTGTTCTGTTGAGCCTATCTCTTCCATATACGTATGTCTTTAATTTTATTGGAGTGTAGTTGGTTTATACTGTTGTGTTAGTTTCATGTGCACAGCAAAGGGAGTCAGTTATCCATAGACATATATTCACTCTTTGTGTGTATGCATTTGTATCATAGCTAAAGATGTCCTTTACAAAATGGTCTGTCAAGAATGCAGGTTGACCAGGTGGGAAGCAATCTGAGTTGCCCCATGAAGAGAGGACACCTTTTGTACCAAGGTGACAGTAGTGAAGAAGGAGTGATAAGAGGATTCAGCATCTGTTTGGGAGATAGAATTTATAATATTTGCTAATGAGCTGATTTCGTGGTGGATGGTGGAATATTTGAAAATGTGGGTGAAGTTTTCAGATTGCGAGGTTTTCAACACATGTAGCAGCTGAAGGAGAAACAGGTCAATGACATTACTTCTTGTGCTCAGCAAAGCTCTCTGCCTTCCCTTAGACTGAACTCACTGCTTTAGGTGACTTCAGTCTGTGGTTTTTGCAGTGGTCACTAAACTCTAGGCAGCATTTGAGAAGTTGCAAGGGCTCCTCTTATTTTCCACATCAACATCCTAAAGACTGAAATGAACCTTTGGGATATATGGATATAAAGTCCTACATTTAATGGACCTGAGGTGGAAAAAACAAACAAACAAACAAAAGAATAAGAACACATGTTCCCATTTTAGCAAGTCAGACAGATGGGTCCTCTCTGGCCCAGGTCCTGTAATCAGGCTGTGTGGCTCAGGAGGGAGAGAGGCAGGAAAATGCATTAAGGGCTAGCTTTATGCTGAGTTCTCAAAATAGCCTCATTTCCAAGAAATCAAGGGAAAAGAAGGTCATTCCTATTGGAGGTGTTAGGGACTGATTGTATCTTCCCAAAAGTCCTGTGCTGATTAGGAATGGGAGGTGATTAGGTCATGAAGGATTAATGCCTTTATAAAAGCGACCCCGGANGGTTAGCTTTATGCTGAGTTCTCAAAATAGCCTCATTTCCAAGAAATCAAGGGAAAAGAAGGTCATTCCTATTGGAGGTGTTAGGGACTGATTGTATCTTCCCAAAAGTCCTGTGCTGATTAGGAATGGGAGGTGATTAGGTCATGAAGGATTAATGCCTTTATAAAAGCGACCCCGGAAAGCTTCTCTTGCCCCGTTTCTACCATGTGAGAATATAAGGAGAAGGCAACAGTACTCAACCTGAAGGAGCCACCATCTGAACCTGATCATGCTGGCACCCTGACCTTGGACTTCCTGCCTGTGAGAAATACATTTCTACTGTTTACACAGTGCTCACTCTATGGTACTTTGCTATAGCAGCCAGTATGGATTAAGATGAGAAGAAACAGCACCAACAAAGGCAGACAGACAAGAGGGAGCTGGGGCCCCCTGAGTAGCAAGGGGGGAGTTGGTGGATAGAGAAGAGCTTGTAGATTTCAAGCAGGGGAGTGGCATAATTAGGCTTGCATTTTTCAAAGAGACTTTAGTTGAGGTGGAAAGAAAAGATCCAAGGATTGAGAGAGGAGATGGTTAGAAGTCATTACGTTATTCCAGGAGAGATTAGATGACAATTTGGGGTAACATAGAAGTGGTACCAAGATTTTTGAGAAAAAGTAACAGATTTGCAGATATGGTTGTCAATCCAAATGCATATATTCAAAACAATGTTGACTGACAGATATATAATGAGAGTCATATATAGTTTTAAATTTTCTAGTAACCACGTTGAGACCATCATACTGAGTGAAGTAAGTCAGACAGACAAACATATTGCTTAACTGTGGAATGTGGTCCACTGGAGAAGGGAAAGGCAAACTACTTCAGTATTCTTGCCTTGAGAACCCCATGAACAGTATGAAAAGGCAGGTGATAGGATACTGAAAGAGGAACTCCCCAGGTCAGTAGGTGCCCAATATGCTACTGGAGATCAGTGGAGAAATAACTCTAGAAAGTCTGAAGGGATGGAGCCAAAGCAAAAACAATACCCAGTTGTGGATGTGACTGGTGATAGAAGCAAGGTCCGATGCTGTAAAGANAACTGTGATGTTGGATGGATAGTCACTAACCATGTGCGGCCATTTAAGGTAAATCAAATGAAACATTCCAGGCCTCAGTTACTGGAGCACTTCTAGGGCACGCAGTGACCTCACGTGGCTCACTGCTTCTGAACTGTCCTGCACTACGTAGTATATTCCAGCGTGTATATACCGGCACAGAATGGTGCACGGAACACATCCGTCTTTGTGGACATTTAGATGGACAGCAAGGCTCTAGGTAACTCATTTGCTCCACAGTTGACACACTGGAATTTTAGAAACCTCCAGATTCCTTCGCTGTTGGCCCTTTCTCCTGCTGATCCCAGGCCTTCCTTTCAAAGTGACTGGAATTACAGAGAAACGACTCCCTGCTCACCCTGCGTGGATTCCCCACACTTGAATTTTTTGCATTGTCTTCCTTGAGGTGGGGAGAGCAGGAAATGGAAGACCTCTTCCCCTCCTCCCCAGGGAAACCCAGACAGACCCTCCTCTATGCTGCAGGTCACCAGTGGGGAGGGATGGGTCTCCTGAGGTTCCTGTGGACCAGATACATCTCAGGGTGGGCCTGGAGATGAGGGTGAGACTCTTCTAGTCAATGTACCACTGGATAAGCCTTGCGGCTTATCCAAACCCAGAGCTTTGGAAATAGGTTCTGGGACAGAAAACCTCAGGCAGTTGGGAGGAAAAAACAAACAGATGTTAGAAACTGAAAGAAAGTTTGGTGAATTTTTGGAAAAAGACTCAAGTGCGGAGTTTGGACAAGCTCAGTTTCCAGGCATAGGAGGCAGGGGCCAGCCCCGACCAGGGAACTGAGGAGGCTCATTTTAGTGCCTCTTTGCCACCCACTGGCAGGCGATCCATGGTGAGCCCCTGCTCTTCTTCTGGGCCAGCACACTCCCCATCTGTTTACTAAAGGCGTAAGTGAGAGCTCTCAGTGTCCTTTATTCCAGAGCAGGGTCCCGAAGGGTGCCAGTCTGTTTCATTTAGTAGCTCTTAGAATGGTGCAATCAGGAATTCCACTGAAGGCCTTTTAGGTCTGTGGATGGAGTCTGCTCTCTTGAGGGTCTCCATGAGGGAAAGACTCAACACCAGGCCCGTGTTCACCACTCCAGCCTCTCTGGGTCTCTAAGCTTGAAACTGGTGGAGGAAATGAGCCGTCTGGATGTTTGGAAATGACTGTGAATCACTCTGATGTGTGCTGCTGATGTGTTTCCTACATGTCCACACTGCCTGGGTGATGGAGGCCCAGTCAGTTAGACGGCTAACAGCCCCTGGTCTCCTGATCTGCACAGGCTTCATGCTGTCCCCTCTCCTCTCAGACACCCTCTCCTTTAATATTCTCATCAATTCCTCCAGGAGGCAAGCTGGAAATTGCAGGGGTGGCTGCATGACAGAGGCCGGCCTTAGAGCCCTCCAGCATTGCTCAGCAGAAGTGGAAAAGCTGAGTTTCAACTCAGGGCCTCTGAGGCTGGTCCCCTGGGCAGGATGGATTTAGAGTCTCCTCCTTTTGGAGGGAAGCAGGTGAGAGTTGGACTATAAAGAAGACTTGATGCTTTTGAACTGTGGTGCTAGAGAGGACTCTTGAGAGTCCCTTGGACAGCAAGGAGATCAAACCAGTCAAGACAAAAGGAAATCAACCCTGAATGTTCACTGAAAGGACTGGTACTGAAGCTGAAACTCCAATACTTTGGCCCCCTGATGCGAAGAGCCAACTCATTAGAAAAGACCTTGATGCTGGGAAAGACTGAAGGCAGGAGAAGGGGACGACAGAAGATGAGATGATTGGATGGCATCACCAACTCAATGGACATGAGTTTGAGCAAACTCCTAGAGATAGTGAAGGACAGGGGAGCCGGGTGTGCTGCAGTCCCTGGGGTCCCAGAGAGTCTGACGCAACTTAGTGGCTGAACAACAACAAAGTGAGTCCGTGATCTGTGAAACTATGTGCCGTTCCGACCAGTGGCTGGGCCCGGACACTGCTTGCTGTTGTAAACCTACAATCATAGATCACAGGGAGGTACTGAGAAAACCTGGAGAAGAAATCAGGTTCCTCTTCTTTTTTTCTTGTGAGGCCAGAACTTGTGCAAATTCACCTCCTGCAGGTTCACAGTCCTCTTTTGCTACAGAGAAGGGAGTCCCTGCCCTCAGGCTTGTTTTGAGATCAGAAGCGCTTGAAGTAGATGCCCCCGTGGTCTTTTTCCTTTCCCTATAACANTTTTTTTCTTGTGAGGCCAGAACTTGTGCAAATTCACCTCCTGCAGGTTCACAGTCCTCTTTTGCTACAGAGAAGGGAGTCCCTGCCCTCAGGCTTGTTTTGAGATCAGAAGCGCTTGAAGTAGATGCCCCCGTGGTCTTTTTCCTTTCCCTATAACAGCTGCAAGAATGGTTGGAAATAGGCAGAGAGAAGGACAAAGCCTCGTGTTCCTGGCCGGGGAACGAGCGCTGAGACTGGTGAGCAGATGCTCCTGACAGATGTGAGACTGGTTCTCCCCAGACGACTGTTGCGATGGTGGAAGCTTCTGCAGAAAGCAGGGAGGCGTGTTGGCTGGGCCCATGAGAACCTGCACGGAGACCCTAGAGCCCAAGGACCACCGAGTCTTTCTCTCGTATCCCCATCCACCCACGCTTCTCCAGCTCCTCTGCTCACTCCTGGCATGATACCCATCCCTTCAGCCAAGCAGGGAGGAGGTGGGGTTAGGGGAGATGGTGGATTCCTGCCACTGAAGGAAAGAGGCCAGGCTTTGTCCCCGTTTATGGTGGGGTGGGTGATCAGGGCTTTTGCTTAATTTAGCAAGAATTATGTGAATTCAAACCACACCCCCCGCCCCGCCCCCCAGCTTGTAGTCCCGGACATCCTTTTCTGAGACTTTCCTAAAGATGGTGATTGATTTCAGAGTTGGGATGGGAATGAAGCTGCCAAGTGCCTTGGGACAGGGCAGGGCCTGCAGAGAGCTCAGTGACCTCTCCCTCCCAGAGTAAACAAAAGCAGCTGCCAGGGGACCCTGCCCTCTGGTGAAAAACTGACCTCTTGCTATCTGGCTCTTTTATTTTCCAGAAAGAAGAGAAGCAGAGAAGGAGCTCACAGGGACCTGGGGGCCATGGGTTCTGTTCCACCTCCTCCCTAACTCTAGGTGTGACTTGATATCAGGAGTGAGTGAGTCACTCAGTTGTGTCCAACTCTTTGCGACCCCATGGACTATAGCCCTCCAGGCTCCTCTATCCATGGCATTCTTCAGGCAAAAATACTGGAGGGGGTAGCCACTCCCTTCTCCGGGAGGTCTTCCTAACCCAGGGATCGAACCCAGTTCTCTTGCACTGCAGGAAGATTCTTTACCATCTGAACAACCAGAGAAGGAACTCAAGTACAAATTAAGAATTATGACCTAAAGTCAGATGGTACAAGTCACAGCCAAAGCACCACTGGCGTGTCATTCAAGGTCAGATGCTACAAGTCACAGCCAAAGCACCATTGGCGTGTATTCTTTTATGCTTGGGACTGGTGCACGGGGATGATCCAGAGAGTTAATGTGGAGTGGGAGGTGGGGGGGGAGTTCAAGATTGGGAACTCATGTACACCTGAGATGAAAATAAAAACAAATAAAAAATTAAAAAAAAATAAAGAAAGAAATTAGCCCCATTTTCCCAAGTTGTTCTGTAGCAGCAAACTCACTCAGGCCTATGGGGGCAAAGTCCTGGTCTCCCCTCTGAAACAGAAGTGTTCTCCTTAGGGTTTGTGTATTTCCTTTTTCTTCTTGTTTATTGTCACATATCTTTCCTGCCAAGAAGAATAACAACGGTGATTAATTTTATTGGGCTCTGACAATGAGTCAAGTCCTGTCTAGGCACTTTCCCTGCCCTCTTACTTACTCTTCAGCAGATCCATGAAGTCATGGCAGTGTGGGTGACCATTTACAAAAGAGGTGACCATGGTTCATAGGAGGAAGAGGTCTGCCCAAGCCCCCACTCCCGGTCACTTGAGAGCCCAGCTCTGGGGCCAGTTTCTCTGCTCTCAGGGACTACCTTCTCCTTTGGAGCACCCAAGCCTGGGGTCAGCCTGAGATCTTCCCCTCGGGTCATCTGGGCTCACATAGTGGGACTCCCAGTCTCCCTGCTTTCCTACTGGGCTCCAGGCCCTCAGTACCTGGGGTGCCTTGGGAAGTCCTTCTGGTCTCTGGGGCCAGGACCCATCATTCCTTCAGGGACTACTCCAAGAGCTGCTAAGGGTAGGGGCCTGTGAGAGTCTTCCCTAGGGTCTTGGAGAAAGTGAGTGAGGATGAAAGGAAAATAGGGGCAAGGGAAGGGGTTTTACTGTGCACCCAAAGGCAAGCATCAGCATCTAGATTTTAAATAGAAGCTCAAATACATCCAGGGGATTCCCTGGTGGCTCAGTGATAAAGAATCCACTTGCCAATGAGGAGCCACCGAGATGAGAAGCCCGTGCACTGCAACTGGGGAAAAGCCTACAGAACAAGGAAGACCCAGCACAGCAAAAATAAATGAACAAACAAAATACACCCAGGAAGGACCGTACTTGCCCTGGCTTCCAACGGGCAGTGTCAACAAAGACGCAAAGGACTTGAGGACATTCCTATTCTGAACCTCAATTAAGTCAATAGGCTCGATGAAAACAAACAAACAAACAATCTTTGTAATTGAGTTTATTACAGAAAAAAGTTAAGGGCTACATTCATTGACAGGCAGATGCCAGAGGGTTCATAGTATTTCTTAAAGGATCGAGTGAATGGATGAACTAAACATAAATGATTCAAATTAATACTAGTTGGCTTTAGTCTTTGTTACATTCTTACAAATGGCAATGATTTCAGTCTTGTGAGAGGATGAGGTGTATCTGGAGNTTCCCTGGTGGCTCAGTGATAAAGAATCCACTTGCCAATGAGGAGCCACCGAGATGAGAAGCCCGTGCACTGCAACTGGGGAAAAGCCTACAGAACAAGGAAGACCCAGCACAGCAAAAATAAATGAACAAACAAAATACACCCAGGAAGGACCGTACTTGCCCTGGCTTCCAACGGGCAGTGTCAACAAAGACGCAAAGGACTTGAGGAAATTCCTATTCTGAACCTCAATTAAGTCAATAGGCTCGATGAAAACAAACAAACAAACAATCTTTGTAATTGAGTTTATTACAGAAAAAAGTTAAGGGCTACATTCATTGACAGGCAGATGCCAGAGGGTTCATAGTATTTCTTAAAGGATCGAGTGAATGGATGAACTAAACATAAATGATTCAAATTAATACTAGTTGGCTTTAGTCTTTGTTACATTCTTACAAATGGCAATGATTTCAGTCTTGTGAGAGGATGAGGTGTATCTGGAGACTGAACTGAAAGGCGGCCCTTCTTTCCAGACTGGACTCTCATGATGGAAGGTCTGGGGTTGGCGGGCGGATGCACTAGCTGTTGACCAAACTTGCTCTCAAAATTTGACTCTTCTGCTTCCTAATTCTGAGTCTCCTGAAAGTCATTTCAACTCGTCCAAGTTTCTTCATTTATAATACAAATTACTTTTAAAAGTTCTCTTGACATTTCGTGAGGACTCAAGGATTCTAAAGCATCCAACTCAGAGCCTGAAACACAGTCCTATATAGAGAAAGAGGGGGATCAAGAGCGGGGATCCTGCCTAATAGCTTAAATAGTTATAGCTACAGTTATAGTTATAGCCTGACTGCCTATTAGCCTCCTGCTCCAAGAACTGTATCACTCAACTGCCTTTGACTATTCTGGATATAGGACATGCTGAGTCCAAAAGATTAGCAGATTCTTTGG
>SJYA01002648.1:1188-63005 GCA_006410615.1 Neotragus moschatus
TTTTCGCGGGGGGGGGGGGGGGGGGGGGGGGTGGGGGGGGGGGGGGGGGTGGGGGGGGGTGGGGACAGTTTAATTGCTCTCTGGTCTGTGTCCGTTTTTCTGGGATAGTTATTTGTTGACCAGTCTCTGTTCTGCTAGGTAGGGAGCCCTAAGGTTAGGAAGGTCACAGTGTCTGGCCCAGAAGATGCTTAGTAACATCTTATTGAATTTAATGGAAGGTTTGTTAGCTTTAAACTCTGTGTCATGAGTCACATATCACTTCTTAGGGTGATCTTATGTGTTTTTTCAAGTGTCCAGCACCACTGTTTCACAACCCAAGACTCAAAAGATCTTGATACAATTTCCTTCCAGATTCAGGAGACTCAGCTGAAGCTCCTTTAATCAGTTACAGTGGCAGCGACTGATTTATATATATATATATATTTTTTTTTTTTTTATATCAGTCAGGGGCTATAGAATTATTTTACAGTCAAGTATACAAACATAAGCTCAACCTCATTTGAAACAGGTTTATTAATGGGATAGGGTCAGCTCTTGTCATTTTCCATGAAGTGATGAATTTCAGAGCTCAAGTGGCAGGTCCAGCCCTGGGATGAGCAAGACTCAGTTCCTGACCTACCCAGATGATCAAAGGAGAAGCCAGAGTCTTAGAAGTGAAATAAAGCTGGAACCCTTCAGCCAGGGGTGGTGTCCAGGGCCACAGATCTGAGAGTAGAGCTGAAATCCAGACCTGAGGACGACACAGCATCTGCTGCGTGTCCGCGCGGCCTATTTCCATATTTCTTTTGCCAGCGAATGCTGTAGTGATCTAACTTTTCTGCAAACAGTGCCTGATGCAGAAAGCCAGCTTTTACGTGAGATGTCTACCTACAGATTATTGAGACGTTGTTAGTCCTTATTGCTTTTATGATTGGTTCCTAAAATACTAGAACCCTATAAGACTTTTTCTAAATAGCATTTGTCTAATATTTTGGAAAAGGTAAAACGATCCAAAAATTATATGTTTATTTTATGCTTAGTACCACACACGTCCTACCGGAATGAGTACTTGTCAGTTGGAGGGACTCCAGGGTCCCGTGTAAAGGCTCGCCCTTGCCTTGCTGGTTCACTGCATGACTTAGACGAGGTGCGTGAGAAGCCTAACTTCTTCAATCTCATCTCTGAAACAGGCATGACACCCAGGTGGAGCCAGTTGTATGAGGACTTCCCTGGTGGTCCAGTGGTTAAGACTCCAGTCTTCTAATGCAGGGGACATGGGTTCCATCCCTGGTATGGGAACTAAGATTCCACATGCAGCAGGGCCTGGCCAAAAAAAAAAGGAAAGAAGTCGTATGGCCTGGAGATAATGCACCATGAGACCCAGGGTTTGACGCGTGATGGGAAGTGAAGGCAGCCATTACTGTTTGGTTCTATCTGTAATGGTTTACATAACTAAGGGAAAGCGAGGCCACCTCAAAATAAAGGGGACGGAGTCTCAGTTAGCCTTTCAAAGAGTAGCCCCACGTTGACCTGGAACATCATAGATAACAGCAGCACCTTCATATCACCAGGAGATTTAGAGTCAAGAGTCTGTTTCTATCTCTAGGTAATGAGATAATTATATGAATGAAGAGAAAAGCGTACTTTCCTTGCCTTTTTATATAATAAAACAGATAAGTTACCTGAAGATCTTATTGTGCCACTTCTTACTGTAAATAGTAATTAAGCTTGAAAGTCATAGCCACAAATAGCAGCATTAAGACCAGGTAAAGGGCACAGCTCAAGGTCACCTTTTTACCTACGGAACCAGGTGCGCTGTAGGACCTACCAGGCCTGTTCACATCACCTGAAACTCACGAAGAAGCTGGTGTTTGGCTAGGTTCTTGTGAGAAGCAAGTCAAGATGGAGCCTTGGATGGAATGCTTGGTACATGTTTTGGCCACCAGTCAGGTGCTGTCAAGGGCTCCCTGTTGGCTCAGATGGTAAAGAACCTACCTGCCAATGCAGGAGACGTGAGAGACACAGGTTTGATCCCTGGGTTGGGAAGATCCCATGGAGTAGGGCATGGCAACCCACTCCAGTATTCTTGCCTGGAGAATGCCATGGACAGAGGAGCCTGGGGGCTACAGTCCATGGGGCTGCAAAGAGTCGGACACGACTGAGTGACTAACACTTTCCCATAACAGCACGTGCAAGCATGCTAATCGCTTCACTGTGTCCGACTCTTTGCAACCCCATAGACAGAGCCTGCCAGGCTCCTCTGTCCATGGAATTCTCCACGCAAGATTACCGAAGTGGGTTGCCATTTCCTTCTCCAGGGGATGTTCCCAACCCAGGGATCAAACCTGGGTCTCTCGCATTGCAGGCAGATTCTTTACCGTCTGAGCCACCAGGGAAGCCGCACTGTCATGGCAGAGGACTTTTATGAAACTCTTCTTCATTTCAGCTTATGTCCCATTTCCTCAGCTTGACCAAGGTGCTGCAGAGCCGGAAATGGTTCTTTTTACTTTAGTCCCAGCCTATCTCCTGGGGCAAGCACTGCACGTACTTGCAGGATGTGTTCAATCACTTAGTAAAGTTGATTTCACTGTTTTCAGTGTTTGCTCTTTGCTGTGATAAACAATATTAGCAGCAATGAACTATAGAAATCCTAGACCGCCTAGGGAATTTGGGATGGACGTGTACACACTGCTGTATTTAAAATGGACAGCCATCAAGGACCTACTGTGTAGCGCATGGAACTCTTCTCAGTGTTACACGGCAGCCTGGAGGGGAGGGGAGTTTGGGGGAGGATGGTTGCATGTATTTGCATGACTGAGTTCCTGCGCTGTTCACCTAAAACCATCACAACATTGTTAATCGGCTGTACCCCGACACGAAATAAAAAGCTAAAAACCATAAAGCAATGCGAACAAGTAAAAAAGTACTAAACTACCATTTATGTTGAGCACCCATTTGCCATCATCCTATTTGATGTTTCGTGTACATTAACCTCTGACCTCACAAGAACTTCAGAAGACAGGTTATGGTGTTATTCCTGGAGGGGTCAAGTCCCGTTGGCCAAGCTCACACAGTTCATAAGTGCCAGGCCCAGGAGCTGAGCCCTACTGAGTTTGAATCCCAGGTCAGTGTCCTCTCAGAAGCCCCAGGACCCAGACAGTCCAGTGCAGGTAACCCTGATCATGATCTTTCCCAAGAACCAGTCTTGTGGACTGTGTTCAGACCTTGACCGAATGCCAGGAGGCTGGGCTTGCAGCCCCAGGAAGGCCTGTGGCTAGCAGGGTGTCTGCTAGAGCAGCTGGCCCGCTGAGACACCTGCCCTGAGGTCCTCGGCCCACTGTGGGGCCGGTCCTGCCTCACATTAAATCCTGTCCACCCCTCGCACACAGCATTATCGCCATCTGAGGGATCGTTACCGCCACTGAGATAAAGGGACACCCTGCCCGCCCTGTATAAATAGATCCCCGGGTCTTCCTGAGGAAATGAGCAGTGCCACAGCCAGTTCTAGTTAAAAAGCCAAGAGGTAATAATACAGAGAATATCATCTTTTCCCAAGCTTCCCCTAACACACCCCAGAGTGCAGTGATGCTTGAAAGAATGCGAAAACTTTGAAAACCGATCAAGCTGCCCTCTTGTTAACACCATCTTAATGACCTCTGTAGACGAACTTTAGAGGCCTTAGAATGAAAATTACTTAAATAAATAACCTGTGAAGGTTTCATGTGGGCTGGATTCCCAATCTCATGAGGTTTTCTTTGATGGAATTCAGATGCGCTCGCCCATCCTGTGCTGTGCCATGCGCAGAGGTCGGAAATGGTTTGTGTTGGTTAAACCGAGCTTGGGGTTTTGTTGCTCATTATGCTAATCAGCTTGGCCCCAGCTGAATTGGCATGGCAAGTCGTTTGAACAACACTGGCCTTTTCTGTGCACAAGGTGAAGAACTTCAGGCAGCTGCCACTGCTGCCAAGAAGCCTGAGTCTGATCTCGAGGGTCACTGCCCGCAGCAGCAGAAGGCATTCCACAGCGGTAGAGGCTGTGGTGCTGGCAGGATCTGATAAGCACTGGGATTATGTGGCCTGGGGAGAGCTTCAGCCAGTCTCACAAATGGAGGTCCTCTTAGCAGATCAGACACTTAAGTTTTTAATCACTTGTATTTGAAGGCAGATCCGGAGGGTCTTGGGCTTCCCTGGTGGCTCAGATGGGAAAGAATCTACCTTCAGTGCAGGAGACTGGAGTTCGATCCCTAGGTTGGGAAGATCACCTGGAGAAGGGAACATCTACCTGCTCCAGTATTCTGGCCGGAAGAATTCCATGGACAGAGGAGGCTGGCGAGCTGAAGTCCATAGGGTCACACAGAGTTGGACACGACTAAAGCGACTTAGCACACATGCATGCACAAACAGGCCCCTGGAATGCTGTTTTGCATCATAAATGTTGGCAATATAGAGCAGCAGATATATAGCTGCCTGTCTTACACGCTGGATTATGTGATATTGATTATAAGACACAAGGTTAACGACAGAGGCTGACTGATTCCTGTCCAGGGCTGTGCTGGCCAGCACATTCTGTGTGTTCTGGTCCCACCGATGGGTGTGACACCCTGCTCAAAGCTGCCGTCCACTCCGACAACTCAAGAAATATGATTCCATAAGCAGACTGGGGACTTCCCTGATAGCTCAGTTGGTAAAGACTCTGCCTGCAATGCAGGAGGCCCCAGGTCAATTCCTGGGTCATGAAGATCCCCTGGAGAAGGGATAGGCTACCCACTTCAGTATTCTTGGGCTTCCCTTGTGGTTCAACTGGTTAAGAATCTGTCTGCAATGTGGGAGACCTGGGTTCAATCCCTGGGTTGGGAAGATCCCCTGGACAAGAGAAAGGCTACCCACTCCAGTATTCCGGCCTGGAGAATTCTTTCCATGGACTGTATAGTCCATGGGGTCGCAAAGAGTTGGACACAACTGAGGAAATTTCACTTTCACTTTCCATAAGCAGATTATTTTATGGCTTAGAAAACACATTATTAATCAAACGCTAATGCCTAATGAATGTTTCAGTGCTATTTTATATCATGATATTCAATCAGAAATGAGACAGAGTTTGGGGATACCCCCCCCATCTAGCTTATTTCATTTGGGGATTTCCCCACTGTCTCCAGTGTTCACGGTTTTCAGACTTCGTTTTTTTACTTTTTAAGGACAAAAAGACTGCAGGTTTTTCCACATGTGTCCTCACCCACCCATGTGTTTACTGCTTAGCCCAAGGCTAAAAATCACGAAGCAGGGAGTTTGGGGCTTTTTTATAGTTCCCCATCTTCCCTCCGCCAAGCGCGTGCAAACTCCCACTGGAGCCTGCGTGCTTATGTCCACGCTCCAGCACTTCTGTGGTTTGTAGGATTTGCAGGCTTAACAGGGCCTTTCTGCAGGGAGTGCTCCCCAAGAGAAGTCACCATACCCAGAAGCAGAAGAGATTCAGTTCGTTAGGGGACATAAACAGTGAGCGAACAAGCAAGGTGACTGTAGTTCATGGGGATGCTATGGAAGAAATGAGAGGGCTGTGACTTCCGTGGCGGTCCAGTGATAGAGACTGCGAGCTTCCGCTGCAGGCTTGATCCCTGCTCGGGGAGCTGCCGTCTGCAAACTGCACGCACGTGTGCTGAGTCATTTCACTCGAATCCCATTCTTTGTGACCCTATGGCCTGAAGCTCACCAGGCTCCTCTGTCCATAAAGTGAAAGTGAAAGTCGAGCAGTCGGGTCTGACTCTTTGCAACCCCCATGGACTATACCATCCATGAGCTTCTCTAGGCCAGAATGCTGGAGTGGGTAGACTGTCCCTTCTCCAGGGGGTCTTCCCAACTCAGGGATCAAACCCAGGTCTTGGATTCTTTACCAGCTGAGTCAACAGGGCATGGCAAGTCCAGGAAAAAAAGAAAAGAAACAAGGTGAATGTGACTGAAAAGAACAACTTTAGGAAAGTTATTAGCCAGATTCTCTGAACAACTCCCATCTGAATTGAGACTGAAAGAACAGAACTTGGTCATGGAAATGCTCCAGGCAAAGGCAACCACAGATACAAATCCTTAAAGTAAGAGAGAAAGGATAGGTTGACAGGAACTCCGAAACAGAAGGGAAGAAGGGTGCCAGATGAGGTGGAGAGGCCAAGAGGACCATGGAGGGCCCTGATGGACCCTGCTAAGAAATTATGAGTTAGTGATTCTAGACAGAACTATGATGAGTTGTCAAGGCTGTGTATTGTCACCTTGCTTATTTAACTTCTATGCAGAGTATATCATGCAACATGCTGGGCTGAATGAAGCACAAGCTGGAATCAAGACTGGTGGGAGAAATATCAGTAACCTCAGATATGCAGATGACACCACCCTTATGGCAGAAAGCAAAGAGCCTCTTGATGAAAGTGAAAGAGGAGAGTGAAAAAGCTGGCTTAAAACTCAGCTATCAAAAAATTAAGATCATGGCATCCAGTCCCATCACTTCATGGCAAATAGATGGGGCAACAGTGGAAACACTGACAGACTTTATTTTCTTGGGCTCCAAAATCACTGCAGATGGTGACTGCAGCCATGAAATTAAAAGCTGCTTGCTCCTTGGAAGAAAAACTATGACCAGTCTAGACAGCATGTTAAAAAGCAGAGACATTACTTTGCTGACAAAGGTCCATCTAGTCAAAGCTATGGTTTTTCCAGTAGTCATGTATGGATGTGAGTGCTAGACTGTAAAGAAAGCTGAGCGCTGAAGAATTGATGCTTTTGAACTGTGGTGTTAGAGAAGACTCTTGAGAGTCCTTTGGAGTACAAGGAGATCCAACCAGTCCATCGTGAAGGAAATCAGTCCTGAATATTCATTGGAAGGACTGATGCTGAAGCTCCAATACTTTGACCACCTGATGCAAAGAGCTGATCATTGGAAAATATGCTGATGCTGGGAAAGATTGAAGGCAGGAGGAGAAGGGGGTGACAGAGGATGAGATGGTTGGATGGCATCACCAACTCCATGGACATGAGTTTGAGCAAGCTCCAGAAGTTGGTGATAGACAGGGAAGCCTGGCGTGTTGCAGTCCATGAGGTCGCAAAAGTCAGACATGACTGAGCAAATGAGCTGAACTGATTGCTTTGTCAGATTTGTTGTTGTTTGGTTGCTAAGTTGTGTTGTCCGACTTTTTGTGACCCCATGGACTGCAGTCTGCCAGGCCTCTCTGTCCATGGGATTTCCCAGGCGAGAATACTAGAGTGAGTTTTCATTTCCCTCTCTAGGGGATCTTCCCAACCCAGGGTTCAAACCTGCATCTCCTGGCAGGCAGATTCTTTACCACTGAGTCACCAGGGAAGCCTCTTTGTCAGATTAACCAATCTTTTAAAGTCTTGACTGGTGAATAGTCATCTCATGGACCTGTCAGTAGCATCACTGGAACAAAAGCCAGAGGCTGGGCAGCAGATTTCCACCACCTGTGGGAAGTTGTACTAGACGTGTGCTAAAATCCACTCTACTTCTAGGGTTCTCTAATATCATGCAAAGAAAATGGCCCGGCTCTAGAAAAATGTCACGGCAATTAAAACCACAGTTTAAAAAAGTGAAAAGCACAAATCTAGAGAATGAAAAGACAGTAGCAGAATGAGGCACTGTAGTTCCTTGTAATAAAAGATTTCACACAAGTCTGCCGTGGTCTCTGGTGGTGGTGGTTTGGTTGCTCGGTTGTGTCTGATTCTTTGTGACCCCGTGGACTGTAGCCCACCGGGCTCCTCTGTCCATGGGATTTCCCAGGCAAGAATACTGGAGCAGGTTGCCACTTCCTCCTCCAGGGGATCTTCCTGACCCAGGGGTTGAAGCCGGGTCTCCTGCACTGCCGGCAGATTCTTTCCCGCCTGAGCCACCAGGGAAGCCGTGGTCTCTGGGTTCTAGATTTCATTGCGTGATGGCGGCGGGCTGGTGTGCGCCTCCGGGTCTGACTTCTCTGGGCAGCGGTTGAGACTCAGTTGCTCCTCTGTGCCCCGGTCTAGATGACAGCGCTTCTGCCGCCAGCAGCATGGAGGTGACAGACCGCATCGCCTCCCTGGAGCAGCGGGTCCAGATGCAGGAGGACGACATCCAGCTGCTCAAGGCGGCTCTGGCCGACGTGGTTCGCAGGCTGAACGTCACCGAGGAGCAGCAGGCCGTGCTCAGCAGGAGAGGACCTACCAAAGGTGGGCGCTGGAGGTGCACGGGAGCGGCCGGGGGCTCGGCCGGGGGCGTGTCGGGTTTCCTCATTTTAACTGTTCTTTTCTGGAAAGTCGAAGTACAGCTAATTCACAGCGTTGTGTTAGTCCCGGGTGTGCAGCGAAGCCCTTCAGTTACGTATACACACGCGTGCGTGCTAAAGTGCTTCAGTTGTGCCTGCCTCTGCAACCCCTGTGCCTCCCTGCAACCCCGTGGACTGTAGCCCGCGGGCTCCTCTGTCTGTGGGATTCTCCAGGGAAGATTACTAGAGTGGGTCGTCATTTCCTTCTGCAGTTATCTTCCCGAGCCAGGGATCAAATCCCCGTCCCCTGCGTTGGCAGGCGGATTCTTTGCCCCTAGCACCACCTGGGAAGAATGTACGCACACGTGTACCTGTTCTTTCTCAGATTCTTCCCTCTTGTGTGTGTGTGCGCTCAGTCGTGTCGGACTCTCTGCGATCCCATGAACTGTAGCCTGCCAGGCTCCTCTGTCTGCGGAATTTTCCAGGCACAGATACTGGAGCAGGTTGCTATTATTTCCTTCTCCAGGTGATCTTCCCAAACCAGGGCTAGAACCTGGGTCTCCTGCCTTGGCAGGCAGATTCTTTACGGGTGCCTCAGCCGGGAAGCCCTTATAGGATGTCACTAAATACTGAGTATAGTTCTCTGACTGTATGTCAGCAGGTCCTTGTTGGTTCTCTATTTTATATCCAGATGAGATGGTTAGATAGCATCAGCAGCTCAACGGAAATGAATTTGAGCCAACTGCAGGAGACAGTGGAGGACAGAGGAGCCTGGGGTGCTGCAGTTCATGGGGTCGCAGAGAGCTGGACACAACTTAGCAACCGAACGACAACAATGAGTTGTATATGTTAATCCCAACTGCCTGATTTATCCCTCTCCCTCCATTCCCCTTTAGGAATCATAAGTTTGTTTTCTGTGTCTGTGTGTCTATTTCTGTTTTGTAAATAAGTTCGTTTGTATCTGTTTTTGGATTCCACATGTAAGTGATAGCCTGTGGTGTTTGTCTTACTTCACTTAGTATGACCATCCCTAGGTTCACCCACGGTGCCGCAAGTGGCATGATTTCATTCTTTTTTATGACTGAGTAATGCTCCGTTGTATATAATGTGACGCGTCTTCTTTACCCACTCTGCTGTTGACCATTTAGGTTGCTTCACTGTCTTGGCTGTTGTACACAGTGCTGATCTGGACACTGGGGTGCGTGTGTCTTTTTTGAATTATGGTTTTCTCTGGACATATGCCCAGGAGTGGGATTGTAGGACCACATGGTCGTCCACGGCAGATTCTTGCTCCAGGAGATACGTCGCTCTCTTAATATTGACAGAGAACCCAAGCTTAGAACAACACCGAAGCAATCGGAGGACTGTTGAAATCATCCCGCAAAGTGTGGTGGTATCTTTTGCCTGGACATTGGTGAGTTGTAGCCGACGTCGGTGAGTTGTAGCTGACCTTGGTGAATTGCAGTAGACACTGGTGACAAGAAGCTGACATTGGTGACCTGTCACTGACGTTGGTGACTTATAGCCGACGCTGGTGAGTTGTAGCCGACATTGGTGAATTGTAGCCCAGGCGTGCACAGTTGTAGGTGATCAGTAAGGAAGAAAAACCCAAACCACACACGATTCCTTGGCCCCTGTGGAGGCTGTGCCGTCTGGAGACGTTCAGTGACTCTCATCTCTCTCTGCCCTCAGTTTACAGTGTCGTCCAGTTCAGCACAGCAAACACTCTTGATCAGGGGCTGAGAGGGGGCATGCCCCCTCCCTGATATGCTTAGAACCTGAAGCTTATTACTAACTTCCCCTCCTTCTTTGCTCATAAGCTCCTAGTAAGGCAAAACCTGTTTTGTTTTTTTTTTAATCCCTTTTTCTTTTTTCTAGTAGAACATTGCCTGTGACAGAATTCTATACCTATAAATAGTGGATTTCTGGCACATTTAAATCACCATTTCATTCCCCAGTGGTGCCTAGGAACAAAATAGAAAGCAATATTTGTGTGCTAAGTAACTCTGTAGTGACCCTCTTCTTACAGTTGTAGAAATAAAATGCCTCGTAAAAGCTTCTCTCCTGCTAGTTAGAACCCCGGCAGCTGATTTCAGCCAATATGCATTACTCATCTTTGGCCAGAACTGCTTTTCCTCATGGCTAACTCTTGAAAACGGAATTCATCTTGGCTGTCGGAGTCCTTTGGTTAAGCCGTGTTAAGTCTGCAGCATGTAAATGTCCCTTTAAAATCACCTTTCTTATTTTGCTGGGATTTAGCAAATCATTTCACTGTTGCCGTCTTTTCCTTGGAGTTGGGAGAGGGTACTATCTCGATGTTGCATCTGCTTGTTTCTTCTCCGGCCTGGATACATTTTCACACGTCTGTGGAAAGCAATCTCTCTTCCCTGTCCTTCAGGGTAATTATTACCAGCTCCATGTGAGTTATACATATTGGGAGATGCCCACATTGTGAATAATCCCTTTAAATAATCTTTTTCTCTTAAGTTACAAAGCGATTAGGGTATTTTAAAGAGAAACCAGGTTATTCTAGGTATTCTTGACCTACGCAGCTTTCCAAAAATAAATCTGATGACTACTGTATCTTAAAGGGTACATTTGAAGTCGTTGCTTTATATACAGCTTCAGGCTTCTAAACTTCTATTTTCAGAAAAGGAGGGGGGAATAAAGGGGCCTGCCCAGGAATTTTCTTTTCTTGATTAAGAGTAAAGTTTGAGTTTTGGAAACTTCTAACTTTTTTTTTTTTCATACTTAGATTGGATGTTTCTTTATAGCATTGTTTTTGAAAATGAAAATAAACCAAAGCACGATAAAGTCACACCAAGAGACAGAAAACAGGTCATAACAGAGCTGGTAAGTGGCATGGCCTGAATGCAGGGGGCTGTGGTGTTCCCGCCTTCATACGCACTCAGAGGATGGTGGGAGAGGAGGGGAGAAGCGGAAGTGATCCCGTCGGAAGCCCCGAGTCACTGCTTCTCTTTCAGAGCTTGCTGTGGTGGCACGCCGTGTGCTCCCTACTTGGAGCTGGCGCTCCAGGGCTGTGGCTTAGTTGGGGGATACTTAGGCAAGACGGCTTTGAGGCAAACCTCCTTTGGGTCTTCGAAGGCCACAGTATTACTGTTACATGCTGTTCTTTGGGTTTGCCGCCCTCGTACAGACTGGGCACGTGGTGTTCAGATTTTTAAAATATTAAATGACTTTCCCTCCAGGGTGAGTTGCCAGAAGCTTAGGGCTCAGTGTCTTGAGCTTCCGGTGCATAGTGTTGAGCTGTTTACCCAGTGACAGGGATGACTAGGCTGCAGAGAAACAGGCTGCCTGGTCAGACAGGGAGCCGTTGGTGTGGCTCAGCTCAAAAGAAGGGCGTGGTGGGTGCCGTGACGGTCCATCAGCCATTCTAAAATGTCAGTCCACAGTGTCCACTCACTGGCCTCAGTACTGCCAGGGAGACCATGGATGAAAACTCATCCTTTTCATGACAGTGTGTCCTTCACTATCTCCCAGAGCTTGTTCAAACTCATGTCCAGTGAGTTGGTGATGCCATCCAACCATCTCATCCTCTGTCGCTCCCTTCTCCTCCTGCCTTCAATCTTTCCCAGCATCAGGGTCTTTTCCAGTGATTGGCTCTTTGCATCAGGTGGCCAAAGTATTGGAGCTTCAGCTTCAGCATCAGTCCTTCTGATGAACATTCAGGATTGATTTCCTTTAGGATTGATGGGTTTGATCTCCTTGCTATCCAAGGGACTAGGAAAATTTGGGATGTTTTAATTATGCTGAACTTGGGTTATCATAAAATGGGGAGAAGAGAATTAAATAGTTTCTGGAGGCCAATAATTCTTAAAATTCTTGCTAATATGAAAGTTTTTCAGTATTGTAGTTGGACTAGGGGGACAGAATGCAGTGAACAGACACCATTATATTGCTATTCTGAGTGTAGATATAGAAAAATGCGTGTGAATAAGGGAATTCCTTATAGAATTACAGGTATTGGAGAAAAATTGTATAGAAAATACAAAAGCAAAAGTAACCACTAGGGACATAACCAGAAAACTGTGGCACCTCATATGAGGGAAAGCTTTGTAATCTTCAAATATGCTTCTGTTTTAGGTAACAGCATGGGAGATGTTTGTGTATTATATTAAAAGGCAGAGTCAGGATATCAAACTGGATATGTTGTATTTTCCAACTAAACAGACAAAATCTATGCAAAGAAGAGTGAAGTGTACCAAGAATTATCTTTTTTTCCCCCTGAGTGATGGGGTGATGATTTTTTTCCTTTTTATACTTTTATACTAAATGTTCTTTGGTGTACATTCCTAAATAAGCAGAAGGAATTTATGCTTGAAAAACGACTCGTTTCTTACCACCAAAGGTGATCTTCACTGCACAAGGTCAGCAACAGGGCTCAGAGCAAATGTCTGGAGGCTGCAGCTTGCTCACGTGTGTTCTCAAGAAGACAAGCAATGTGCTTTGGAGTTAAATTCATAATAGATCCATTGTTGTCATGCACGACTAATTTCCACTTCAGTTCTAGGGAAGTGTTATGGGATTTTAATGTAAAATGTAGGTTGAAATCTCGTTGTCCCTTGTATGAGAGGATTGTCTGCTTTTTTATGCAGGAACCAACAAGAGTTCTTATTTCTCATTTTCAGTTTTGCTTGGCAGTTCAGATTGTCGTTTGACAGCTTAACTTTTTAAAAACCTGAATATACCTTCTTAAGACTTTCCTGCTCTTTATATTAATAGTCCCATTAATCAACAGATCAGAGAGTAAATCACTATAAGCAGAAACCGTCTGCTGGAGGCGCTGACAAGCAAGACAGTTCTGTTAATCTGGGACATCAAAACCTCGTCTCAGAATTTAGTGTTTGCGAGTACTGTTGAAAGCAGACTGCAGGTCATCCCTAAGGAGCTTCTGCTATATTAACACTTAACACTGATATTCACTATAATACCTGAGACTACCATTTATTAATTAGATAGGTGTTGGCCTTTGCAGTAGGTATTTTGGATATATTAATTCATGTCACTTCTCCACAGCCCTTTGAGGTGGGTATCAGTGTTCCCATTTTACAGATGAGAAGGCAGCCTCTGGGAGACTGGATAATTTGCCCCACACAAATTGTCCATCTGGTTTGGAAAAGTCTGGAACTTGACCCCTGTAGGCCTGGCTCCGCTTCTGTTCTTTCAGTCATCTGTGTTGCTTGGATGTACACGCCTCTTAGCAGTATTATTTAAATTAGCATTATTCAAATCAAACCAAATATTTAAGAAATGAATAACTATGTGACTTGAAATGAAAGTTCTTTTTTTCAAGGTTTAATTTAATTTGCAAAGTATCCCAAATACAATAAATCATATTCATCATATAATTATGTAAAATATTGTATTATAGTCTTTTCACTATAAATTTTATTAGAGTGGTAACTAACAAATTAAAAATTTTTAAGTTCTTTGCAGTGAATGAAATCAATGCATATTTAACTTAGTTCTTTATCCCGGTTAGCCAAAATTAGTAATTTTTCCCTCTTTCACATCTACTGTGCTTTCTCCTTATCTTTCTCTTTACAAATTAATTACAGAAAATAGCCTGTGCTTTCTTTTAGACAGAATGTGCCGTAGTTTCTTCCATTTTCCTCTGTAATTGCCTTTGCCCATTTAAATAGACGTTCGTTAGTGATTTGTAGAAAAGACTTGATAGATATGGAGGAAGAAATGGCAGCCCACTCTAGTGTTCTTGCCTGAAGAATCCCATAGACATAGGAGCCTGATGGGCTACAGTCCATGGGACTGCGGAGAGCTGGACAGGGCTGAGCAACTGAGCACTTGGTAGATATCTTCAGTAGATATATTTCAGAGACTGAGAAAGACTGTTTTTAAACTTTGTATTATGAATACGTTCATGCGCATATAAAAGTAGGAAGAACTGGGCACGTGCCGTCCCTGTTTTACACATAGGCCTTGTGCAGACAGCATTTTCATTTCTCCATTGTATCTTTAGGACAGGTTCTTGGAAGTGGGGTTGCTGGATCCAAGGATAAATGCATCTGTAATATTGCTTGGAATTAGTGGTAAGGCTCTTACCCAACACATGAGTAATTATCTACTTTGTCTTACAATTTAGCAAAAGCTCGTCACCTTTTCTGATTCCAAATATAGACATCTTTTCAATTTTGAAGTAGATAGTTAGGAATTCTGGGTTCATAGTCGTCAGTTATGTTAAACTCTGAATTTCTACATATAATCACATACATAGTCATGCTTTTCATAATTTAATTTATTTTGAAACCTAATGGAATGTTTTACTTAGCAAATGTTGCACATTTGTTAAGTTGTTGTTATTTTTTATTGAGTTGTTAATGTGATATAAATTAAAAAGGTGACAGATTTCATTTTTTGGGAGTTCCAAAATCTCTGTGGATGGTGACTGCAGCCATGAAATTAAAAGATGCTTGCTCCTTGGAAGGAAAGCTATGACCAACCTAGATAGCATATTAAAAAGCAGAGACATCACTTTGCTGACAAAGATCCATGTAGTCAAAGCTATGGTTTTTCCAGTAGTCATGTACAGATGTGAGAGTTGGACCATAAAGAAAGCTGAGCACCGAAGAATTGATGCTTTTGAACTGTGGTGTTGGAGAAGACTCTTGAGAGCCCCTTGGACTGCAAGGAGATCCAACTAGTCCATCCTAAAGGAAATCAGTCCTGAATATTCATTGGAAGGACTGATGCTGAAGCTGAAATTCCAACACTTTGGTCACCTGATGTGAAGAACCGACTTATTGGAAAAGACGCTGATACTAGGCATAACTGAGAGCAGGAAGAGACGAGGGCAGCAGCGGATGAGATGGTTAGTGTCACCTATTCAGTGGACGTGAATTTGAGCAAACGCTGGGAGATAGTGGAGGACAGAGAAGCCTGGCGTGCTGCAGTCCATGAGGTCGCAAAGAGTTGGACACGACTTAGTAACTTAACAACAACAGTTAAAAGGGTATCTTGATCATAAGATTATAACAATATCATAATAACGAACATTAGTAGATTTGACTAGCTATACTTGAATGTCTGTGTTTACATCAGCTATAGTTTTGAAAATATATTGTCAAAAATAGTATTTCATGAAAGTCTGGGTATTCCAATCCTCCCATTTCGAATGATGAAAACTTTTTCACTTCAAGCATACTTGTAAATGCTTTAGACCTGAGATTCTGAGTACCTTTGTTAGAGATTTTCAGTTCCCACAGTCTGGAGTCATTTTGTAGGGAAGTTGACTCAAGGGTAGTTTGTGGGGAGTTTATATGAAATAGTATGCACGCAGACAGGTCATAAACACTCTGTATGTGGCTGCCTCTGTTCCCTGCAAGGCCTGTCCACTTCAGCCTGCTGGCTCTTCTCCTTCCCTTCCAGTGGGTTAGTGGATCTAGGAGAACTTACACAGCCTGGTAAAGTCACATAGAAACTCGGGCGTTTCTTTCCTGAACACTCTTCTCACTCTAATGTAGGAATCAGGGTCCCAGATTTCAGAGCAGGAAGAGCTACCCTTCGAGCATTTTATGAAGTCTTTACCGTATGGACGAGGGAAGCAGGTCCCAGGGGGTCTTGCCTGCGGTCACACTGCCAATTTGGGACACTCTGGACCTCACGCCCTGGCCCCCGTGTCCCAGACCTGATCTCCCTCTGTCCTCTCCTCCCTCCACTCAACCTGGGCACTGGTAAAAGAGTGACTGTTTGGGCGATGAGAACTGTCTGAGGTCTTCCTCGCCCCCTGCCTGTGTGTGCAGGATACAGAGAGGACATTCACTGGACCTTCGTCCGCCTCGGGCAGCTTTGATCGTAACTGAAATCCCGCATTTAGTTCTTCTCACACAGCATTCAGGATACTAGGTTGCACCTTGGTATCCAGACTGGAGCATTTCATCATCTGAGTGCAGCCACTGGACTGTTTGTCTGTGTTTTGCCCCTAAAGCAATTAAATGTGTGTGTGTGCACGTGCTCAGTCGCGTGTGACTCTTTGCAGTCCCAAGGACTGTAGCCCACCAGGCTCCTCTGTCCATGGGATTTCCCAGGCCAGAACACTGGAGTGCGTTTTCATTTCCTGCTCCAGGGGATCTTTCCAACCCGGAGATGGAACCTCGATCTCTTGCGTTTCCTGCATTGGCAGGTAGGTGCTTTACCACTGCACCACCTGGAAACAATTATTTTTTACAAAGCTTTCCTGAACCAGAAGAATGTCTCATGTCTCAGTGTCATGTCGAAGCCAGCGATCCATTTATCTTAACACCCGATGAGCTGGAAATTGTATTTGAATCTTCCTTCCCTGGTGGTATTTCTCTTCTGCAGTTTTCAAGATCGATTGTCTGAAAATGACTCATTATAGCTGTTCTTGCGTCTGGCCATTCTCATCATCCAGGCTGGTACCTGTTCAGATTGGACACTGGGAAATACACTTTTCTTCAAAACTTTCCTTTATGGCAGCAACATTTTTAACTTGAGTGGCTAATCATGTTTAGATATGAAGACATGAAAGAAATCTCATGTGATGTTCTGTGCAAAATAGGTATTTAGCAAACATACTGGTGTAGTTGTGATGCTGTTCAAGAAGTCAGCGGTGACACAGGCCGAGCACAGTATCGGCAGGGACGTAGCAGTGATTGGATCTTGTCAAAGTGGGACTCTTTGCAACCTCTTGTCACTCCAGCAGTGACCACCATTTCTCCTCCTTCCTTCTTTCCCCCTCCTCTGCACACACATACACACTAAAAAACATAAGTCTCATAGTCATGTCTGACTCTTTATGACCCTTTGGACTGTAGCCCATCAGCGACCTCTGTCCATGAAATTCTCCTGGCCAGAGTACCAGAGTGGGTTGCCATTTCCTTCTCCAGGGGATCTTCCCGACCCAGGGATCAAACCCAGTCTCCTGCAATGCAGGCAGATTCTTTACCATCTGAGCCCCCGGGGAAGCCCCTTTCCTCTCCAGAGCCGCTGTTTTTCTTTTATGATTTCTCATGACAGCTGTAACAGTTGTTTGCTTTTGACGCTCCCCTACTAGAGTTTAATGTGTGAGGTTTATTATGCCCTCTGAGAAGGCCTGCTGCATGCAATTGATGTTCTTTTTATGGGCTTTAAAAAATCCCATCTCCTTTTGGGGGAGAAGAAAGAACAGTACTCAGTTATTATGAGACTGAATGTTGAAATTATGACTCAAGGAAAAATTAAAAACAATGACTCAGAGGGGATCTCCTTGGCAGTCTAGTGGTTGAAATGCTGCACTTCCACTATGGGGGGTGTAGGTTTGATCCCTGGTCAGGGAACTAGGGATCCCGCATGCCTTGTGTTGCCGCGAAAATAAGAGTCCGAAGTGGCCACACAAATCCTTTTCTTGGAGGCAGGATCTTTGTTCTTGAAGTTTAGTGTAGTCTGGCCAGCAGATGCACCTGGAACCCCTTTGCATCAGCATCGTAGCAGGTGCCGCCTTCGTGGAGCCTGCGGGTAATGGGGTGGACAGGACTAGACACGTGAAGGTGGCACAAAGCAGGGGCCGTGGCGGCCCCGGGGGCACCCAGCCTGGCTTGGTGGGCACATAAGCGTGTGGGAGGCAGGTCCTGGCTTAGATGCTGGAGGGGAGCAGGGGGCCAGCCGTCGTCCATCAGCCCCGCCACGTCCTTTACCCTCCTCCAGCCAGCTCTCTGCCCCCAGGGGCGGGGCTGTATGGACCATACCTTTCAGCCTCTCACCCTCGGCTCCAGTGAGGTTTCAGCAGCAGTATCCCCAGTGGGGTCTGCAGGGAGGGAGAGTGAGGCCAGAGGCTATATCCCCGACTCCTTCCAGGCGGGTCCCCAGGAGGGCTATGCCCCCCCCCCCTGGATGTAGCTGCTCTTCCCCCAGCACCATCTCTGCTCTGAGGGTCCAGTTACCTGCCAGCCCGTGGCCCTATGGGCTCCACACTGAGCCCCACTTCCCAAGCACATGGAGAGGGATCTAGGTGGCGCCCCCTCCCAGCATGAATGTCTCACCCTCCCTGCTGCTGCTAAGTCGCTTCAGTCGTGTCCAACTCTGTGCAACCCCATAGACGGCAGCCCACCAGGCTCCCCTGTCCCTGGGATTCTCCAGGCAACAACACTGGAGTGGGTTGCCATTTCCTTCTCCAGTGCATGAAAGTGAAAAGTGAAAGGGAAGTCACTCAGTCGTGTCCGACTCTTCGGGACCCCATGGACTGCAGCCTACCAGGCTCCTCTGTCCATGGGATTCACCCTCTCTAACCGGGTGTAAATGAGACTAGCCCACTTGAAACAGCAGCCCGTAATCAAGCACTAAATTACGAGATAGAGACTGGTGTGCCATGGAGCCGGGCCACCTGCCTTCCGTGGCTGCTGGCCGTCCTCGGCTAGAGGGTGCGTTGCTCTAGTCTCTGCCTCCGTCTCACGCGCGAGCCCCTTCCTTATGCACCTTCCCATGGGCTTCTTTGTTTTCCCCCTAATTGATCTTATTGAGCTATAGCTGATTTACGGTGTTGTCTTCATCTCTGCTATGCAGCAAAGTGATTCAGTTCTTTGTATATACTTTCTTTTTCATATACAGATTTTTTTTCATTATGGTTTGTCGCAGGATATTGAATGTAGTCTTCTGTGCTACGCAGCAGGACCTTGTTGCTTATCCATTCTATACCTAACCGTTCGCATCTGCTCACCCCAAGCTCCCGTTGCATCCCTCTCCCCACCCTCTGGCAACCACGAGGCTGTTCTCAATGTCTGTAGGCCTGTCTCTGTCTTGAAGGTAAGTCCATTGGTCTCATGTTTTAAATTCCTCGTCTAAGTGGTGTCATGTGACACTTGTCTTTCTCTGCCTGACTTACTTCGCTTAGTATGATCATCTCCAGGCCTGTCCACGGTGCAGCAGACGGCATGATTCCCTCCTTTTTATGGCTGAGTAATATTCCATTGAATGTACAGATATACACATAGGCTTCTTATAAGGACGTGGGTCATTGGATCCAGTGTGACCTCCCCTTAACCAATGATATTGGGGTTTTCCAGGTGGCACAAGTGGTAAAGAATCTGTGTGTAGTGCAGGAGATGTGGGTTTGCTCCCTGGGTTGGGAGGATCCCCTGGAATAGGAAATGGCAACCCACTCCAGTATCCTTGCCTGGAGAATCCCCTGGACAGAGGAGCCTGACGGGCTGCAGTCTGTGGGGTCACAGAAGAATCAGAAACAACTGAGAGATGAAGCCGCAGAGCCTCAAAGATCCTGTTTCCTAATAAGGTCACGTTCTGAGGTTCTGGGTGAACGTGAATCTCGGGGAGGACACCAGCAGCAGAGGAGTACATACATTTTTAAGAAAGACCCACAGGATGGAGACTGAAATGGTAGGTGAAGTGGAGAGAGGAAGTGGAGATGAGGCATGGATGGCGTTTCTTCTGGAGAAGGTTCTTCCTGGCAGAGAGTGGACAGCAGCGTGGGAGCAGACTGTGTAGGTGCGGGAAGGTTTAGCATCTCTGGTTTGGAGCTGCGATGTTTTCCTTGAGGAATATTCGCTCCAAGCACTGGACTAGGGCCCCTGGCTGGAGCAGGTACTCAGAGAAAGAGGGGAGAGAGCGAGCTCGGAGAGGCTGGAGAAGGGTGTCCTGCTGTGGCCAGAGGGGTCTGACTGTGCTCTTTAAACGCTCTTTCACAATTTAAAAAAAAAGAAGAAGATAGGCCGGTCCTCTGCTTTCGGGGCTGAAAAGTTTCAGTGTATTGAAATTTTGGCACTCAAGGCAGTTTTGTCATTGGTAGCATTTTTAAGGGCTTACTCTGAGGCAGATTGAACTTAGGGATGAACAAAATAAATTCTGCTAGTACCTTAAAATAAACGTTTAATTTTAGAACTGTTTTAGATTTACAGAAAAGTTGCAAACAGACCAGAGTTCCTGTCTCCCCTGCACCCAGTTTCCCTATTGTTAATATTTTACATTAGGATGTTTGTCACAACTGATGGGACGGTACTGACACATTATTATCAGTCAAGGGCATACCGCATCCAGATTTCCTTAGTTTATCCCTTATGACCTGTTTTGGTCTCAGGATCCCATCTGGGATTATATTTAGTCATAGTGCCCTCTTAGGCTCCCCTGGACTGACAGTTTCGCAGATTTTCCTCGTTCTTGTTTAGCCTTGACAGTCGTGCAGAGTACTGTCCGTCAGTTTGGGTTTGTCTGATGCCTTTTTCCCCATTAGACTCCGGGCGGGTTTAGGGAGAAGGACCGCAGAGATGCGGTGGTGCTCTCATCGCATCTGCCAGGGGGCGCGTCCCGTCTGCGTGACTTGCCGCTGTTGACGTTCACCTCGATTACCTGGCTGAGGTGCGTTTGTCGGGGTTCTCCCCCTTGGCCCACCTCCACTCTGCGTGGTTTAGGAGGAAGCCAGTGTGCACAGGCCACACTTAAGGGGCGGAGAATATGCCCCACCACCTGAAGGACAAGGTATCCACGGAAGTTATTTGGAACTTTTCTGCCTGGGGGTGTGTCCTCCTCATGTGTTATTCCATCATGTATTTGTATCATTGTGAACCGGTGGATATTTGTTTGATAGTTTGGGGTATAATCCAGCACTGCATTATTTATTCTGTGGCGCAGAGTGTTCCGACTTTGGCTCTTCCCATTGGTTCCTGTGTCCCTTTGCCGCGCCCCACCCCTCCCCATCAGTGTGGGTTTTGTGAGCACTTCCTTACTTTCTGGTGCCATAAGATGCTCCAGGCTCATATTGGATATTCCCTGTCCAAGCCCTAGTTTCGGGCTTTTCCCCAAGGGTCCCTGATTCCTTTTTGTTGTAGCATGGGATCAGAAACCAAGGCGTGGGCCCTGGGTCTCTCAGCAGGCAGAGCTAGGAGATAGACGTCTATGTGGGGTTAGCTGTTATCACGGACCTGGGTGTCTCTGTCTTTGTTAAGCTAGACATGAGTTCACACTGCTGCCTCCTCCTCCGCTCCATTCCTCCTGGTTCATTCTAGCCCTCCCCCTTGCTGGTCTGTCATCTTCCTCTCCAGCAGCCAGAAGCTGGTTCCCGCCATCCTCTGGGGCATCTACCAGTTGTTCCGTTCTCATGTTCACACTTTGTGGTTTCAGAACTGTTAACCAGGGCCCCGTGGGAAACAAGTTTGCCAGCTGTTATTAGAATACCGTACTTAGGTGCAGTTCCTGTTGTAGTCTTCCAGTCTCTGCTCATTTCCAGAGTTCCTCTGTTGGCCCCTTTCCTCTCCACCCCCTTCTGTGAGGTTGTATTGTGTATTTCTAACACGCTTGGGTAGATTCTTTTGTCACAATCTGCATCCCATCATGGGGTTCCCCCATCTCCTAATTGAACGTTATTTGCATATATTAGGGCTCACTTTTAATAAAATAATAAAAGGATCTGTGGGTTTTGACAGCTGTGTAGTGTCATACGTCCACCATTACAATATCATACAGAAGAGCCTTGCCACCCCGAAGAACCTCTGTGCCTCACCTAGCCATACCATCTCCAGTCTCTGGCAGCCTCTGATCCACTTTCTGTCTCTATACTTTAACTTTTTATAAGTGTATAGCCTCTCAGACTGGCTCCCTTCACTTGGCAATTTGGATTTAAGATTTATCCACGGTTGCATGGATTGGTTCAGTCCTGTTGTCACTGAATCCTGTTCCGTTGCCTGCATTGACCACAGTTTGTTTACCCCTCACCCACTGAAGGACTTCTTGGTTGCTTCCAGTTTTGACAAGCTTTATGGCATCACTGACTCAATGGGCATGAGTTTGAGCAAACTCCAGGAGATAGTGAAGGATAGGGAAGCCTGGTATGCTGCAGTCCATGGGATCGCAAAGAGTTGGACACAACTTATCAACTGAACAGCAACAAATATTAAATGCAGGTTTTGTGTAGGCAAAAGTTTTCAAATCAGTTGGGCCAATACTTAGTGTCCAGAACAATTATTGGATCCTATGGTAAAATTTGGGGCTTCCCAGGTGGCTCAGTGGCAAAGAATCCGCCTGCCAATGCAGGAGACATGGGTTCAATCCCTGGGTCAGGAAGATCCCCTGGAGAAGGAAATGGCAAGCCCACTCCAGTATTCTTGCCTGGGAAGTCTCATGGACAGAGGAGCCAGGTGGGCTGCAGCCCATGGGGTGGCAAAAGAGTCAGACATGACTGAGCAACTAAGCAGCAGCCATGGTGGTAAAGTTTATAAGCCTTGGTTTGATAAGAAACTGCCCGACTGTCTTCCAAAGTGGGCTGCCCCATTTTGCATTCCCACCGGCTCTGAAGGGGAGCTCCCGGCACTCTGCCTCCTGGCCAGCAGTTGGTACGTCGTCTGTGTCCTGGACTTTGGCCCTCCTGATAGGTGGAATAGACATATCTCATTATTGCCTTCATTTGCATTTCCCTAATGACAAAAGATGTTGAGCATCTTTTCATATGCTTATTTGCCATCTGTATATATTCTTTGCTGAGGTGTCTGTTCAGATCTTTTGCCCATTTTTTTTAATTGGGCTATTCATTTTCTTTCTGTTGAATTTTAAGAGTTCTTCTCCTGTTCTGTGTACAATATCATCAGATGTGTGACTTGCAGACATTTTCCCCGGTCTAGCAATTGTCTTTTCGTCCTCTTAAGGCTGTCTTTCATAGAGCAAAAGTTTTTTGTTTTGTTTTGTTTTTTTCTTTTTAATGAGGCCTAAGCTGTTAATTTTTCTTCTCTCATGGATGTGCTTTTGGTGTTATATCTAGAAACTCATCGGCAAAGTCAAGGTCACACAGATTTTTCTCCTGTGTTTTCATCTAGAAGTTTTGCGGTTTTACAGGTTACACGTAGGTCCCTCCTGAGTGGTCCCTCCTGAGTGGCTGGGTTTGTGGTTACAGAATTGTCTTTGTACCTTTATCGACTCTGCTAGCATTTTGAAACGGATGCCCTTTCTCTTTCTACGTTACCTTAAGTCCCATAAAGTTCCCTTGAAAAGGGAAAGGTTCTAATTGCCTTTTCTGCTTGTCTTCCAGCAAGACCACTGGTGCAGACCTTGCCTTTAAGAACCACCGTCAACAACGGCACTGTGGTACCAAAGAAACCCAGTGGCTCCCTGCCAGCACCCCCGGGGGCCAGGAGAGAAACCGCTGTGCCTGCCACAGCCAAAAGGTAGGCAAGAGGCGCCTTCGATGAAAGCTGTGGCAACTCAGATGCTGAAATAAGCATTAGTCTTTTGTATGACACTTGAATATTTCTCCTTTGAGTTAAAGCTTGTGAAAGCACAATATTTGGTGTGTTGCCAAAACAGAAACCATGTTGATTTATTATTCTGCTTTTTTTTTTTTTTTTTTTCGGATATAATCACAGAGTCTGAAATCTCATTCACTAAAGCCACAGTGTACCATTTTGTGTTATTGCTTAAACTTCACTTTTAATTTAAAAGAAAAAATTGGGAATATAACCTATACAAAAAATGAATATGCTGTTTGCGGGTCCCAAGGGCTTGGAATATAGCAAAGTTCAGATTGCTGTACTGAGCTTCAACTTTTGTCAGTAAAATTTGGATGGCACTTAACAGTGGAGTTTCAGCTGTTGATGTTTGTCAGATAGCACATAGGTTGCTCTTAACTTTTTTACAGTTTCACAATTATCATATTGAAATTGTAGATTTTATATGCCAGCCTACTTTTCCAAATTTTTATGCCCTAGAAAACAAAACACCTGTTGGTCACGTGGCACAGAAAGTCTGAAAGAAAGTCTGCTGCAATGCTACCCCAGGAGCGTGTTCTAGGAACTTGTAGCGTTCATTAGAATGCTACCTGCTTCAGGGGCGCTGGGGATTCAGGGTACGTGTGCCCTGCCATGCGCTGGGGTACCCCGTGGGTTGATGAGAGTAGATTTGAGGCTGCGCTGTGACTCAGAATGAACGCACAGCAGTCCCATCATATCTTTTAGATACATAGTGCTCCTGCAGAGACTCTTCGTTGAGCAGATTTGCACACTGCTTCGTCAGATAGAGCTCTGTGTACTGATTGTTTGTGAATTCTGAGAAAACTGATTTTGCAGGGCTTTTTAAAATGAAATGCTTGGCCTCCTTACCTTTTTATTACTTGCTTGAATCATTTATTTATAATCAGCATGAAATGGCCTTCTGGATCCTAACTGGCAGCCATGGATACAGACTGTCTTTTATTCACCTGGATGTTGTAAGGCTGACAACTCTTTTTTTTAAGTTTCAGGTTGCCATCTGTTACCATTTCTTCCTTTATTTTTTTTTCATTGTGGAAACAACAACAACAACAACAACAACAAACACATCACATTAAATTTACCACCTTAGCTATTTTCAGTGTTCAGTTCAGTAGCGTCAAGGGTAGTCTCATTGTTTTGCTGCAGATCTCCAGAACTTTTTCATGTTGCAAAACTGAAGCTATACCTCTTAAACAGTAAGTCCTCCCCCGAACCCTTGGTGATCATGCTTTTCCTTGCTGTTTCTGTGATTTTGACAACATCAGATGTTCCGTATGAGTGGGATCACACAGTATTCATCCTTTTGTGGCTGACTTATTTCACTTAACATCCTCAAAGTTCATTCACACTGCAGCTTGTGACAGGCTTTCCTTCTTTTTTCAGGCTGCATAACATTCTGTTGTGCGTATATATGTACTACCTTTTCCTCATCCATTCATGTTGATGGACATTTGGGTTGCTTCCACCTCTTGGCTATTGGAATAATGCTGCAGTGAATGTAGGTGTACAGATATTTCTTGAAATCTTTGGGGGTATATACCCCAAAGTGGATTGTGAAATCATTTGGTATTAGGTTGGTACAAAAGTAATTGCAGTTTTGCGTTGCTGAACTTGGCCATTTGATATGGGAGTACATTCTTAAATAAATGTGGTTGTGTTATATATTATTTTAATGAGCATTTCTTGCTTTATGTTTTTCACTAATGACTTATTACTGGATGTTTATTTTATATTTGTTTTAGACTAGGGAAATGATATTAGACAAAAAGCAAATTCAAGCAGTTTTCTTATTCGAGTTCAACATGGGTCACAAAGTAGTGGAGACAACTCGCAACATCAGCACTGCCTCTGGCCCGGGAACTGCTAACAGATGTATGGTGCGGTGGTGGTTCAAGAAGTTTCGCAAAGGAGACGAGAGCCTTGACGATGAGAGGCACGGTGACTGGCCGTCGGAAGCTGACAGTAACCAGTTGAGAGGATCGTCTAAGCTGATCCTTTTAAAACTACATGAGAAGTTGCCCAAGAGCTCAAAGTCAACCATTCCCCAGTCGTTTGGCAAATCGGAAAGGTGAAAAAGCTCTGTGAGTGAGTGCCTCATGAGCTGTCCAAAAGTCAAAAAAGTCATCATTTTGAAATGTTGTCTTCTCTTCTGCACAACAGCAGACCGTTTCTCAGATTGTGACATGCAGTGAGAAGTAGGTTTTCTACAACAACGGGCAACGACCAGCTCGGTGGCTGAACCGAGAAGAAACTCCAAACACTTCCCAAAACCAAGCCTGCACCCAGAAAACGTCTCAGCCACTGTTCGGTGCTCTGCTGCCCGTCTGATCCACTACAGCTTTCTGAGTCCTGGTGAAACCGCTGCATCTGAGAACTACGCTCAGCAAATCCATGAGACGCACCGAAAACTGCAGTGGCTACAGCCGGCATTGGTCCAAAGAATGGGCCCAGTGCTTCTCCACGACAATGCCCAACCACACGTCACACAACCGGTGCTTCCGAAGTTGAACAAGATGGTCTAAAGGTTTTGCCTCATCTGCCGTGTTCACCTGACCCCTCACCACCTGACTACCACTTCTTCAGGCATTTCAACAACCTTTTGCAGGGAAAGCACTTCCACAACCAGCAGGAGGCAGAAAATGCTTTCCAAGAGTTCCTCAAATCCCAAGCATGGATTTTTACTTGGCAGGAATAAACACTTATTTCTCAATGGCAAAAATGCGTTGATTGCGCGGGCTCCGATCTGATCTAATGAGGACATGAGTGAGCCTAGTTGTAATGATGTAAAATTCACAGTCTGAGACTGCAGTTATGTCTGTACCAACTTAATAATTCAGTTTTTAACTTTTTGAGAAACATCGTAATGTTTTCCTTAATGATTGCACCATTTTACATTTGAGGAGCTTGGCGGTCTACAATCCATTGGGGTCCCAAACGTCTGACACGATTTAGCAACTAAAACAATGATAACATCTATCTTTATTCCAGTACCGTGCTGTCTTGATTACTCTTACTTAGTAGTATGTTTTGAAATCAGGAAATGTGAGTCCTCCAGTTTTGTTCTTTTTCAAGATTGTTTTGGCCATTTGGATCCCTTGGGATTTCATATGAATTTTAGAATTTTTTTCTACAAACAATGCCATTGGTATTTTGATAGGGACTGCATTGAATCTATAAATCATTTTGGGAACTATGGACATTTTAACATATTAAGTCTTCTAATCCCACAGAGGATGACTTACTATTTCTTTGTATCTCCTTTGGTTTTTTTTCAGCAGTGTTTAATAGTTTTCTGTCTGTACGTCTTTCAACTTCTTGGTTAAGTTTATTCCTAAGTACTTTGTCCTTTTGGATGCTATCATAAATGGGGTTGTCAATTTCCTTTTTAGATTGGTCATTGTTAGTGGATAGAAATGGAAGTGATTTTTGTGTTTTGTTTTTTGTATTCAGTAACTTTAGTGAAATTGTTTATCAGTCGTAACAGTTTTCTTATGGAATCTTTAGGGTTTTCTACAAATAAAATGTCATCTGCAAAGGGAGATAATTTCACTTCCTTTTCTCCAACTTTGGGTGCCTTTTACTTCTTTTTCATGTCTCATTGCTCTGGCTTGAACTTCCAGTACTGTGTTCAATAGTAGTGGTGAGAGGGAGTACCCTTGCCTTACTCCTGGCGTTGGAGGAAACGCTTTCGGTCTTTCACCATTGAGTATGATCCTCACTGTGGGCTTCTCATCGCCACTTCTTGACTTTCGCTACGTTGAGGTCGTTTTCTTCTCTTCCTGTTTGGTTGAGTGTTTTTATTATGAAGGGTTTTTGTCAAGTGCTTTTTCTGCATCAGTTGAGATGACGGTGTGATTTTTGTCTCCTGTTAATGGGGTGTATTGTATTAATTTTCTTATACTGAACGGTCCTTGCGTTCCAGGTGGAGTACCCACTTGCTCATGGTGTGTAATCCTTTGAATGTGCTGATACACTCGGTTTGGTAGTTGTTGCTCACTTGCTCATTCGGGTCCTACTCTTTCGACCCCCTGCACTGCAGCACGCCCGGATTCCCTGTCCTTCACTGTCTCCATGCTCAAACTCATGTCCGTTGCACTGGAAATACCCTCCCACCGTCTCATTTGCTGCCGCCTTCCTCGCCTTCTGCTTTCAGTCTTTCCCAGCATCATGGTCTTTTCCAGTGAGTCAGCTCTTCACATCAGAAGAAAGTATTGGCCAAGGTATTGGAGCTTCAGCTTCAGCAACAGTCCTTCCAGTGAATATTCAGGGTTGATTTTTTTTAGGATTGACTAGTTTGATCTCCTTGCTGTCCAAGGGACTCTCAAGAGTCTTCTCCAGCACCACGGTTCAAAGGCATTGCTGATTCATAGTAGTCTCATAATCCTTTTCATTTCTGTGACGTCAGGTGTAATATTCTCTTTTGTTTCTAATTTTAGTTATTTCAGTCTTCTCTTTTTTTTTCCTAGTTTCATGGAGGAGTGTGCACTTTTATTGGTCTTTCAAAAAAATCAACTCTTGGTTTCTTGATTTTTTTCTATTGTTTTTCTTTTCTCTATTTTGTTTATCTTTGCTATAATCTTTATTTTTACTTTCCCTCTGCTAACTTTTGGTTTCATTTATTGTTGTTTTTTCCTACTTCCTTGGGAGGTAGAAATAAAGTTAATTTGTTGATTTGAAATCTTTCTGTGTTTTCAGAGCCATAAACTTCTCTATTAGTACTGCTCTCTGCATCCCACGCATTTTGGAATGTTTTTTGTTTGTTTTCATTTGTCTCCAGATATTTTCTAAATTCTCTTGTGATTTCTTCTTTAACCCATTGGCTATTTAAGAGTGGGTTGTTTAATTTCAAGGTTGACTTTTTAAGGTCGCAAATAGTTAATGAAAAATGAGCTTCTTTGTCTTTATTCTTGAAAATTCACTTTTATAATTGATATCTCTTTATGTATTTGGAGTTGAAGTAAAATAAAAAAATTTTTTGGAGCAAAATATGACAGAAGTAAAATTTGAAATGCAGGTAGAATTTCTAGCTTTCGGTTCATTTCCTGAGAGCTTATGCCAAGTATTCCTGCCCTTTGTTTTTGCAGAAGCCTCTGCGTTTGATCCAGAGTAGCTAGTACTCTACTGCAGAACCTAACTGATTTGTCTTTGTTCAGTCCCTCAGTCATGTCCAACTCTTTGCAACCCCGTGGGCTGCAGCACATCAGGCTTCTCTGTCTTCCACTGTCTTCCGGAACTTGCTCAAACTCATGTCCATTGAGTCAGTAATACCATCCCACCATCTCATCCTCTGTCACTCCCTTCTCCTCTTGCCCTTAATCTTTCCCAGCATCAGGGTATTTTTTAGTAAGTTGGCGCTTCGCATCAGTTAGCCAAAGCATTAAAGCTTCAGCTTCAGGATCAGTCCTTCCAATGAATATTCAGAGTTGATTTCCTTTAGGATGGACTGGTGCGATTCCCTTGCAGTCCAAGGGATGCTCAAGAGTCTTCTCCAGCATCACAGTTTGAAAGCATCAGTTCTTTGGTGCTCAGCCTTCTTTATGGTCCACCTCTCACATCCATACATGACTACTGGAAAAGCCATAGCTTTGACTGTGGTCAAAGTCAGCAAAGTGATGTCTCTCCTTTTTAATACGCTGTCTACTTTTTCACAGAGACAAAGAGGCACAGTGGAGTTTCAGCCCCTCTTTAAATCAGTGATGATGGCAGAAATCATTTTTGATGATAGTGTAATAAAAGCCTACAAAGCACCAAGCTTTTAATGCCATTATCACTAATCCTCAAAACAGCCTTCCAAGGGACATATTATTGTCCCTGTTTTGCCAATGGGTAAACTGAGGCTCAGAGAAGTGAAGTAACTGGTCTGGGATCAAGTGAGTGGAGAAAACATGGGCTCAAACCCAGGTCTGTCTGGCACCAGAGCTCACGCTGTTTTCACTGTGATGGGCTGGTTCTTGCAAAGATTTCCAGGTCAGTGCTTGCATCTCCTTATAAAAAAAAGTGCTCCATATAATTACTCTTTGGAAACCATCCCTCTTGTGTGCCCTTGTGTGGATGATGCTCATTAGAAACGGTGATGTTCTGAGAAGCCCCGAGAGTGCAGGAGCAGCAGGCAGGGGTGAGGGTGACTGAGCAGACATGCCAGCAGCTTGCATCTCTGAGAGACAGACCTGCCCATTGATAAGGGGCTGCAGGCCCTGAGCCCCCAGGTCAGGACCCAGGCCTGCGCTATGAGAGAGGCCTGGGTCCTCTGCTTCTCCAGGTACGAAGGCGCTCATGGACAGGGCTCGTCCTCAGCAATATTATCTTGCAAGGAAAGAAGGAAGAGAGGATAATTAGTAACCATCATATTGGATTCGGGCTGCCCCAGTGGCTCAGTGGGTAAAAAGTCCACCAGCAGTGCAGGAGATGCAGGAGACTCGGGTTCGATTCCTGGATCGGGAAGATCCCCTGGAGAAGGAAATGACTACTTGCTCCAGTATTCTTACTTAACTGGGAAATCCCATGGACAGAGGAGCCTGATGGGCTACTGTCCAAAGGATCACTGAGCAAATGCTGAGCAGCTAAGCGTGCATACTTTATAATACGTGTGTGTGTTAGCACTTTGGAAAGATTTTTTTTTAATATCAGCCAATTTTAAATCTTTATTGAACTTGTTACAGCATTGCTTGTGTTGTTTATGTTCTGGCTTTTTGGCCATGAGACATGTGGTGTCTTAGCTCCCAGACCGGGGACTGAATCTGCACTGCTGCGCTGGAAGGTGAAGTCTTAACCGCTGGTCCACTGGGAAGTCCCTGTATGTTAGCATTTAGACAATAACCTTCCTCCTGTAAATATTCTTAGTCCTCTGTAGACTTTTCAGTTTACAAAATGATCAGTCATAGTCATTTGACAAGCTGTTGTTTAGCAGTCAACTAGAAATACGCGATTTTCTAGATTGTCTGAGACTCTTGGTTTTCAGCATAGAGCATAGTGATTCAGTTATTTTGTTTCTTTGCCTTATAAGGGCTTCCGTGGACGTGAATTCTCATCCAGCTGGAAGCTGGAAACCCCAACAGTGGCGCGTTAACAGTTACTCTGTGATAAAGTTCCTATAGATCTCTCCTGAGGAGAGAGAGTTTTGAAAACAGAAGCAAGCTGGGCATTCTGACTGTCAGGAGTAAAACAACCTCCAAGCCATTTAAAATACATGTACAATCGTGTTAGAATTTTTCTATAATCAGAGTTCTAAATTAAACGAACTGGGGCGTCTGTGGCATCTGGATGGGTATATGTTTGTTTTCTTTTCTTGGGTTTTTTCAGCCTAGTACCGAAGAACAAAATCCCCTTTGGAAATTGTCCAGCACCCAGGGGTTGTGCTTTGTGTTGCCAATTAAGACTTCGATTGGGGGCTTGATTTGGAATCCTTGGGAAAAGCTTTGTTTCCATTAGTCAAAGAAGAAAAGACAGAGAATCCGGGAAGCCGTTGTAGGTCATACCTTGCTCAGTGGGGATGCTGAAGCTGACGATAGAATAACATTCCCACTGGCTCAAAATGGAGACAATCACTCATTCTTTCCACCCCTAAGTAGAGCTTTACAATAGGGCAGAGCTGTGTAAGAGAGATCAAAAGAACAAAACTGGTGCAAAAAGAGAGCATTATTTTTAAAATGCTCCGCTCCAGTTGGAAGATAGTATGGTAAATATCCATGGTTTCCAAACAAACAGCTGACAGTCCTTTGGAAAAATAGCTGCACTCATTAGCAATACAGTGTTTGTGAAAGCCCTGAAGTCAGCGCCAGGTGCTTAAGGATTTAAATCTGCTTGGGGTTGTTGTTTCGTTTTTCTGATATATTTATCGTTGAAATCCACTGAGTTATTCTGAGTCTGATCTCTGCAACAAAATTAGAGATGGGAGTATTTTGCTTTTGAACAGAGGAAGATGAATTGGCACCTACTCTTTTATCAGAAAGGATGCGACGTCCCAGTCTGGGCTCAGGTTGTGAAATGTTAGTCGCCCAGTCTTGTCTGACTCTTTGCGACCCCATGGACTGTAGCCCTCCGGCTTCCTCTGTCCATGCAGTTTTACAGACAGGAATACTGGAGCAGGTAGCCATTCCCTTCTCCAGGGGATCTTCCCAACCCAGGGATTGAACTCAGGTCTCCTGCATTGCAGGTGGATTCTTTACCATCNGCCTACAAAGCACCAAGCTTTTAATGCCATTATCACTAATCCTCAAAACAGCCTTCCAAGGGACATATTATTGTCCCTGTTTTGCCAATGGGTAAACTGAGGCTCAGAGAAGTGAAGTAACTGGTCTGGGATCAAGTGAGTGGAGAAAACATGGGCTCAAACCCAGGTCTGTCTGGCACCAGAGCTCACGCTGTTTTCACTGTGATGGGCTGGTTCTTGCAAAGATTTCCAGGTCAGTGCTTGCATCTCCTTATAAAAAAAAGTGCTCCATATAATTACTCTTTGGAAACCATCCCTCTTGTGTGCCCTTGTGTGGATGATGCTCATTAGAAACGGTGATGTTCTGAGAAGCCCCGAGAGTGCAGGAGCAGCAGGCAGGGGTGAGGGTGACTGAGCAGACATGCCAGCAGCTTGCATCTCTGAGAGACAGACCTGCCCATTGATAAGGGGCTGCAGGCCCTGAGCCCCCAGGTCAGGACCCAGGCCTGCGCTATGAGAGAGGCCTGGGTCCTCTGCTTCTCCAGGTACGAAGGCGCTCATGGACAGGGCTCGTCCTCAGCAATATTATCTTGCAAGGAAAGAAGGAAGAGAGGATAATTAGTAACCATCATATTGGATTCGGGCTGCCCCAGTGGCTCAGTGGGTAAAAAGTCCACCAGCAGTGCAGGAGATGCAGGAGACTCGGGTTCGATTCCTGGATCGGGAAGATCCCCTGGAGAAGGAAATGACTACTTGCTCCAGTATTCTTACTTAACTGGGAAATCCCATGGACAGAGGAGCCTGATGGGCTACTGTCCAAAGGATCACTGAGCAAATGCTGAGCAGCTAAGCGTGCATACTTTATAATACGTGTGTGTGTTAGCACTTTGGAAAGATTTTTTTTTAATATCAGCCAATTTTAAATCTTTATTGAACTTGTTACAGCATTGCTTGTGTTGTTTATGTTCTGGCTTTTTGGCCATGAGACATGTGGTGTCTTAGCTCCCAGACCGGGGACTGAATCTGCACTGCTGCGCTGGAAGGTGAAGTCTTAACCGCTGGTCCACTGGGAAGTCCCTGTATGTTAGCATTTAGACAATAACCTTCCTCCTGTAAATATTCTTAGTCCTCTGTAGACTTTTCAGTTTACAAAATGATCAGTCATAGTCATTTGACAAGCTGTTGTTTAGCAGTCAACTAGAAATACGCGATTTTCTAGATTGTCTGAGACTCTTGGTTTTCAGCATAGAGCATAGTGATTCAGTTATTTTGTTTCTTTGCCTTATAAGGGCTTCCGTGGACGTGAATTCTCATCCAGCTGGAAGCTGGAAACCCCAACAGTGGCGCGTTAACAGTTACTCTGTGATAAAGTTCCTATAGATCTCTCCTGAGGAGAGAGAGTTTTGAAAACAGAAGCAAGCTGGGCATTCTGACTGTCAGGAGTAAAACAACCTCCAAGCCATTTAAAATACATGTACAATCGTGTTAGAATTTTTCTATAATCAGAGTTCTAAATTAAACGAACTGGGGCGTCTGTGGCATCTGGATGGGTATATGTTTGTTTTCTTTTCTTGGGTTTTTTCAGCCTAGTACCGAAGAACAAAATCCCCTTTGGAAATTGTCCAGCACCCAGGGGTTGTGCTTTGTGTTGCCAATTAAGACTTCGATTGGGGGCTTGATTTGGAATCCTTGGGAAAAGCTTTGTTTCCATTAGTCAAAGAAGAAAAGACAGAGAATCCGGGAAGCCGTTGTAGGTCATACCTTGCTCAGTGGGGATGCTGAAGCTGACGATAGAATAACATTCCCACTGGCTCAAAATGGAGACAATCACTCATTCTTTCCACCCCTAAGTAGAGCTTTACAATAGGGCAGAGCTGTGTAAGAGAGATCAAAAGAACAAAACTGGTGCAAAAAGAGAGCATTATTTTTAAAATGCTCCGCTCCAGTTGGAAGATAGTATGGTAAATATCCATGGTTTCCAAACAAACAGCTGACAGTCCTTTGGAAAAATAGCTGCACTCATTAGCAATACAGTGTTTGTGAAAGCCCTGAAGTCAGCGCCAGGTGCTTAAGGATTTAAATCTGCTTGGGGTTGTTGTTTCGTTTTTCTGATATATTTATCGTTGAAATCCACTGAGTTATTCTGAGTCTGATCTCTGCAACAAAATTAGAGATGGGAGTATTTTGCTTTTGAACAGAGGAAGATGAATTGGCACCTACTCTTTTATCAGAAAGGATGCGACGTCCCAGTCTGGGCTCAGGTTGTGAAATGTTAGTCGCCCAGTCTTGTCTGACTCTTTGCGACCCCATGGACTGTAGCCCTCCGGCTTCCTCTGTCCATGCAGTTTTACAGACAGGAATACTGGAGCAGGTAGCCATTCCCTTCTCCAGGGGATCTTCCCAACCCAGGGATTGAACTCAGGTCTCCTGCATTGCAGGTGGATTCTTTACCATCTGAGCCTCCAGGGAAGCCCCCTAGGCTCAGGTGGTTGACTTCATATGATAGAAAAAAAAAAAACTTATTTTCATGCGTCAAATTCTCTAAGACCACCAGCCTTCTTAGAAAATACCTTTTTGTTGTTGTTGTTGTTGTTGCAATGATGTCTTCAGTGTTGCTTAATTATTGAAGCGTGTGACCTCAGCCTGTCCCAGTTACCTCACCCTTGCAGGACAAAAGCCAGCTTAGTTCTGGTCCCTGTTGGTTTGCCAGTGCTCAGCACAGCGCCCAGTATAAGTTGCTTCCAAGTATTTGTCGAGCGTGTGCTCAGTTGTGTCCAGCTCTTTATGACCCCAGGGACTGTAGCCCACCAGGCTCCTCTGTCTAAGGGATTCTCCAGACAAGAATACTGGAGTGGTTGCCATTTCCTGCCTGCACTTGTCAAGTCGATAATTCTTCTAATCTAGTGTTAATCACTCCAGCTGTCATGACAGATGACCTCATTAGAAAATCTCTGGTCACGCGTACAAGCTTCCCCTTAAGATTCATATTTTTTTTTTTCTCAATTGTAAAAGTTTGGGATCTTTTCCCCAAGATTTGGGAAAGCCAGTTCTGGGTTCCAGATCGCATAATGAAAGAAAGACATCAGTCGTGGTAGCTTATGACACTTAGAGTTACTGTCTAACCTTGAGAAGAGAGATGGCCACTTTTCCTCCGCTCTCCATTTGCGGAGATTCAGTTTTACGTCTGAAACTTAGTTTAAGTCACCAAAAGCCATTGAACGCAACTGCAGTGTAGTGTAAAGAACGATTACGTTTTCAGAGCTTAGAAAGTATGGAGTTTGGGAGTGGGGGTCGAGAGGAGCAGGGAAAAGAAGAAATGATGGTATTATTAGTGCACTTCTACACCAGACGTACTTGCCTTAAGCACTAAAAAATGTGTGATTATACATTCTCTCCCAAGCTAGGACTTCTGCCACTTTGAAAATAAAGAGCGTGGTTTTCCCCATGCTGTCCTGAGGGAACATAACTTGTTTGGTTACTCCCCACTGGTTCTTGCGGGAGGCTCCTCACAGAGTGTATACAGTATTAACTCCTTCTGACCGCCCTTGTTCCTGCAAGTGTCTTGTCTTCAAGCTCTATTTTCTGTCCTTGGCTTTGAGTCCTAGTAAGTCCTCTTTAATTCACAAGAGCCCTTGGCTGTCAAAAGGAAATTTCTTGTTCTTGAGTATACAACAATAGTAGGATAAAAAAAAAAAAAAGATTAACATGTTAATGCAAATGTGTAAATAAGAAATATCTTGAAGGGTTATGCTGGATTATACCCAAGTCTATATATGCAGACCGAAATGTTTTCCTGTTTTAATGCACAGTGGATTCTGTAATTTATTGACATTTACCAAAATAATTTCCCGTGCTTTTATTACCACACTCGTGTTTATTCTGCTTTGTTCTCATGCCTCTCATACATAGATTAAACAGGTCTGTGAGCCTTCTCAGTGCTTACACCCTGAACAGACCAACGGCGGGGTGAGAGGTACTTAGATTTCCAGTGTAGCCTTCACTGATGCTGCTTGCTGGTTTCACCTGCCTTCTAGGGTAGTCGCTTAGAGGATCTTACCTGATGCCTGCCATCGCTCAAGTCTTATGTCACGTAGCTGTTATTCCTTACTGACCTTTGGTGGGTTTTTTAAACTTTTTATCTTATATTGTAATACAGCCAGTGAACCGTGTTGTAATAGTTTCGAGCGGACAGCAAAGGAGCTCAGCCACGCGTAGGCATGCGTCTATTCCCTGCCAACCTTTATTGGATTTTTAGACACTCAGCACCTCTGTTCAACAGGTCCTCAAAACTCATGTGTTCAGTGTTCCATAACTTGCAAGTGGTCTCTCTTTATTTTTGGCCTCACCATGTGGCTTATAGGATCTTAATTCTCTGAGCAGAGATTGAACCCAGGCCCTTGGCAGTGGAAACTCGGGGCGCTAACTACTGGATCATCAGAGAGTTCCCTAGGTGTTGTTAACTAAGAGATTCAGTAGAGAGCTAGGGGTCAAGTGACCTCAGCGTTTGACTCAATACCCTGAAGCTATCCCCCCATCTGCTGTTGTTGTTCAGCAGCTGGCTCACACCTGACTCTTTGCAGCTCCAAGAACTGCAGCACACCAGGCTTCCCTGTCCTTCACTGTCTCCCAGAGTCTGCTCAAACTCAAATCCATTGAGCCAGTGATGCCATCCAACCATCTCATCCTCTGTTGCCCTCTTCTCTTCCTGTCCTCAGTCTTTCCCAGCATCAGAGTCTTTCCAGTAAGTCAGCTCTTTGCATCAGATGGCCAAAATATTGGAGCTTCAACTTCAGCATCAGTCCTTCCGATGAACATTCAGGTTTGATTTCCTTTAGGATTGACTCGTCTGATCTCTTTGTAGTCCAAGGGACTCTCAAGAGTCTTCTCCAACGCTACAGTTCAAAGCATCAACTGGCATTCACCCTTCTTTATGGTCCAGCTCTCACGTCCATGACAACTGAAAAAACCATAGCTTTGACTATACGGATGTTTGGCGGCAAAGTGATGTCTCTGCTTTTTAATATGCTGTCTAGGTGTGTCATAGCTTTTCTTCCAAGGAGCAAGCATCTTTTAATTTCATGGCTGCAGTCACTGTCTGCAGTGATCTTGGAGCTCAGGAAAATGAAGTCTGTTGAATAGGAATGATGATACATTCACTGGGGATTTGAGGTTTAAATTCAGTGATGCGTGTGAAATGCAAAACTCTTCATAGATGTGAACTGTTGCTGCCCACGGTTTCATCATTGATCTCCCCTCTTAACTCTTCCAGGAGCTAGGTTGAGTGCTAATTATTAGCAAATCGGCTAACGTTTGCTATCATTGATTAACAGTCATGGTGTTTCAGCTCTTTAAGGGTACTTTATACAAGCTTTCAAATTGCCGTGAACTTGCCCTGAACTCCCACAAGGACGCCACAGAGGTGACGCTGGAAGCTGCCAGCTGCCAAGGCGGGGTGCCTGAGAGCCTCATGTCAGATGCTCGACAGAGAACACTCTCGAGACATGAACTGAGCTCAGTGTTGATCATCACGGGAAGATCTTGAACTTTAGCACAAAGCCTTCTGTAATTTTTAGACTTCAATCCCAAATTTCAGAAGTGTAATGCTCTCCCAAGAGCTGTAATTTCCTTGTCCTCAAACTGAGTGTTCTAAAAATTCACATTTTGCTCTTAAGGCACAGCCGTGTGGATCCCAGCTGTGAGATCCCGGTGCTGTCAATTCAGAGTTTCCTCGGTGACCGAAGCACCTACGCAGAAAGTGTCTTCCAGTCATTGCGATTATGCTCATCTCATTTATGTTCGCTCACTCAGAGAACGAGATGTTTTTTCCAAAAACAAATACACCCTACAGCATGCTAAGAGCTTCTTTACTGACTGGTTGGACATGACAGAGGAAGAAGGACCGAAATTGGCTGGAAGGAAGGCAGAGATGAGAAGGAAAAGGGAATGGAGGGAAGACAGCAGGGGCATCCCATGTGCAAAGCTCTTGCACGTTCTCTCTTTCATTGTGAGAAAGGAGGGCACGTCCAACCCAGCGGCAGTAGCCTCGCTGTCTCGGGCTCCTGGGCTCCTGTCTCCTCCTGATGGAACTTCGGGTCCCGTGCACCCTCTCCTGGCTCCGTGCTCACTGGAGCCTCTGAGGCTCCATCATCAAGGTCCCCTCCTCTACCCAGCCCCAGCACCTTAACGTCCTCCCTGGGTTCTTGCTTCTCTGGTCTCTCCGGGTTTCTCTGCCTCCTGAGATCCCCACGGCAGTTCTTCAGCCCACCTCATCCACCTCGTTTCTCTTTCCCAGGAGGCAAAGTTTCTCATTTTCATCTCTTCTCCCTCCCGGCATGCAGATCCCCTCTGCATCCGTGGTTCAGTAACCTCCGCTAACGTTGGCGTCCTGAGCCCCCTCCTGGGTTGCAGCCTTACGTTCTCACCCACCTGCACCTTGACTCTCTGCATCCACACCAGACCTCCCCCCACGCACAGTCCTGCCAGGGAGCAGCACCTCCATTCACCCTTCTTTTTTTTTTCTAATGGAGCAGGTGCTAAATGATGGCATCTCCCTGTGACCCTTTGTCAGTGTGACACTCCCACGTATTGTTTCATTTATTTCATCCTTTCATTTAATAAATATTTATCAAGCTTCTCTACTAGACTCTGTAAAGAATTCAAGAGTGATAAATGAGATGAGACCTCAGGAAACACGTGACCTAATGATGAAGATTAAAAAAAAACTTCACAGGTTGTCTGTAGCACGCGTCCAGGCTCCAGGAGCAGACCATCGAGCTGCAGCCCCTGCCCTGGCTGACTGGCCCCTCACCCCTGTGGGTTCCTGTGCAGGGGGCGTCCCTTTCCCTAGGACAGGCTCCTGCCGATTGCATAACTTCAGCATATCCAGGGCACTGATTTTCTCTCTCCCAGAAACTCACAGTCTTCAGGAAGTCTTCCCTAGACATCCCGCAGCAGTCTTCCAACTACTCTAGGCCCCCTGGTTACAGTAACAGAAGGAAGCAAGCACTTGCGTGGGACCCCCTCTAAACGAGGCATCCCCACAGAGAGTGGATTGTGTCTGTCCCGCGTGTGCCTTTAGACCAGAGTTCTTCAGTAGCAGCACTGCTGAGATTTGGGGCTTTAGAAGGGTATTTGGGGCTCCCCAGGTGGCACTAGTGGTAAAGAACCCACCTGCCAATGCAAGGGACGTGCGTCCAGTCCCTGGGTCGGGAAGATCCGCTGCAGGAGGGCACGGCAGCTCTCTAAGTGGATTAGTAATCTTGCCTGGAGAACATAGACAGAGGAGCCTGGCAGGCCGCAGTCCATGGGGTCTCAGAGTCAGACATGACCGAAGTGACTTAGCTGTAGCAGTGGCTGCTGCTACACCCATTAGATCCCTGGCATCCACCCATTAGATGTAGCAGCTCTCCCTGCTCCCCCAGTTGTGGCAAGCCAAAGTGTCCCTGGAGGGGGCAGAGTCACCCCTGGTTGAGCACCACTGGTCTAGACTGAAGCCTACACAAGGGCGGGGTCACCTCCCACTAAGGCCATGGTATTCATGGTACTCATGAATATTCATGGTACTGATACTCATGGTATTGTTGGAGTTGGTACCTTTCAACTTCCCCGATGACCTTGAACTTCACTAAGTGTTACAAAGGCAATGAGTAGAAGCATAGATCTCAAGTGACTTTCTGAAAAAATTTTTGATCTCTGTAGTAAAGAATTTAGAAACAGGCTATCATTGAAATATCCACATGGAAATAGGATGTTCTGTGTGTGTGTTTCCGTATTCAGCAGCAGGACAAAAGCACTCTGGGAAGGATTTCCCTGTCGTTTCACTGTCATTCCCTTCGCACTTTCAGTACCATCAAGAGGACCAGCTCTTCCGAACGGGTGTCTCCTGGCGGTCGAAGGGAAAGCTATGGGGATTCCAAAGGAAACCGGAACCGCACGGGATCTACCAGCAGTTCTTCTAGTGGCAAAAAGAACAGTGAAAGGTAAGGGGCGTCTTCCCGCCGGTTCCTGCCGCTCCTATGTCATGTGACCTCTCTTCCCCAGCGGTGCATCCGAAGGCCCCTACCTGCACAAGAGGCCAGGAGCCCTCATGGCACACACGCCTTCTCCGGACGTCACCGCCGGCTCCTGGTCTCAGCTCACCCCAGTTACCAGCCACGTGGAAAACTGGGACTCCGACTCCCTACGCCTGCAGAGGGCGCTCTTGAGAACTTGCTTAGTCCCAGCTGCGTGGAATTTGGGAAGCTTCTGAGTTGATAATGTGTGGGACACTGTATTTCTAATACTCTCAGCTGCCTTTTTTTTTTTTTTCTTTGTTTTGGCTGCACTGGGTCTTCACTGCTGTGCGCAGGCTTTCTCTAGTTGTGGAACACGGTCTCTAGAGCACAAGGGCTCAGCCGTCGCGGCGTACAGGCCTAGCTGCCTAGTGGCATTAGCCCTGTGTCCCCTGCATTGGGCCAGGGATCGAGCCGTGTCCCCTGCATTGGAAGGTGGAGTCTTACCCACTGGACCACCAGGAAAGTCCCTCTCAGCTGCCGTCTTAAAGTTAACTTTAGTGGCTTAAGTTTGTCAACAATATTTTCTACGACAGACTGGGTAAAAAGTTGTAATTGCACGATTTGTCAGAAATTATTTTTAATATTGAGCTAACGCCAGAAATAGGAACCACTTTCTTTCTGGTTTCATGAGTCTTTTTCTTTGAGGTTGTTTTATAATGGATTATGATAACTCCCTGTTAAATTCATAGTAACATTTTATTAGTGACAGCTAATTTGGAGCATTTTAAGAGCTTGTTTTATGTCTAAGAATCTATTGTGTATATGAAGACAGTTTCTCTGTATATATCTACTCAACATACTTTATTCTCTCTTTTTAAACATCATGCTTTAAATTTTATTCTCTGTTGAGCAAAGCTTAGGAAGGAATTTCAGCTTCACAGGCTAACCATGTTTTGCTGTCTTTTTTCCAAATGTTCATGTAAGGAGAAGGCTTAGTCATAAAGCGGTGGACTCCAACCCACAGGCTGTAAAAGTTCCAAGTTTGTAAGTCCACTCTGATTCAGTCCTGTAAAAGAAGCTTAAGCTCTTTTTTGGTTTTATTCCTAAAAGATATGCTTTGTATAAAGAGATGGCAAGCACCTCTCATGTCTCTTGCAGGTCAAATCCACAGCCAGTTAACAATCTCAAAACCACTGACATGGGGCTATTGTCTGATTTAGACTATTAGGACTTCTTATCAGAAGATTATGCTAATTGGGTGATAATACCTTGGAAATAAGGCCAAGTGGTTACAACAGCAGCAGAGCGTGAGTAAGTGGGAGATGCGGGGTGGCCTTTAGGCTTCTCTGAGTTTAGGGTGAGCTTGGAAGTTGACCTGAGATGTCGAGATCTCGGCAGTTCTTAAAAACTTGGCTCCACCTCTGCACATCTGATTTGTATTAAGAATTTCCAGAAAGAATCTGCACTGTGCAAACTCCAGATCTGTTGTATCTTTTTAAGTCCTATGTCTTTGCTCAGTGTGCTGGGTAAATATTTCCATGAAAGATATTGACAGAGGGTGTTTTGTTTTTTTTTTAATGCCAGGAAATTTTGATTTGGAAATGAAGGACTGGGAAAATTTACTAATCATTTTCTAAAAATAATTCAGGCAACTGAACATGGCCATTTAAACATAAGTTCTTTGTCTCGTTAGATGCCAAGAATAGTTGAGACCCATGTAGTGCTGGACTCTTGAAAGTCACTTGGACTGCAAAGGAGATCCAGCCAGTGAATCCTAAAGGAAATCAACCCTAAATATTCACTGGAAGGACTGATGTTCAAACTGAAGCTCCAGTACGTTGGCCACCTGATTCAAAGGGCTGACTTATTGGAAAAGACCCTGATGCTGGGAAAGACTGAGGAGAAGGGAACAGCAGAGGATGAGATGGTAAGATAGCCTCACTGACTGAATGGACATGAATCTGAGCAAACTCTGGGAGATAGTGAAGGACAGGTGTGCTATCGTCCAGGGGGTCACAACAAGTCAGACACAACTTAGCAACTCAACAACAGCAATACCACGTGTAGTGCTGAACTGGTTCAGTTGCACCTAAGGCGTTTCAGAGAGAAAGTTCCTGCCTTCTGTGGGTCATTGCTGGTACTGGCAGACGCCTTTAGGGACCCGTGGAAATGATGGCAGCGGTAACTCAGAAGGAAGAAGCAGCTAGAAGCAGTAGAGGTGAAGGTCAAGCCGGTGCATCCGTCACTGCCTGCCGCTTCCCTTCATCCTTCCGTCCCATTCCCCATCAAGAGCCCCTCTCTTGAGCTGCCTGGAACTTGTACCAAACCAGAGCTGGAGTCTCATGGGTCAATGCCCAGTCTCCAGGGCTTAAAGCAGCCGAAGAAAGGATTGGAAAGGTGCAATTCTGCTTTTAAACATCACGGTCCTTAGTAGCCTAGGACAGCACGACCTCTTCCATGTCACACGCAGATATCTGTCCGTGGTCTTACCTTTTAACCCACTGTCCATGTGAGGTTGCTGTACATAGCAAGATGTAATGGAAAGGACACAGGCCCTGGAGTAGAAGAAAGATCTGGGTTTATAAACAAACTTGGCCACTTCACTTCTCTGAGCCTCAGCTTTTCCCCCTCTGTGAATGAAGGATTTTATATCTTAATGCCCTTGAATCTTGTCAGAGAGCTAACTGGTAAGAAAACACCCAGTATAGTACTTTGCACTCAGTTTTGGCAGCTGTTGCAAATCAAGACCTGTTAGGGGAAAATATAGTTCATGAGGCTGTCCAGAATTCTGAACTTGATTCTCCTCGATTGTAAGAGGAAGGTGGTGGATGACGTCTGAGGTCGTTAGTCTTTATTCGGACTAACACATACTAACTTACATCCACTGGACACTCTTAAGAGTACAACCTGGGTTTTGGCAAATTCTAATTGGCTGGGGAGACATAAAGTATTATACAGTCGCCCCAGGAAGTCCAAGGGCTGTTGGTTCCAGGACCCCACCCCCACTCCCATCCCCAAATCCATGGATGCTCAAGTCCTCCAGTTAGTGGTTCTGCATGCACAGATTCAGCCAACCATGGATTTTTTATGCTTGTGTTTGATTCCTTGGATGCAGATACAAAGGACTGACCATATATTCTCACGGTTGTTAATGTCACATCAGAACGAACTGGTGTTCAGGCACTGAGACCCCCAGGAAAGCTCGTCAGAACATGAGTGAGTGAGGGTGACCTTAGAGCTGTGACTTTGGGTCTGTCCTGATTCACAGAAGCAGCAAGTCATTCACACCAGGCAGTGCTTGAACTTGTATCAGCCCCACACCGTTTGCTGTACAGCTCACAACTGCCACACACCATATGCACACCTGTCTTAACACATCTGGCACTTTCGTGAAAATGAGAAAGAGGCTCCGTTCAGCATTTTTGTGTCTCGGTAACAGTAATCACCACAAGTATAAAGCCATTTCCTATCAATTGTGTAGATCTTACTGTCAAACCTAAAGCAATAGTGTTTTGAGGTCCTAAACATTCACGTTTTCTAAGATACGCTAATTTATCGAATAATCATCATGTTTTACGTTCAAAGCAGCTGTTCTTCCTGGTCGTTTCAGGCCTCTTGCCCGTGTATCTCGTTTTCTTTGGAAACGGTCACGAGAGTCAACAGTCTCTCTTGTGACACTTTAGACTTTTATCCTAGAAGAGTTAACATTTTAAAGTACTTTCCTTGGAGTGAGCCACAGAATTTCAACAGCACCTATTAATCTTTGCACTGACACAATTTTCATAAGAACAAGAGCAATATACAGCAATGTAATATTTACCTCATGTATTATTGATGGTAAATTGTGAATATTAAGAACTATTTATATAGTGATTTGTGTCATCATGAGGTACTTATTGAATTTAAATAGGGACTTGATAGTAACATTCTGATAAGCAACCTGAACTATCTAATGTAGCCCATAGCCTGATCCAAGAAAGGGGTTTTGTTTGTTTTAAGTGTTTTACATCAGACAGAAAAACAGCTACTATTTAGAATGTACAGTTAATGTTGCCAGATTGATAAAATGTTTCAGTTATCCAACTGGTTCCCCCATGGTCATTTTGAAGGGAATAAGATACATCAGCTTTGTAAGCAAGAGGGTTGGTTTGCATCAAAAAGTTGTTGCACTGTGAGCCGACTTTGTTCAAGTAAGAAATGTGACAGCCATCTGCTGGGAACCTACGCAAACTGCCCATCTTTGGAGTCAACAGATACGAAAAAAGCTTCAAAATTGTGACGATGCCTACCACACGAAGACTTGCCCGTAGACGCCCTTTAGTGAGTGTTGCACAGCCAGCTGCTTTGCCCAGGCCGCGAGGTCCAGAACCGTGAGCGGGACACTCAGCTCCATCCTTCTTGAAACTTCAGCCTCCAGTGCGGAAGGCTCTTTTTCTTTTTACTGAAGTATAACTGGTTTACAATATTGTGTTAGTTTCCGCTGCCCAGCAAAGTAATCCAGTCATATATCTATGTAGACGATGCCCACTCTAATGGCAGAAAGTGAAGACAAACTAAAGAGCCNCAGATTAACGTGAGGAAATTATTGCTCTTCACCTCTTCTATTTTGCTCATCCCCAATATTAAATCTAGAATTAAATGTATGTCCTTTAAGGACTTATTTTTAGGTAATACCTTTTCATCCAATATATGCCTGTATTCCACAAATTCATGAATCAGATGAGCAGGGCCTACAAGTTCCGTTTTTGCTTTAATCCAATCCAGGGAAAACATTAAAGCACACAGTTCCATTAAAAAAAAAAAAAAAGTAAGATCGTGGCATCCAGTTCCATCACTTCACGGCAAATAAAAAAAGTGGAAACAGTGACAGTTGTTATTTTCTTGGGCGCCAAACTCACTGTGCGCAGTGACTGCAGCCACGAAATTAAAAGGTGCTTGTTCCTTGGAAGGAAAGCTAATGTTTTAAAAAGCAGAGACGTCACTTTGCCGCCAAACATCCGTATAGTCAAAGCTGCATGGTTTTTCCAGTAGTAATGCATGGATGTGAGAGTTGGACCATAAAGAAAGCTGACTGCTGAAGAACTGATGCTTGCAAACTGTGGTGCTGGAGAAGACTCTTGAGCGTCCCTTGGCCAGCAAGGAAGTCAAACCAGTCAATCCTAAAGGAAATCAACCCTGAATATTTTTTGGAAGGACTGTGGGTGAAGCCGAAGCTCCATTACTTTGGCCACCTGATGGGAAGAGCCAGCTCATTGGAAAAGACCCTGATCCTGGGAAAGACTGAAGACAAAAGAACAGGGGGTGGCAGAAGATGAGATAGCGTCACTGACTCAATGGACATTAATTTGAGCAAACTCCTGGAGATGGTGGAGGATAGAGGAGGCTGGCTTGCTGCAGTCCATGGGGTCACAAAGGGGCAGACACGACTTAGTAAAGGAACAACAACAGATATATATATAAGTATAATAATGTATATATCCTTTTCCATTATGGTTTATTACCGGGTTCATTACTTTTGAATATAATTCCCTGTGCTATCCAGGAGGTCCTTGTTGGTTATCCATTCTGTGTTCAATAGTTTGTATCTGCTGATTGCAGACTCCCAGTCTGTCCCTCCCCTGCCCTCTTCCCCTTGGCAGCCGCAAGTCTGTTCTGTATGTCTGTGAGTCTGTTTCTTTTTCATAGATGAGTTCAATTTGTATCATATTTTAGCTTCCACACATAAGCGACATCATTTGTCTTTGTCTGACTTACTTCACTTAGTGTGATCATCTCTGCTACTGCTGCTAAGTCGCTTCACTCGTGTCCAACTCTGTGCGACCCCATAGACGGCAGCCCGCCAGGCTCCCCCGTCCCTGGGGTTCTCCAGGCAAGAACACTGAAGTGGGTTGCCATTGCCTTCTCTAGTGCATGAAAGTGAAAAGTGAAAGGGAAGTCGCTCAGTCGTGTCCGACTCTTAGCATGGACTGCAGCCCACCAGGCTCCTCCATCCATGGGATTTTCCAGGCAAGAGTACTGGAGTGGGGTGCCACTGCCTTCTCCGTGATCATCTCTAGGTCCATCCATATTGCTGCAAATGGCATGATTTCCTCCTTTTTTATGACTGAGTAGTACTCCATTGTGTGTACACACATGCACGAGCACGCCTTCTTCAGCCATTCATCTGCTGATGGACATTTAGGTTGCTTCCATGTCTAGGCTGTTGTGAATAGTGCTGCTGTGACTATGGGGATGCGTTATGCTTTTGAATTGCACTTTTGGCCAAATATATGCCCAGGAGGGGACTGCCGGGTCATATAATAGCTCTCTTTTTAGTTCGTTAAGGAACCTCCATGCTGTTCTCCACAGTGGCTCCACAGTTTGCATTGCCCCTGACAGTGCAGGAGGGTCCCCTTTTCTCCATACTGGCGGAGACAGTCTTTTTGGATGACACCTGGAGGTCCTTGTTGTTGTTCAGTCGCTCAGTCGTGTCCAACTCTTTGTGACCCCATGGACTGCAGCACGCCAGGCTTCCCTGTCCTTCACCATCTTCCAGAGCTTGCTCAAACTCATGTCCATTGCGTCAGTGATGCCATCCCGCCATCTCATCCTCGTCACCCCTTCTCTTCCTGCCCTCGGGCTTTCCCAGCATCAGGGTATTCTCCAACGAGTCAGCTCTTTGCATCAGGTGGCCAAAGTATTGGAGCTTCAGCTTCAGCATCAGTCCTTCCAATGAATATTCAGGGTTGATTCCCTTTAGGGTTGACTGGTTTGATCTCCTTGCTGTTCAAGGGACTCTCAAGAGTCTTCTCCAACACCACAATTCTAAAGCATCAGTTCCTCAGCACTCAACTTTCTTTATGGTCCAGCTCTCACATCCATACACAACTATTGGAAAAGCCATAGCTTTGGTATGGATGTTTGCCAGCAAAGTGCTGTCTCTGCTTTGTCATTCACTGTCTAGGTTTGTCATAGCTTTTCTTCCAGTGGACAAGCATCTTTTAATTTCATGGCTGCAGTCACTGTCTGCACTGATTTTGGAGCCCAGGAAAGTGAAATCTATCAGAGGTCCTTACGGCTCAGCCTTGCTTTGGTTTTCCTTGCGCAGCACTGGTGGTGGGTTCTAAATCTTAATCTTCGGCCTGGGTTCGAGTCCTTCACCCACTGGATGCTCACCCTCTCTTGTGCCCTGATATCCACATCTGCCGACACTGACTCCCACTTCCCCCAGCAGGATTTATTTTCCTTTGTGAAGCAATTTCTTATTACTCAAGGTAACCTGTGTTTTGGGATACCCAAATATACAAAAAAAGAGGAAAGGAAAACCCTTTGAAATCATGGCAATCAGAGGACTCGCAGCTACCATTTTACTGTGTTTCCATCCAGACTTTATTTCTAGGGTGTTGTGTAGTGTATAATTTTTACATAAATTATATTCCTCTGCATACATTTTATAACCCTCTTTCTCATTTGCCATGTAAGCATGCCTTCGTGTCAGGAAATATACTCTTACAACATTTTCTCAGATGCGGACCATCATTTACCTAGATGAACGCACTTTAATTGGGCATTCGGGAATCAGGAAGACTTTTCTAGTCCAGTCAGACCAGCCCAACATCTGGAGCAAAGCCCAGCATACAGTAGGTGCTCAGTCGCTTAGTTATGTCTGACTTTGTGGCCCCATGGACTGTAGCTCACCAGGCTCCTCTGCCCATGGAGTTTTCCAGGCATGAATACTGGTGTGGAGTGCCGTTTCCTTCTCCAGGGGATCTTCTCAACCCAGGGATCAAGCCCACATCACTTACGTCTACTGCATTGGCGAGAGGAGTCTTTACCACTAACGCCACCTGAAAAGCCCTAGTAGGTACAATTCAGTTCAGTTCAGTCGCTCAGTCATGTCCGACTCTTTGTGACCCCATGAACTGCAGCACGCCAGGCCACCCTGTCCATCACCAACTCTTGGAGTTCACCCAAACCCACGTCCATTGAGTCGGTGATGCCATCTAGCCATCTCATCCTCTGTCGTTCCGTTCTCCTCCTGCCCCCAATCCCTCCCGGCATCAGAGTCTTTTCCAGTGAGTCAACTCTTTGCATGAGGTGGCCAAAGTACTGGAGTTTCAGCTTTAGCATCATTCCTTCCAAAGAAATCCCAGGGCCGGTCTCCTTCAGAATGGACTGGTTGGATCTCCTTGCAGTGAACAGTATGAACAATAGGTACCCAATAAGTATTTGTTGAATGTATCTTTTTTACCCCAGCCAATATAACAGGAAGAATTTAGGCTTAAGGAACACCATGGCCATATCCAGGTTTTAATCCCAGCTTTGCCACTTTTCCTCTGGGACTGTGAACTAGTTACTTAATCTCACTGAGGTTCCTTTCAGCACCAGTGACAACTAGTCCCTACCTACCGCCCAGGGCTGCTGTGAGAGTTAAACAAGATGGCATGCGTCGGTAGCATCCTTGGCATGGGGCTTGCCAACACTGGGACTCCATAGGTGATAGCCACTACTGTCATTTGCCTTCTCCATTCTAGCGTTTGGGCTGATGTTGGCACAGCTTTGCTCAGCGCAGTCCTCAATCCTGAGTGCCTCTCTTCTTCAGGACATTCCGGAGTTCTCCAACTTCCATTAGAGGCCTCACGGAAATGCTGCCACCTTATTCAGTCACTTTCCCAGCACCGCCTGACTCAGTGAGCCCCTGCTGTGTGCGGGACACAGCATGAGACATGGCAGGAGGTGGAAGGGAGCAACCCGAGAAACTCAGCAGACACAGCTGACGCCCGCCGCTGAAAAGGGTCAGTGTCCTCCGGGTCCAAAGGTCGCTGCCCACACCAGGGAGGCCAAGGACAGTCGACTCAATAGCAAAGTAGGTAAAAGGTATGAGCAGAGGCAGTTCACTGAGAAAGAAGTACAAATAGCCAATTAAGTAAGAAAAAGATGTTCAAGGTCCGCCTTCATTAAAGTAATGCGAATCTAAGTAAGAAGACGGCATGTGTAGGAAAATCTCTTTATTGCATTATAAAATCAAAAAGCCCCAAACCCAACAAATGCACAGCTAAATGAGTGGCAGCTTCTAGCGCTTAGCGCGCGGAGGCTCCCCTTGTCCGAAGTGGCGCATGTGTGTGTCAGGGAGAGGAGAGCTCCGGCCAATCCTGCAAGACCCGACTCGGGTGCCCTTCTCTGGGAAGCCTGCCTGAGAGCCCGGGTCTGAGTTAGCCGCCCTCCAGATTGCTTTGTTCCTGCCCATTAACGTTATGGGCTTCCCTGGTGGCTCACGTGGTAAAGAATCTGCCTACAGTGCAGGAGATGTAGGTTCGATACCTGGGTGAGGAAGATCCCCTGGTGAGGAAAATGGTAACTCTCTCCAGTATTCTTGCCTGGGAAATCCCGTGGTTGCAGGAGCCTGGCAGGCCACAGTCCTTGGGGTGGCAAAGAGTCAGACGCAACTCAGCGACTAACACACACATTAACTTTGTAACCCCCTCCCCACCTGCCAGGGATATCACCTACACCCTCCCCACCACTACACCTTTAAGCTCCAGGAGGGCGTTAAAGAGCTGGGTCTTTTTTTCTTCTTCTTTGTATTCCTAGCACTTTGCACCGGTCTGGCACACAGGAAGTGCTCAACAAACATTCACTGAATGAATGAAAAAATGTTACCCATATATTTAATTGTTAAACCTATGATCATTTAAGAACTATGCAAATAGCACCACCTATTGGTGGATGATTTTAACACTACATTTGGATTGGAAAACGTTTACACTGGAAATGAGGTGACTTAAATGAATTTTTTTTTTTTTAGGGAAAACATTGTTTCAGTCTTTAAGCCAAGGGGTCATTTACTTTTTAACAAATATTAAAATATATAAGCACTGATATTCTTTACTTTGTTTCAGTTTTGAGGCTGTTAGGTAAAGAGCTCAAAAATACATGTAGGTTATTATCAGTGAAATTAGGAGGAAGAGGGAAGGTATTAATTAATAGCCACATGTTAAGTATTTTGTTACATGTTATATTTGATCCTGCAGATAGCCTGTGCCTCACAGTGGTTTTGGTCCTGTTTTATAGATGAAAGAATCTAAAGTTTGTGGAGGTGAAGTGATTTGCCGAAATAAAACACGAATCCAGCTGACTTCAAAATCTCTGCCCCTTCTGCCATGTTAAACTGAAGTATTGGTTGGAGATGTCTATGACCCCAGTAGTGACTTCTAAATATGTTAAATCTATAGTTCCTGAATGACCCTACTTGTATTAAAAGCTGCTTACTTAGGGCAGTTTATAAGAGAATCATCAGTTACATAGCAGAGTATTTTGACTTCCAACAGGGTTTATATTCCATCAAGTGAAATTGTTTTCAGGAGTCACGGTACCGTGTGCTGGGAGGTACCATTTTTATAGATGAGTAAGTTTCAGGGGGAAAAAAAAAGTTTGACTTTGGAACAGTGTCTTCTTGATCAGGGCTTCTTAGTCATTTTCTGAAGCAAGCATGTCTTCTCAGAAGCATCTGGCCCGGTTGAGTCCTCCCGAATCCCCGTCTCCCAAAGTGCCCTGTTACACAGACCACCCACGTGGCAGAGACCTGCTCTCAGGACTTTGGGGTAAATTAGTAACAGATACGAAAATGCTAGGGCTTCCCTGGTGGCTCAGATGGTAAAGAATTCGCCTGCCAGTGCAGGAGACCTGGCTTCAGTTCCTGAGTGGGGAAGATCCCCTGGAGAAGGAAATGGCAGCCCACTCCAGTATACTTGCCTGGAGAATTCCATGGACAGAGGAGCCTGGTGGGCATCAGTCCATGGGGTCACAAAGAGTCGGACACGACTGAGCGACTCACGCTTCCACTTTCACAAACATGCTAAGTGCAGATCCCACCACAGGGCAAGAGTTTGGGGAATCTTCATTGCATCCGAGTCTGAATGAATGCTTGGCAGGACTCTCTTCCCCTGACACACACCCAGCCCGCAGTGCAGCATCTGAATTATAGCAGATGAAGGGGAAAATAGCCGCTTGTGACAGCCCTGGCGCCCAAAGTCCACACCAAACATTTCTGGGGATTTGGTGCCACGTGACTTGGCCCTGGGCGGTTATAGCTGCTTCATGGATATGAACTCGCAGCTTCCAGTGGGGGCTTTTCTTTGTGCCCACTGTCTGGCTTCCTCTCGCTGCCTCCAGACCCAGCTACTGGTCTGGGGAAGGCTCCAGGCCACCTCACCACCCACCCTGACCCGCCAGTACTGCTTATACAAGGAAGAGTCCTTCGGACAGTCTCCTGAACCGTCCCGCCCTAGGGAGAGTACAGCCAAACCAAGCATTTTCAGCAGATTGCCTTCCTGCCAAAAAAAACAACCACACCGGATGGCACCACTGTTCACTTAGGGGACACCGGCCCCAGCCGCCTAATGCCAGACCAGCCAGGAGATGAGGGTCTCCTGCCGGGACGGAGATCCTTCTGCTCCTGTGGGCGCCCTTCCGTCCTATACCTCCATCAGTGCTGACTCCGGACTTGGATGGGGATGAAGGGGGCCTCACTCTGCTCCCCTCCCCCCACCCCACGCCCCCCCTGGGGTCCAGGCTCTGGCTGCAGAGGCTGTGTGAAGTCACCCACTTCAGTTTTCCCTGGAGCGCCCACTGAGGAGTGGGTGACCAGAGACAGACCACACAACACCTTGAGAGGCCGTCGTCTCTTGGTCCAGGTGGGTTCACAGCCCCGAGCGTGTTTCCAGCGTGCTGGGTCTGAAGCTCTACTGAGGAGCCCACTCTCAGCTCTACTGATGCTGAGTTCAGGATCGGACAGGTGATGGGTGCCCGGCTCCCGTGAGCTGATGTTGACTGGGGCGACAGCGTCTTTAACTTGGGATCACTGCCATCATCTGTTCTGTGGGTTTCCTTTCTGTCCGCAGTTGGGAAGATTCATCGTCCTTTCATAGCTTTGTATTCATAAGACAGGCACTCGTGATTGGAATAGGCCCTTTCCCAGGCCTCTTGCCTTTCAGGAGGGTGGTGCGTTGGCACGGATCATGGATTCTAAAGTAAATGTAGTAATAGTATATTTTTCTATAGAAATTTAACTTTCTAAAATAATGAAACATTATAACAATAGTAGGTTTCCTAAATACAGTTTGTATCAGTCGCTCAGTCTGTCCGACTCTTCCTGATTCTGTGAACTGTATCCTGCCAGGCTCCTCTGTCCATGGAATTCTCCAGGCAAGAATACTGGAGGGGGTTGCCATTTCCTCCTCCAGGAGATCTTCCTAGGGATCCAACCAAGGTCTCTTGCATTGCAGGCAGATTCTCTACCATCTGAGCCACCAGGAAGCCTGGTACCCAAAGAGTAGCCCATCGTTTACGGCAGGATTTGAAGAACTAAGCAGTTCGGTACCTGACACTTCTTGGTGGGCTTCAGCTGATGACACTCAGCTGCCTTTTTTCTGCTCTTTTAACAGGGATCTTTTACCCATCTTCTCACGGTGCTTCAGCATCAGAATTCCCCTAGCCTCCCTACATTTGGAGTGCACATTCCCTGTGAATGTCCTCTAAGAGAAACATAATCCGTAATTGCTCTTTCCTATCTCTTGGGAAGGTTCTGGGTTGCTTATATCTGTCTCATGGACTCGGCATCTTTCTACTTCTGTGATCAAAGTCATGATGTGAAAAAAGTAGCTTTCCTGTCTCCTAAGTCCCTGCCCAGCTCCCCTCACTAGCGGATGTGCTTTGTAGTGATCTGTTTCAGCTTTTCCTCTTGTGTCCTTGCCCTGCCTTGAATCTAAGAAGATATAAAATTTGGAGTTAAGACTTGTTCTTCCACTTAAAAAAATCACGAGTGTCACTCCCTCCAATAACAAGAACAAGCCAGGTAAGCCCACCATGTAGCCACGGGCACTAAGTGATGCAAAGAACTCCAACCCCAAAAGTGACAGGCCCCTCTTAGGAGGGACTGCGACCACTGCTGAAATCTTTGCAGAGCTGCAGGAAGAGGAGGAATGGGAGGAAGAGGAGGAAAGGAGCTGAAAGCTTCTAGAATCCTGCGAGGCCAGGTGCAGACCGGCATGGGCGGACTCTAGGGAGCCCCAGGCTCAAGGTGAACCTCCATGCACGCGTGCTCACACACACGCACACATGCTCTTCCCACACAGCCAGGGAGTGGGGCAGAGTCCTGAAGCCCGCCTCTCAGAGCCCAGGCACGGTAGCTGCTGAAGGATGCTCCACACTGGGCCTTCCGTGGGAACCCCGTGCTGTTCAGCTGCCCTGCAGGAGGGACGAGGGCCCTGAGAGGGGCCCTGGCGGGGCGGACGTGGTGAAGGCTGAGCACCAGCTGGGAGGACGGTGGGAAGCATCATGCACAGGACAGCACCAGCTACTTCGGGGAGTGGGGGGGGAGTGGGGGGAAGCGGGGCCAGGGCCACTGAGACGCCCCCACCCCCAGCCCACCCGGCCAGACGCAGATCCACAGGGCCAGCCAAGCCAGAGACAGGGAGGGCTCCAGACCCTCCCAGCTCCCAGTCAGCAGCTGAAGGCTGTTACAGGCCCTGGGTCACAGCTGTGGACAGCAACCCCTGCCCTTCTGGGCTTCCCTCCTGATGGGGAGAGGCACGAGAATGAAGATAAATCTGGGCCTCCCAGGTGGTGGTCGTGGTAATGGACCCGCCTGCCAGTGCAGGAGACGGAGGAGACCTGAGTTCGACCCCTGGGTCGGGAAGATCCCCTGGAGGAGGAAATGGCAACCCACCCCAGTATTCTTGCCTGGAGAATCCTGTGGACAGAGGAGCCTGATGGGGGTCCATGGGGTCACAAAGAGTCAGGACATGCATGACTGAAGCGACTTAGCACACACGAATGGGCTGGCTGTGAGGAGCAGGACGGGGCAGATCTGAGTACAGGCCCGGCCGTGCACTGTCCCTGGTGGGGCGGGGGCGGCGTCAGGGGGCGGGAAGCCGGGGTCCATGCCTGGCTCGGGAGGTGCTGACCCAGTCACAGGACGGCGAGAACAGAGCGTCTGGAACCCCATGACTGAGGGGAGAGATGGGATCTGAAAGACGTCGGGGTCCATAGAGGTTGCTTAGGGCCTTCAGGGCCAGTGGAGGGCAGGCTTTGTGTGAAAGGTGTGCCGGACCCACAGAGCACTGTTTCAGTGACCAGTGGTTCATGTTCAGAAATCTTGCCCCATAGCAGCCCCACCTCCTTGAAGCGCATTGAACCCCTTTCAAAGCATCAGCGGAGAGTTTCCCGTATATGCGGCACAACATCAACTGGAAATCAAGGCCGTGAGTAAACACTGTCACCTGGTACACCCTGGGACTGTGGGCAGCGTTCACTGGCAGGGTTCCTCAGCGCGCCCCAAGTTCAAAGTGAAGGGGAGAGTGACGTGGGGGCAACGTCTGCTCTGGTTTGCTTTTCCATCACGCGGGCTTGGAAAATGCAGCTGCCTCCGCAGGATCGCGGGCCTCCAGCCCACCCTGGGTGGCTGTGGCTTTAGTTGCTTCAGTCGTGTCTTACGCTTTGCGATCCCATGGACTATAGCCCACCAGGCTCCTCCGCCCATTGGATTTCCCAGGTAAGAGTGCTGGAGTGGGTTGCCATTTCTTCCTCCAGGGGATCTTCCCCACCCAGGAATCAAACCTGAGTCTCCTGCATTGCAGGCAGACTCTTTACCAACTACAAGGGAATCCCAAAATCTTTGGGGTGGATTTCATTTATTTACTGTGTCTTGTTCTGTATGTTAAACTGGGAGGTATTCCGGGAAGCCGGGGACCGGAACAGGCGGTGGGTACCGTGGAAGATGGCGCCGACATTGGAGTCTCGCAGACATGGGTTCAAGGGCTGGCTCTGTGTTTGAGCAGGATTCACTTCCTGCCGTCCTTGGGGGTCCCCTCCCCTGTCTGGCACGAGGCGGCAGTCTTCCCACGGGCAGCTGTCCAGTTGCCACAGGGAGGACCGTCCCCTCCTGCACTCGGTGTGGGGACCCCCCCGGGGAGGCCGTCTTGTGGGAAGCTTGCCCTTAGGGGTGACCTCAGCCCGTCCATGGTGTGCCCTTGAACAGGGTGGGCATCTGGTTTCCCAGGTGTAGTCGTGGGGTCTCAGCCTGGTTGAGACAGTAGGGTCCCCCCATGTCCCAGGATGTGGCCACACCCCAATAGTCCTTATTCTTCCTTCCTTTTCCCCGCCCCCTCATCTTCCCCCCAGGAGCCATCCTCCTGGGAGTTGTTCAGTCTCCCAGTCATGTCCACCTCTTTGCGACCTCATGGAGTGCAGCACGCCAGACCTCCCTGTCCCTTACCATCTCCCAAAGTTTGCCCAAGTCCATGTCCATTGCATCGGTGGTGCCATCCAGCCATCTCGTCCTCTCATGCCCTCTTCTCCTTCTGCCCTCAGTCTTTGCCAGCATCAAGGACTTTTCCCGTGAGTTGGCTGTTTGCCAAATACTGGAGCTTCAGATTCAGCATCAGTTCTCCCAGCGAGTATTCAGGGTTGATCTCCCTTAAGAGTGACTGGTTTGATCTCCACACTGTCCAAGGGTCTTTCAGGAGTCTTCACCGGCACCACAGTTCGGAGGCATCAATTCTTTGGCGTTCTGCCTTCTTCATAGTACAGCTCTCACAACCATACGTGATCACTGGGAAGACCCCAGCCTAGCCCTGACTGTGTGGACCTTGGGCAGCAGAGCAGTGTCTCTGCTTTTCAGCACAGTCTAGGTTTGTCATAGCTTTCCTGCCAAGAAGCAGTTGTCCTCTGATTTCATGGCCACAGTCACCATCCACCATCCAGTGATTTTTGAGCCCAAGAAGAGGAAATTTGTCCCTACTTCCACCTTTTCTCCTTCTGTTTGCCATAAAGTAATGGGGCTTGATGGCATGATCTTAGTTTTTTTAACATTTAGTTTTAAGCCGGCTCTTTCACTCTCTTCCTTCACCCTCATCAAGAGGTTCTTTAGTTCCTCCCCTTTCGGGAGCCTGGTGCTAAAGTTCTCTCGCCAAAGCCCCTGAGACAGGAGTTTGCTAGTTTTAAGTCAGGTCTTCAAATAATCTGCCAGAAGCACGTGGGGAAGAAAAACAAACCTTTCTACGCGTTTAGGCAGGGCTGTTTCCATCTTGATTAACCACGCATTTTCCTTCTCCAAACCTTTCTTTGCTCTCATAAAAAGCACAGCTTTGGTGATGAAGTTGGGATTGTCATCCCTGGCACTTGGTTTTAAGCATTTTTGTTTACACTGTTCCTCTTTGCAGTTTCACGGCTTTGTGTTCCTTTTTAACATATGTTCTTCATTCGGCATCTGTGTGACGAACTAGTGCGGCTAGTGGGTGAGGGGTCTTCTGTGACTGAGACTAACCACCAGCCCATGCTTCCCTTTAAGAAGGGGGGCTTCCCTGGTGCTCTGGTGGTTTAGACTTCGTCTTCCAGTGCAGGGAATGTGGGTTCGACCCCTGGTCAGAGAGCTCAGATCCCACATGCCTCCGGGCGGGGAAACCAAAGCATAAAACAGAGCAATATAGTAACAGATTCAATAAAGGCTTTAAAAACGGTCCATATCGGAAGCTGACTTGCATTGTTGTATGGCAGAAACCAACACAATGCTATAAAAGCCGTTTTCTTCCAATTAAACATAAATTTAGAAAGAAATAAAACCTATTTTGGTTTTGTCTCCACAGCAAACCCAAGGAGCCAGTCTTCAGCGCAGGTAAGGCTGGCTGAATGTCAGCATGGGCGCCCCTTACTCACCGCGGTACTTGAGGGGCAGGAAGAAGCGGTTGTTCAGGGGCAGCTGGAATGGGCGGAACACGGGGGTCTGTGGGGGGCGCTGGGGGCTGAGTGCTCACTATCAGCCTGTACCTGGGGGTCTGGCGACTCACATCACTCAGAGACCACCCAGAAAATGGTCATAAAGACTGAACCCTTCATTTGCCCCCATTTAAAATGGATTCAAGAGGCATCCATGAGGAGAAAGTGACATGCCGTTACATGAAATTTCTCGGTTAAAACACCCTGTTGCCTTTCTCACCCCTTCCTTACTAATGGGGGCTCTCCCATCACCAGCATTTGCCTTTCTCTTGAAAGGGAAAGTCTCTGATGTATCCAGTTACAAGTTTATCTAAAAGCGACTTCTTTTTCTGCCTATGATTTCCTAAACTGCCAACTAATAGTCCATATATATCTTTCCATGTATCTTTTCTAACACGTGTTATAATAAGGGACCTGCTATTTTTAGAATAGTAAGCTTATTTGAAAGCATACTTAAAAATGCAAAATCTTTGACAAGATTTTGTGCAATGGGCTAAGTAAATTCATTTAGTTTTCCAAGTTTCCTCCCTCCTTAAGTTCAACATCGAAACATGAAAGTCAGACTTTCCTATTTATGCGCGTGTGCTTCAATATTCGTTTCATTTTCAGGAAGCATGAAATTACTCACTGAAAATGTAATCGCCCTCAGCTGCAGAGTAGATCTGCTGTGCACTTGTCAGAACCCCTGAAATGTGTCCAGGTTTTTCTAGCGGTGGGGGTGGGGGAGCCTCTGGGCCTGGGGGCTCAAGAGCGCCCCCTGCAGGCCGGCCAGTCACTCTTGCAGTGCCCCCTCGTCTCTTTACCTAGCACTTCTGTCTGTGTCTCCGAAATCCCAAGGGAAACGCCGGGTGACACACTGCAAAGGTAGGCGGCATTTCTGAAACCTCATAGCTCTCTGAGCAAAGCTGCGCCCCAGGCTGCAGAAACTCTTTTCATACAGGCCACCAGCTACCCTCCTTGTATGAAAATGCTTTGTGATGCAAACCACGTGGGTTTATTGGACGTTCAAAGCAGTCCTGAGCATTTACTTGGGCGGGTCTGACTGAGGAGCTAAAAACTGGACCTCCGGTGGTGATTGGCTGATGACAAGAACTCTTTTTAAAATCTGTATGAATGTTAAGAGAGCTATAGGGCAAGCCCTGGATGCCCCGTTTCTGGAACCTGCACTGCTGCTGGCCGCTCCCTCTGGCACCTCTGGGTTTGGGGGTTGTGTGCTGTTACCCTAACACGCCTGAAAAAAAGAACAAGCAAGCAAAGATTGCTTTCCCTCGCTGCGTTTTGTTGGTTTTTTTTTTTTTTTTTTTTTTTTTTTTTTTTTTAAGATGTAGAAGGTCTGACTTAGCTGTCCAGAACAGTGCCAAGGCTAACTCCAGAGCTTTTTTTCTCGGTCCAGTGACGTAGATCTGCCCATTAAGTAAACCTGTCATAAGGACTTTGCCGGCACATAACGATATACTCAAGTAGATATTCCATCCATATGGATTACATACACCCGTACAAGGCTTTTGGTGTGTGCTGCAGGGTGACGTTGTATTCCCTTTATTCTGAATCTGCATTCCGTGATTCCTCTCTTACAAAGAGAATTCATGGAATCCCTTCTCATTTAAGCCGTCACACCTGCCCCTTTTTGTCCCCTTCCATTGATCTACTGAGTGCTTTTAGGGTATTCAGCTGTGATGGCCACACCGTCTGAAGAGCTGAGATTTGGTTGAGGGGTGAAGGAAGGGAAGAGGGCTGGTGAGGCAAGCATGGGTAGGTGCACAGAGCAAGTGGGTATGGAGGTGGCAGAGACAGAGAGAGAAGGACCCCCAGAGTGAGGGACAGTTGTGGCCAGTGATGTCACATACGGGAAGAGGGGGCAGGGCAGTTAGAGCGTTGGGTCCAGCAGGTAGGAGAGCAGGAGAAGGATCCTGAATCCAGTGTGGGCCTTGATGGGTTTGGTAGCTATGATGACCAGGGTAAGGGGTGGGGGTCATACAAAAGCCTGCAGCCCTGCGGGCCTCAGATGGGCTCCTCCCAGTGGAACTGGGGAGGATGGAGCCTAGTGAGGAGCACTCTCACAGGAGCACCACAGACACAGCAGCTGGCACGCTGTGCAGGAGTGAACACACGTTGGTTTTTACTTAAAAGTCAGATTTAATATGCAGAGTGAAGAGTGTGTCACATGCATGCCTTTAAGACCTGAGTTGCACGCACACCGTAAAAGTGCAGTGGCCTCTCAATTTTTAGGCAATATCGCATGTGGCTTTGTCTGAAAATCCTCAGGAATAAGGCTTACAAAACTAATTTGTGAATGTGGTACTTACAACGTTATAATTATTTTATGACTTCCTTAGCAGTTTCCTCTCTGGGCATAATTTTTCTGTCGAGTTATGGTACAGCCCCAACTGCCCAATTTAAATGCCACTAAGGGGCCCAGTCCTTTGATCTGCCGTGAAGCATCAGAATGCAGTGAGTTCTGAATCCAAACAGAATTCATCAAGAGCTCACAAGACATTTTTTTTGGCCTTATTATATATTGAAAACTGTAGCCAGAAAACCCTATGTTGTTGTTTAAAGTTCAGGAGTGGCCCCTGTTGATGTATTATTGGATTTTACTTTCATCCCTATAATTTATTAAAGATTCAGAAGTTATTTTGTTATAAAGATGTTTGTTCTAGAAAGGTTTATTCCCCAGCTTCTCTCTCTAATGGGTCTTTTGTTCTTTTCTTTTCTGTTTCTAGCTTTTCTTTGAGCATTTTCCTTTTTGCATGCATCCCAGCATGTACTTCTGCCCGTTTTGTGCCCTCTACACTTGAATTATCCAATGTGAAAGATACATAAAGACACATTTTTACATTGCACTATAACAAACCAATTTAAATATTGAAAGATATTTTATGAATTTTGATACTGCAATTGTATATCCATTGAACTCAATAAAAAAAAATTTCAGTGGATTTCTTGTGTTAGTTGCAGTTTTTTGGGGTGCCATTTTCCCCCTCCTGATGATAAAGAACCTATAGACACTAAAATCTCTCATGGAAAATAATTGTTGGAATTAATTCTTTTCTGCCTCTTATAATTTCTCACATTACTTAAGTAAGCAGAATGTCAAAGGCAAACAAGGTGAACATTTTTGTTTCAAACTGTTTGTGTTTTAGTTAGTTTTCCCTAGGATTTTAATCAGAAATGACATAAAGGGTAACATTTCTCCTTTTACATTGAAAGGATGGAGAAAATACAGTTTTTTTTTCAGGTCCCCTGGGCACCAGGGTGTCTTACTGATGTCTTTGTTCTCTTCATAGAAGAAGGATATGTAAAAATGTTTCTTCGTGGACGCCCTGTTACCATGTACATGCCCAAAGATCAAGTGGATTCTTACAATTTGGAAGCAAAAGTAGAACTGCCAACCAAGAGACTGAAGCTGGAATGGGTGTATCCTTTATTCCTTAAGTCTGACCTGAAGTCATCCGTTGATGCGTGCCTTTATTGAAATTCAGTTGTAGAAACCCATAAAACTAAACCATGATGGCAAAAAGGTTTTAAACCCAAAGAAAGAAAGAGGGACTCCCTGGAAGGAAGGGCTAGCATTCCCCCTCAACCAAGTAGGGCTTTGGCCAACCTTGGGAATCTTAACTTCAAGTTAACAGTGACTAGGGACTTTCCTGGTAGTCCAGTGGTTAAGACTTTGCCTTCCAGTGCAGGGGGTATGGGTTCGATCCGTGATTGAGGAACTAAGATCCCATGTGCCACAGGGTGGGATCTTAACATTGTAAATTAACCATGCTGCTTCTAAGTTGCTTCAGGCGTGTCCGACTCTGCGACCCCACAGACGGCAGCCCACCAGGCTCCGCCGTCCCTGGGATTCTCCAGGCAAGAACACTATCAACTATATACCAATTTAAACAGGCAAAAAAAAAAAAGCTTAAAAAACAGTGACTATTGAACATGAGTCTGGACTCAGTACTAAATGAAAGGAATACAATACAATATATGGCTTCAGTTAAACTGACACGTAGCCTCAACATAATACCACTGGGAAAAGGAAAAAGCTCTCACAAAATCCAGGCCACAGAAACCTGAGTCAGCCATATGACTAGCGTTCTTGAAATAAAGCTGCTGGAATCTTCATAATATGAGGCTTGGGAAAGTGATTGAACTACCAAGGAGGGAATAAAAGGATAAGAAATCAAGAAACAGAACCTGTGAAAGAGGGTGAAGTGTTGTTTTGGGGGTTTTGTTTTGTTTTGTTTTTTTTACTGTTTTGTTTTATTTTAGAAACCCACAGAGGCCACCTTCCAGTCCATGAAGACTTTAAGACAAAGAGCAAAAATCCTTTCTTCACCCTGAAAGAGCTATTTATTGAATACCAGTTTAATGCCAAACCCTGACAACAAGTTACATGGAGTTGGTTTAGACTGAAGCTATTGTTATTTCAGTTAGAAGAATTACTGTTTGAAATTATAAAGTCATATTCCTTGGAAATTTCTTGCAATTATTTCTGTACCTAAATTTCTCAAAACATTTTTTATTTTTTTGGATTCAGATGTCACCAAGTGTTCACCTGCACGTATTTTGCTGTCTGTATGGCTCATGAAAAGTGACCCCATTCTTCTTTAGGTCACTAATTGTTTCAATTGGTTAAATCACATCTGAAACACATTATTCAAGACATAGTTGTTCAACCTGCTCCCAACTCATATGTTAAAAGGTGGGAAACAGTGGAATTTGCAGCAAATAAATGGTGGTTTTTCACATCCAAGTTCAAGTGATGTTTCGCTCTGAAATAGTTTTCAAGTATTGGAAGCATATATGCTAAAATCTTAACAGGTTATTATCCCTGAGGAGCTGTGGATGGTTAGGACAAGGAGGGCCTAAATTTGTTACCTTTTATTGGTTGATATATAAATACGTGAGCTTCCCTGGTGGGTCAGATGGTAAAGAATCTGCCGGCAATGCAGAAGACCTAGGTTCCATCCCTGAGTCAGGAAGATCCCCTGGAGAAGGGAATGGCAACTCACTCCAATATTCTTTGCCAGAGAATTTTATGGACAGAGGAGCCTGGCAGGCTGCAGTCCACAGGGTCACAGTCAGACACAAATAAGCGACTAATACTTTCACTTTCCGTGGCAGTGAGAGCCCAGAGAGCTAACCACTAGACAACCAGGTAACTTCATATATATATGTATACTGTTCACATCTTTTACAGGTTTTTTTTATAATGTAAAAAAAATGTTTTACATGAAATACATAGCTGCCAGTTTACAATAAGCAGTACACTCAGAATTGGTTTATAACTTAGAGATGAAAGCCATTTACCAGTATTTGCAAATTTTCTTTTTAAATATTCTAAAATATAAGGAATGTCAAAACTCAACTTTTTTTCTCTTAGAATAGGATTTATAATCTCATACTGTTTAATATTTGAAACAATATAGCCACTTAACATATGCCAGCAAATTTGGAAAACTCGGCAGTGGCCACAGGACTGGAAAAGTTCAGTTTTCATTCCAATC
>SJYA01002649.1:0-11807 GCA_006410615.1 Neotragus moschatus
TGACTGAACTCTCACAGCTCACATGGAGCAGTGATGGCAGTCCACCAAACAGAGTCCACTTTCAAAATGCGATTATGAGGATCCCATCTTGACCCTCTAACAACTCAAACATCTCCAAACCTAGTTATAGACTTGTAAATGTTTAAAAAGAAATGATGTTTGTTAAATGACAGCAACAGAAAAGCACTTCAAACATACTCCCCCAGCCACAGCCAGCAGCCAGTGCCAGCGAGGGTTGGGGGGGTGTGGGGGGCAGGGCTGGCAGTGGCCCAGGAAGACTTTCTGGCCTACCAGCCACCCACGCCAGTCAGATCCTGGGTGTCCAATCACTAGGGATTCTGGACTCACACTGGTGTCTGAGGTGCTGTGCTCACTCAAAGCAGGGTTCTCCGCCTCTGCACTGCTGACATCTGCACGGAACGACTTCTCCTTCAGGGCTGCCCTGTACATCATGGGAAGTTTAGCAGCAGGCCCCCCACCCCCGCACTCCATCCCACCAAAGCCAACAACCAAAACCATCACCACACACTCTCTCAAGGACAACTGCCTTTCCACCGCCCAGCTGAGAAGCACTGGAATAGAACAGAGGAACCTGTTACGTGGGCACAAATACCCTTTGCTCTCTCTTTAGTTTGATACTTTGTGACAGTCAAGAAAACATGGTTCATCTCACCCTAAATATTTTTAAACTTTATAATTCTGTAATGTTTTTTCTTTTTATCTTTTGACTCCCTTCATCCTTTTCAAAATCATGACCATTATTTTTCAAATACTCAAGACTGACTTAATTATGCAAAAAAGCCAACATTTGTCTGATAACTATAATTTCACATTTAATATATCCTGGTTCATGATTATTAGCTACATTTTTCAATAAAAAGGAATAATAAACAAAGGAAATCCCATGGACAGCCTGGCAGGCTACAGTCCTGGGAGTTGTGAAAGAGTCAGACACAACTTGGCAACTAAACAACGACAATAAGGAATAGTGATAAATAGATCCATTAATGCTTTAAGATTGTGGGCTTTCTTTTTAAGGATATTTGGATTCATTATAATTTATACAAACTGTTCTTGATAGTTATGTGAGAATTTTATTATTCTTAGAAACACCTCTAAATTAAAGTTTATTTTTAGAATGTTCTCTACTTCCTGAGATATTCACAATAAATACAATTTACTACCTAGACTGTGGTATAATTCAGTCACCTCAGCATCACCTAAGGGGGTTTTATTTCAGAGGGTTATTAAGAGAGTATTTTAGTGACTCAGTCTTTAAAAATCTCATTGCCTAAGCAAAACTGCACTACTTCATTAAGACTGAAATCAACAGACCAGTGAGTGCAATGAAAACCCAGAGATCATTCTGCCAAGCCAGCTGTCAGGAGACCCGGCACAGTTCCAGAATTCCTGACCTGACCGCGGAGGCACTACCTTCCCTCTCAGGACAAGCCGCTGGCACTCGCCATCTAACCGACCCGATGTGAGAAACACATTCATGGAAAAAGCTAGTTTCCAGGTTGCTGCCTAATGATAGGACATGACAGAGGCTTACACCTGCCAGGGTCAGCTTCACACTTAATCACTAAGACACACGAGTAAGGACTAGGAGCAAAAGCACAACCCTTTCAGGTCACGAAGAACCACATCAAACTTCAGACTGCAGGGTGGCAGGTGCAAAGTAACTGAATAACCAAAATTTTGATTTGGCTCCATCAGTACTTTTTCAAGTCAAGCACACCTGAAGTAAACAATGTATAGAAACTGTACGATAGTTCTTAACAACTTCCTGAAGTTTAAAGTTTAGAAAAGCAGAGATTTCTACCTGAAGGTAAGAGTCATACAGTTTTTTTTATATATCTGAAGTATTTGACCCACTGAAGGATGTAATTTTTGAGTGCAATATTCCTGTGCAGTAAGCATGCTGAATAGACAAACATTTATTTCCTGTCGCAATGAAATGAGATCACACTTTCTTGCAGATGAAACACAGCAGAGACAGGCCAGCTACATGAACAACCACATCAAGTGTAATTCAGATTATGACACTGCCCCAAGGAGAGAACAGGGAGCAGCTCATCTTTCACTGGCCACTCGTGAGACACAGAAGCCCAGGACCTGGCTTGTGGGCAAATGAGAGACAGGGCGCCTCGGGAAGCAGAGGCCCCGCCCCTTCTCAGCTCCAAGGGAGCCGGGAAGCGGGCCCCCCATCTGAGTGCCGATCAACTTGAATGGAAAGCAGATGCGGGGATGCTGGCTGAACTGCTGCAACACAGCAAGGAGCAGCCAGGCGAAAGCAAACGCTCGACACCGCACAGAGACTTCTGCGTGACACTTCCACTCAGAACTACTTCCAATTAATACAATACAGCACACACTTGGAAAAACAAAGAAATCAACTGTCAGTACTTTCCTACTAATGTATATATGAAGAATCCATAAACGGGCTTTCATGTTCTTGCAAGATTTAGACTTGGAGCATCTTCTTGTATCAGATAGACTTGAGCGACTTCTAACATTCCAAGGGTACCTTCTGTCTTCAGAACAACGTCATGACTTTCATGAGATGGGAGTAACCGCTGCTTGTTTTCCCAGTGGGCACCGAGGCCATCAGATTCCAACCACATTTCAGTGACATTTGGTAACATCAGATTCCAACCACATTTCAGTGACATTTGGTAAAAACAGAAACGTGCACTCCATGCCTCTTCCCTTAGAAAGCAAGACGTTTCCGGGCAACACCAAGCACTCAGCTCCCCTCCTCCCCACGCTGCCAGCACCTGCTCACCTGGATGACCTTGTAGAAGTAGGCGTACTGCCGCGCCGTGTTCTTATACTGGCTGAAGACGTCGTGTATGGCCTGTGTGGACTGCAGGTAGCGAACCTCATCCTCCTCGAAGTAGAGGGGGGTGTCGTACTCGCTGGGGAGGGTCTGAATGTAGGGCTGCCAGAACGAGTTAGGGTCGGCCCGCTCACACAGCAGATGGAAGGCCAGTGTGATGTTTCCCATGGCTTGAAGAATCCGGTCTTGAGAATACAAGGGCCCTGAATTAACCCAGAAGTTAACAGCATTAGTGCCACAAACTGCTTTACAAAGTGTTCATTTCAAAAGATATACTAAAGTTACAGGAGCAACCTGAGAGCCTCATAACATTTAAAGTTTAAGTGCCCCATTCTTTTGCCGTCCTTCTACTAAGTCAGATTACGAGCGTGGAAAACACTTCATGGGAACTGTGGGAAATATCTCACTAGTTTAGAAAACAACCAAAGATGGTCCTTAGCCCCACAAAATGAAATTTTATATATTTTTATCATTTTTGCTCTTCTTTCAACAAACAGAAATTATTCTCACCCAACACTGAATTTTTAGCAGATTCAACAGTCATTAGTAATTTTCGTGGAACCCATAAAAATAATTCTTCTGCCTAGGAGGAAAAAATAAGAAGACTAGAATTACCAAAACATGTTACAATTGTCAATCCAACCACATCCATGGTCAGAAATCCAGCCACAAGGAAACACAACTTAAAAAGTTGCCAACTGGCATTTCATTTCTAATTATCAAACGTACTTCTAAATATAAATACTTGTATTATAGTTTAGTGAGTATAGGCATGATCTTGAATCCGATATCCAAAGAAACGGAAAAGAAAATGGCAACCCACTCCGATATTCTTGCCTGGAGAATCCCATGGACAGAGGAGCCTGGAGGGCTACAATCCATGGGGTCACAAAGGGTCAGACACGACTGAGCGACTAAACAACATCCAAAGAAAAACTAGAGATACTGAGAAGAAAATGAAAAAAGCAGCTTTCAGCTTGAATGTGAAGCAAACTGAACAATGTGGGGTAGAGCACAGGCTGCTGATTTACTCTTCTTTTTTAAGATTTATCTGTTTCTGGCTGTGCTGGGTCTTCGTTACTGTGTGGGCTTCTCCCTGGCTGCCGTGTGCGGCTTCTCACGGCTGCGGAGCGTGGGCCCTGGGGCAGCAGGCCTCAGGAGTTGCCACACAGTCGGGCTCAGGAGGGGCGATGGGCAGCCTCTAGAGAGCTGGCTCAGTGGTTGCGGCACATGGGCTTAGCTGCTTTGCGGCATGGGGGATCTTCCTGGACCAGAGGTTGAACCGGTGCCCCTTACATTGAAATGAGGATTCTTAACCACCCTGTGTATTCACTCTTTGCTATACTTACATTAATTCTAAAAACAAAACAAAATCCTACCTCCCACAAAAAGCCTAACCTGCCAGTGTGAATCACTACTGAGTTTTTGAGGCCAGAGTAACCTTCCTCTACATGCTTGACCTCAAAGCACAGTTAGCACAGTTACCAGTGAGAGCACACACCCATAAGACGTTTTGGTTACCGATTTTTTCCAACAGCGTTACCTCGTTTTACCTTGGCAAAATGAAGGCTTGGGTTCCGGCAGTCTTGCACGTGTGTCTGTACTGCCTGAAGCGGGTGCCGGCAGCCCCGCGCACTCGTTTGTAGTGCCTGAAGCGGGTGCCGGCAGCCACGCGCGCGAGTGTCTATACTGCCTAAAGCAGGTGCCAGCAGCCGCGCGCGCGCGCGTCTGTACTGTACTGCCTAAAGCGTGGACACTGCAGTGACTGAGGTGATGGTGTCACAGGTGCGTGCTTATGTCCAAGCTCATCAAGATGTGTTCATCAAAGATGTGCATTTTTGTGTATCAATTATGCTTCAGTAAAGCTTAAAAAATAAAACTCATGCACACCATGAAGACACCAGCACCGAGACACTGCAGGCAGCATCCATACTCCCAGGGCTGCTCTTCTGAGACATCGGTCTGCTCAGGCCTCTCACCAGCATCTCCCATTCCCTTTCACGTGTGTCTGGCCCCTTACTATACGTTATAAGCAGCATGAAGGGAAAAAGCCTGGTGTTTGGGGAAGCATGGTATGATGATAAACAGGGACTATTCACATACTAGCTATTCAACAGGTATCTAATAAAACAGCGTATGGCTTATCAATGTATCACTGAAAAGTAAACTACAACGTGACCAAAAATGTTGTTGGGAGTTTGAGGGGACCCAAATAAATAACATCCATTTCCTCCACCTAAATTCTGAACAGACTGAGAGAGACACAAGAATACAACAGATGGTCACACAAAATGTCACCTACAGAATCCCAGAATTAGACTGACTCCCCCACCTAGTTACAGGCAGGACTGGAGCCCCACAGGCCTCCCCTGTAAACTCCCAGGGTGGGAGGTGGACACACATGGCAACCAGCTCCATGGAGAAAAAGGCCAGTTCCTTTTCCCAGAACCGTCAAGACTGCTATGCCTCCTCTCTAGGAGAGGCAGGAATGAGTGCCAGAGGGCGGCCTGGAGCCAGTCAGGGAGGCTGCTGTCAGGGAGGCCGCTGCTGCCTTAGCTGGAAGGAAGGACTGAGGCTGGAGAAGAGCACGTGTCCCTTCTTCTCTCCTGTCATCTCTGCAGCTGCCATCTCAGTAAGTGGTACCTCCAGGCACTAACTATCCATCCAGAAAACAGGTCTCCACCCGCAACACTGTCAATCCTCCACCCCATCCTGCATCTAATCCATCACGAGGTCACTGGTTAACAGTACAGTTCCAAGGACGACCCGGAAGGAGCTGCCTTGAACCGAGTTGAGGCTCCTCCAGACCCACAAGACCAGCTAGGAGACTGCAGGGCAGGCAGGGGGCTGTGGACTGTACCGCTGAGGTGCACATAGGCTCAGAACTCAGCCCAAGGCATCTGTCCCCAGGTCCTGAGCCCTCCACACCACACACCATCCAAATACTGAGCTCCCTGCCCACCCAGACCCACAGCTTACCTATAAACTCACCTTGATATCTCTTGTTGCTCTCAAACCAAAGCCCTCTTCTTTGAAGTTCACCATTTCAAAACCCTCAACAGAGGCTCCATTTTCAGAGGCCCATTTCATTAGATCAGGAAAGTAATCTTCTCTTTTTCCATCAAAAGTAACAGACAGACCTATACTCATCCAGGTGTCAGAAAATAAGAGCTACTTTTAGGACATGTATCAGTCACGCTGCCACAGAAAATAAAAAATAGACTACTGGAACTTACTACCTGGAAATAGTAATAATACTTCAATCTCAAAAAAAAATAAAAACTGATCACCAGACAGTCACAGTGCATACCTTAACTAGTGACAGGAAAGGCAAGTTAAAACACTAACTGCCCTGCTGGTTACAGAGAAATAGCTGTGGATCCCAGGTAACGTGAACACTGGCTGTCAGGTTCTATCAGGTGCTATCGAGGGATGGTATCATGGGAAGCCTTCTGACCACGCAGGTTTCCAGAGCAACATGCCCTCTTCTCATATGCACACTCAAAACTCCCACAGACACCAAGATCAACAACGCGCACACATGCACAAGGAGATGTGTGGAAGGCAAGCCCTAGACCCCGATTAAGAGCACAACTGAGCTCTGTGTTCCGCCCAGCATCTAAGATGAGCAGGGTCCATGTGTATCACTGTGACTAAAACACAAACCTCACAATGGTTTTCTTTTTGAAGATGCAATAGTATGATACCATTGAAGTAAACTGTTAAAATACCAATTAGTACCGTCTATCTGTATGGGGTTATAAACGAAGCAGAAACACATTCACTGGAAAGACAAACCCCCTGGGGCAGGGGGTGGGGAGGAATGGGTGGAAGTGTGTGGCTTCAGCTGTTCCTCATACACCTCCTTTCTTAAAAACAAATGTAAGCACCAATCAAAGCACAGAGGGAGGGGAAGAGATGGGACCAGCAGGTGCGAAGGAAGGAAAGAAGAGCCTGGCCCAACAAGACTCAGGCCCATGTCCAGATGACACAGTGGATGCTTAGGTGTGATCTGGGCCTTGGAGCACATTTGAAATATCAGAAAAAGGTGAAAAGCCATGCATAGGAAAAATCATCATTTTTTTGAGGCATAAGGAGAGAACAGGAACTTTAATCATATAAGATGCTGGGCTTGGCACCCAGCCTAGGGCCTGTGGCCATGTCCCCAGGACACAATTCATGGTTAACTGGATGCCAGGGCTGTGCCAGGTGAGATCTGCTAACTGGAGAAAACTGAGTTTGTGAGGGATACTCTAAGACAGAACGTACTTTTCCCTTACTGAGAACAAATGAGTGCTCTAACTTCAGTGCCAGTGGTAGTAAACGATCTCTACTCAGAACAGAAACTCAGGACAGACAAGAACTTTTTGGCAATCAATGTGGTGAGCCAGGATGAGCACAGTGTACAAATTAGCGCAAACAAACACATTCCAGAAGAGCCAGTCCCCACGGAGGGTCTGAGACCATCCCATCCGAAGCCTGCATGTGTGCAGAGACCACAGGAGAGCACCAACACTTAGCAGCTACCAGCGCAAGGGAAAACCCAGCCTCCTTCGCACTTCCATGGCAATAAACAGAAAGGGAGCCGAGTTCTTTCATCCTTTTAAATGCAGGCTCCTTTCTGTGTTTTCGCCTTCCACTTTCCCTGTGGCCTGCATACAAATCTATTTTTTGTGCTTTACAGCACAAAAACAATAGGTATATTGAACAAGCTTTTCCAAATTGACACTCGACCCTGTTACCAGCCTGGCTGAGAATCATTAAGATGCCTACTGAATACACCCTGGAAAAACACAGCTTGAGAGTTAACTAACTCTCTCATTCAATCAAGATAGATTTGAGTTCATCATAAATTTTATTTACCGAGACACTAACCAATCTGGATATATCTGTGTGGTGACCATACAACATCATGTACTGACCTGAAACCCTGAAGGAAACACAGGAAACCAAAACAGATTCAAAAACCTATTTCATAAAGATCAATGAAAGTTGTACCATTTTAGGCCCCAGACACACTCCCCCCAGCTGAAGCTTAACGTTTTTATTCCTTCCAAAGCAGTCACAGAACCTCAGAAATGGGAAAAACCCTGACGGTTTTCTGATGCAGATCCCCTCCAACCTAAAAGCCCTTCCACAGACACCGTCCAGACAGGCACCGGGGCCTGAGGTTTTGTGCGGAGATCTTCTTTCTCAAAACTGCTCTGCCTTGCCTGGGCCAGGTCTCCACAGGATATTATTAGGAAAAGATCACTCGAGGAAATTTACCTTTTTGCTTTTTCCGTATTTTCTCAACTAGAGACCGGATCTGCACATACTCCTCCCATTCTTTTCCAGGGCCAGGGGCAGGGCTACTGCATTCTGTAACACACAAACCACGGCATGCCAACAGTTTTCTTTTACCTTAACCTGTTAGCCTTCAGAAGAAAGAGGATCTGGGTTTTGTCATCGCTGTTGGGTTTATTTTTACAGGACAAAGATACTATAGCTGTGATGACCAAAGTGAGAAGTACAAACCAGGTATGCTTTTTCAAAGCACGTAAATCCTCTGAAATTGGCTTCTCTGGTGGCTCAGTGATAAAGAACCTGCCTGCCAATGCAGGAGATGGAGGTTTGATCCCTAGGTCGGGAAGATCTCCTACAGGAGGAAACTGCAACCCATTCCAGTATGCTTGCCTGGAGGATCCCATGGACAGAGGAGCCTGGCGTGTTACAGTCCATGGGGGCACAAATAGTCTGACATGACTGAGTACGCACACAGACCCTCTGAAACCACTCAGGCCGAGTGTTACACGGTGCCCACAGGACACAGATGTGAACACCTAACCTGCCTCTACCTCATTCTCGCGCCTCTGATCAAACTTCCTCAGAATACGCTCATCAACAGGAAAATGTTAAAAGCTAAGCTAAAACGCAAAACATTTTTCTGAAAACTCTTGTGGATGGTAAGAAGAAGGTACATTAAAAGTCAACATTTATTTCGAGTTAAACCCCATAACAATGACTCCCTGAGGGAACCAGATAAATTGGACATAAGGACAATTAGTCAACAAACGATTCATATCCATGTGTAAGGCTCTATAATAAGCGCTCTGGGGGAGTTACTGCTAAAACAGCAGCGAGGATTCTATCGCTGGGCCAGAAGAGGCGCTGTGGAGGGCCACACACCAGGCCCCCAGCCTGCCAGGGCCCTTCCCTCTTTAAACAGCTGCATCCATTTATAAAGAGACCCCGCCCCACGTTCCTGCTAGGCCTCCAGGCCCCCTCAGTTCCCCAAGGAGAAGACTAGATGTGGTAACTACGACTGGTAACCGGTCACGTGCTGGTGCATAACTGTCAGGTTAGCCAGTCTTACTCCACCCTTCCGTCAGCACAGACTGAGGCCCTGGAACACGGGAGTCTGTCCTTAGGCCATCTACAGTCTATCTGAGACGTGTGGGAAGGAGCAGGTGGGGGAATGTGTCTGTGGGGGCCCAAGCTGATCTGCAGGAGGGACCCCAGAGGGGAGGACAGGAGCACTCGGGGAGGGACAGTTACAGCCAGTACCATACCTGTTAGGTAACGGTTACCTGTTGGTACCGTTTCTCCATTTTTATAGGTGGGGAGACTGCGGGCTGGGGAAGATGTGCCTGTAATGTGCCAGGTCCCATGGCTAACCAGCTGGGATCTGAAAACAGTCTGTTTCGCCTCCTGCTCCCCAGACCAGATACCCGTCCCCACAAGGACAGATGCCATGCCCCTACAAGCTGGGCAGCCGAGTCAGGACTTACTCTGCAAAAGTTCACTGGTCAGGTTCAAGGTTTCCTTCGGGGACACGCTTGCTGCAGCACCAGTGCCTGATTTCTGCGTTTTCACTCGGCTCTTCTTACCCATTTTCTGACTACAGAGAGAAAGAAAAGACAAAGAGAAAAGCCCTACATTTCCAAAGAACAAAATCGAGTAACAAAGCAGGGCACGGCAGTGGCTTAGCCCGGAGACATTAAGATCTTACCTTACAGGAGCCATGTTCCTGAAGTTTCCTTCCAGAAAAAGCAATGTGTAACAAACACTAGAGCTTGGAGGCACTCAAATGGGGGGGGGAAATGCTGCTTTGTAGTCTCTAGAAGAAAAGTTCACTCCTGTTCACCTACAAAAACTACAGTGGAAGCAAGTTTTACTCTAGAATTTTTTTAAATTACATACTGCTGCTGCTAAGTTGCTTCAGTCGTGTCTGACTCTATGCGATCACATAGATGGCATAGAATCCCATCCCTGGGATTCTCCAGGCAAGAACACTGGAGTGGGTTGCCATTTCCTTCTCCAATGCATGAAAGTGAAAAGTGAAAGTCGTTCAGTCATGTCTCTTAGTGACCCCATGGACTGCAGCCTACCAGGCCCCTCCGTCCGTGGGATTTTCCAGGCAAGAGTAATGGACAACAGTGGTTAAGAGTTATCAAACGATATGTATGGAGGTAGCTCATGTGATTCAGAGAGCACCAGTAGCCATCAGGCGCCGACTCTGCATAGCGCTACAGGCATGCAATATAAGGAAGACAGGGACTCAGCTCCTTCACGGGAATGTTTGCAGATGAGCATTAGTAACCAGTAAAGTCCACATCACTCCCGGTTCTATCGCCTATTTGCAACAAATGTTAAGAGTGGGAATGTCTTAAACAGAAGGAAAGAACTATAAACGTTCAGAGGGAAAGAGAAAAATGTGCATGAGGCCCATCATTTTACTATGGCAAAGGATCTTTTAATATTTTCACACAGAAAGGAAAAAAAAGAGAAATATGAAGCTGAATTAACAAAAATTAAGATTTTAAAATTTACTACAAATATTAATATAAAATTAAAGTTTAATGTGTGGGAGAACATGATATAAATATGAACACTATACAAACTGTATATATACTATATATGTATAGGATACACTATATATCCTACCATGTCTATTCTGTGACACTAAATTCATGTATCACAAACTCACATGGCCGCAAAAATCTAGTCTCTCCTCACTTTGCTTTAAAAGAATAATTTCCTATGAAGAGTATCAATTTTATAAGCAACCAATCAGCCTCTCTGGACAAACGCTGAAGGCACTTTGGAGATCAAGGAAACTTCAAGGAGCTAATCCAATTCCTCAATCTCGTTTCAAGGAAAATCCACAGTGCCTCGCCCAGGGTTTCACAGGAGTGGCTGGCAGACCCGAGCCTCAAAAGAGGTCTCCCTCACTGCCTCCCCATCTGGCACTGCAGCCACCCTGCAGGCCTCAGTGGTCTAACAGGTAAATGGGCACAGGCAGACAAGCCGGTGGGACAGGCAGGTGCCAGGGGGTGTGAGGCAGAGACGTTATAACATTTGTGAGCAAACAGTTGATGGCAGTGAGTCAGGAGGCATGTCCTGAAGAAAGCAAGGGACTGGGACGTGTGAAGAAAGAGTAGGCAACTCAAAGGTTGGCCAAGAATGAGGGGGGCACCTGGGGCCCAGTGGGGTGAGCGTGCCCACCTGGAGAGGAGTCTGTGGGGAGCAGGGAGAGAGAAGACCCCCAGCTGCAGGAGGGGTGCCACTGCTGCCCCAGGACTCTGACCCAAGGGTTCCTCCTCAGTCAGAAGTGCCTGAGAACAACTCGGGGAGGAGGAGAGTAGCAGGCGAGCAGCGACTGGAGCCCCTGCACACCGCCTATCAGCAGCCATCACGGCGACCCCATGCACACCGCCCATCGGCGGCCGCCACGGCGACCCCATGCACACTGCCCATTGGCGACCCCCACGGGACCCTCGCCAGCAAATCCCCCTTCATCTCAAGGGCGAGCCAGAAAGCCAGCTCTGATCTACTTGGTTTTTCACAAAGAGCAACAAGTACTGAAGTGGGGAGAGCTGTGAGGGGACAAAGCGGTAAAACGCACGCTCTCCCAGTCTAGCTGTTCACTCACTCCACTATCAGTTCAGTTCAGTCGCTGAGTCGTGTCCGACTCTGCGACCCC
>SJYA01002649.1:12182-23321 GCA_006410615.1 Neotragus moschatus
CTGAAAACTCTTGTGGATGGTAAGAAGAAGGTACATTAAAAGTCAACATTTATTTCGAGTTAAACCCCATAACAATGACTCCCTGAGGGAACCAGATAAATTGGACATAAGGACAATTAGTCAACAAACGATTCATATCCATGTGTAAGGCTCTATAATAAGCGCTCTGGGGGAGTTACTGCTAAAACAGCAGCGAGGATTCTATCGCTGGGCCAGAAGAGGCGCTGTGGAGGGCCACACACCAGGCCCCCAGCCTGCCAGGGCCCTTCCCTCTTTAAACAGCTGCATCCATTTATAAAGAGACCCCGCCCCACGTTCCTGCTAGGCCTCCAGGCCCCCTCAGTTCCCCAAGGAGAAGACTAGATGTGGTAACTACGACTGGTAACCGGTCACGTGCTGGTGCATAACTGTCAGGTTAGCCAGTCTTACTCCACCCTTCCGTCAGCACAGACTGAGGCCCTGGAACACGGGAGTCTGTCCTTAGGCCATCTACAGTCTATCTGAGACGTGTGGGAAGGAGCAGGTGGGGGAATGTGTCTGTGGGGGCCCAAGCTGATCTGCAGGAGGGACCCCAGAGGGGAGGACAGGAGCACTCGGGGAGGGACAGTTACAGCCAGTACCATACCTGTTAGGTAACGGTTACCTGTTGGTACCGTTTCTCCATTTTTATAGGTGGGGAGACTGCGGGCTGGGGAAGATGTGCCTGTAATGTGCCAGGTCCCATGGCTAACCAGCTGGGATCTGAAAACAGTCTGTTTCGCCTCCTGCTCCCCAGACCAGATACCCGTCCCCACAAGGACAGATGCCATGCCCCTACAAGCTGGGCAGCCGAGTCAGGACTTACTCTGCAAAAGTTCACTGGTCAGGTTCAAGGTTTCCTTCGGGGACACGCTTGCTGCAGCACCAGTGCCTGATTTCTGCGTTTTCACTCGGCTCTTCTTACCCATTTTCTGACTATAGAGAGAAAGAAAAGACAAAGAGAAAAGCCCTACATTTCCAAAGAACAAAATCGAGTAACAAAACAGGGCACGGCAGTGGCTTAGCCCGGAGACATTAAGATCTTACCTTACAGGAGCCATGTTCCTGAAGTTTCCTTCCAGAAAAAGCAATGTGTAACAAACACTAGAGCTTGGAGGCACTCAAATGGGGGGGGAAAATGCTGCTTTGTAGTCTCTAGAAGAAAAGTTCACTCCTGTTCACCTACAAAAACTACAGTGGAAGCAAGTTTTACTCTAGAATTTTTTTAAATTACATACTGCTGCTGCTAAGTTGCTTCAGTCGTGTCTGACTCTATGCGATCACATAGATGGCATAGAATCCCATCCCTGGGATTCTCCAGGCAAGAACACTGGAGTGGGTTGCCATTTCCTTCTCCAATGCATGAAAGTGAAAAGTGAAAGTCGTTCAGTCATGTCTCTTAGTGACCCCATGGACTGCAGCCTACCAGGCCCCTCCGTCCGTGGGATTTTCCAGGCAAGAGTAATGGACAACAGTGGTTAAGAGTTATCAAACGATATGTATGGAGGTAGCTCATGTGATTCAGAGAGCACCAGTAGCCATCAGGCGCCGACTCTGCATAGCGCTACAGGCATGCAATATAAGGAAGACAGGGACTCAGCTCCTTCACGGGAATGTTTGCAGATGAGCATTAGTAACCAGTAAAGTCCACATCACTCCCGGTTCTATCGCCTATTTGCAACAAATGTTAAGAGTGGGAATGTCTTAAACAGAAGGAAAGAACTATAAACGTTCAGAGGGAAAGAGAAAAATGTGCATGAGGCCCATCATTTTACTATGGCAAAGGATCTTTTAATATTTTCACACAGAAAGGAAAAAAAAGAGAAATATGAAGCTGAATTAACAAAAATTAAGATTTTAAAATTTACTACAAATATTAATATAAAATTAAAGTTTAATGTGTGGGAGAACATGATATAAATATGAACACTATACAAACTGTATATATACTATATATGTATAGGATACACTATATATCCTACCATGTCTATTCTGTGACACTAAATTCATGTATCACAAACTCACATGGCCGCAAAAATCTAGTCTCTCCTCACTTTGCTTTAAAAGAATAATTTCCTATGAAGAGTATCAATTTCATAAGCAACCAATCAGCCTCTCTGGACAAACGCTGAAGGCCCTTTGGAGATCAAGGAAACTTCAAGGAGCTAATCCAATTCCTCAATCTCGTTTCAAGGAAAATCCACAGTGCCTCGCCCAGGGTTTCACAGGAGTGGCTGGCAGACCCGAGCCTCAAAAGAGGTCTCCCTCACTGCCTCCCCATCTGGCACTGCAGCCACCCTGCAGGCCTCAGTGGTCTAACAGGTAAATGGGCACAGGCAGACAAGCCGGTGGGACAGGCAGGTGCCAGGGGGTGTGAGGCAGAGACGTTATAACATTTGTGAGCAAACAGTTGATGGCAGTGAGTCAGGAGGCATGTCCTGAAGAAAGCAAGGGACTGGGACGTGTGAAGAAAGAGTAGGCAACTCAAAGGTTGGCCAAGAATGAGGGGGGCACCTGGGGCCCAGTGGGGTGAGCGTGCCCACCTGGAGAGGAGTCTGTGGGGAGCAGGGAGAGAGAAGACCCCCAGCTGCAGGAGGGGTGCCACTGCTGCCCCAGGACTCTGACCCAAGGGTTCCTCCTCAGTCAGAAGTGCCTGAGAACAACTCGGGGAGGAGGAGAGTAGCAGGCGAGCAGCGACTGGAGCCCCTGCACACCGCCTATCAGCAGCCATCACGGCGACCCCATGCACACCGCCCATCGGCGGCCGCCACGGCGACCCCATGCACACTGCCCATTGGCGACCCCCACGGGACCCTCGCCAGCAAATCCCCCTTCATCTCAAGGGCGAGCCAGAAAGCCAGCTCTGATCTACTTGGTTTTTCACAAAGAGCAACAAGTACTGAAGTGGGGAGAGCTGTGAGGGGACAAAGCGGTAAAACGCACGCTCTCCCAGTCTAGCTGTTCACTCACTCCACTATCAGTTCAGTTCAGTCGCTGAGTCGTGTCCGACTCTGCGACCCCATGAGTCGCAGCACGCCAGGCCTCCCTGTCCATCACTAACTCCCGGAGTTCACTCAGACTCGTGTCCATTGAGTCAGTGATGCCATCCGGCCATCCCATCCTCTGTCCTCGCCTTCTCCTCAAACAACAGGAAGCGCTTTCTCAAGGACTGCCTATGTAGCCTCTCTGTCTCCGACGTAACTTTTTAACTTGTGTGTCCAATAAGCCTTCTAACACACAGTATCTGGAGTCTGGGAACCAAAGGAAACAAGTAACAAAACCTAAAACTTGTGCAGCAAAGAGTGAGTTATACTGAGATCAAAAGCAGGGGAAAAAATATTAAGTGTGGGGCAGGGCAGCAGGCAGAGAAACAGTTTGAGCACCTTTTCCTAAACTCAAGGACTAAAGGGAAGGAAGCTGCCGCGTTCGCTGGCTCTTGGCCTGGACAGAGCGCCTGCCACTCTCCTCTGCAGCAGGCCCCCTCCACACCTACAGAGAGCATCTTTGCAGAGGACCACTGAACTGGACTGAAAACAACTAATACTGGCCCTAACTCTGCAAAGAAGGGCTTCTATCACACTTCCAAATGTAGCTTGGTGGGAGCAGTCGGAGACGGGCTTGCTGGCCTCTCCCTACAGCCCTGCTGTCATGACCTTCTTCTGTGTGTCAGAAGCCAAGCAACTTGAAAACATCACTCCAGCAGGAGCTCAAAGACCCTGCCCCATTCTTAGCAGGCCTGGGGCACAGTAAGGCCAAGCCAGCCAGAGCCCCCCAACCCCATGGTGGCTGCCTCGGGGCAAGGACCCAAGGGCTACAAACAGGCTTCTCCCCTCTGCCTACAGCCCTTGTGCCCACCCCGCATGTGTTCCCTCAGGAATCCCCCTCCAACTCCCATCCCGCCCCAGCATCTAGATACCTGCCCTGAGATAAGGTTCCTTAATTAAAACAACAGCAGCGACTCTGTGTGCAATCCTTAACCTTTGCCACACACAGCTAAGATGTGTTTGATCTTCCCAGACACTCTCATCAATAGACATTAACCTCCTCTTCTAGACGCCATTCTCAAAAAGATGCAGTCCTCAAAAAGGTGCAGCGAGGACTCTAAAGCCTGGACTTGGCCACCGCCCCACGGCTCCTGTGAAACGCAGAGGAAAGCATAGCACTCTGCAGGGAGCAGGAGGGCGGACCCGAGTCCAACAGCTCCTGGACAAGGGGCCACCCCTGAGGACCTCAGGCGCCCTGCCCCTCTGGAATCCACCTCCTGCTCAGACTGCAACAGTGTGCTGCCTTCTCCTTGCACACGCCCACCCCCTCCACTTAAGTCCGCCCCACTGAGTAACAAGGGCAGAAACACAACACCGGTGGAACTTCAAAACACATCAGGAAATGAGCACCTGGGAGAGCAGCTGTTCTTGAACTTCATGCAAGTAGAATTACACAACACACAGGCTTCTTTTGCTCAAGACAAGGTCTTTCCACAGCTCTAAGGTGACACCCACTCTCCCAGGCACAGCCCTCAAGGCCCTTCACCCCTTCACCCTACTCTACCTGCCCTGCTTCCATCTTCCATCACCCATTACACAGCACAGGGTCAGCATCTGCTCATGTTCTCCCCCCTTTCCGGAAGAAAGCTACCTTTGGCTACCCGTGCCTCCTCCAGACAACAATTTTTCACATAACCAGATCAAAATGTCCCCAGTGGCCTTGAGGAAATTCTAGGTCCTCCATGCAGACTTCACTCCCATGGAAATCAGTAAGACTGGGTCAAGTTCAACGTGATCAGCAAATGCTAAAGGGTGCACTCTTGCCTGGAAAATCCCATGGGCGGAGGAGCCTGGTGGGTCGCAGTCCATGGGGTCGCTAAGAGTCGGACACAACTGAGCGAATTCACTTTCACTTTTCTGCATTGGAGAAGGAAATAGCAACCCACTCCAGTGTTCTTGCATGGAGAATCCCAGGGACAGCGGAGCCTGGTGGGCTGCCGTCTATGGGGTCGCACACAGTTGGACACGACTGAAGTGACTTAGCAGCAGCAGCATACATACACAAAGTTAAATTCCAGTCAAAAGGTACCATACTAAATAAAAGATCTGTTTCCTTAAAGTTTAGATCAAAATCTGGTATAAATTACGAATTCTTATTGAATTATCTTAGGGGAAACAAATATATGTTTTTTTTAAAAAAGACTTAACACTTAAAGACAAAAGAAAATGCTATGTAGAAAAGCAATAATGAATTGACAAGCAAATGGATTCTACAATAAACAGTTACTACAGTGACAGTCCTTCAAAGGAAGGGCCATCAATCAAAAGAAACAGCAAGCTAAAGAGTTTTACACATATCTATATTTCTCCACCATCAAGATTTTTAAAAAGCTACAGAATCTTCAAAATCTGGCTTTTTATAACACCATAAACTATTCTGCAAGTCTATCAACAACCTCTCCACTTAAGAGATGGAACAGACTTAGAAAACAGTAAAATAGATGGCATATTCAATTATTATCTAAATTGCTAATATGCAAGTGGCATCTGTAATCAACAACCACTTCTGATCAACGAAGTGATTCTTTTACATCTCATCTGCACAGGTGGGGAGAAACATGAACACAGAGAGTGCAGGGAGCTTGGCTGGGGAGATGGTGGGAGTGCTAAGGGAGGGTGCTGGAGACTTAACCCATTTTTGCAAAACCTAGTTCACACTTACTGAAGAGACTGAGATGGAATTCAGCTGCGTGGGCTTTTTTTTTTTTTTTTTCCCCCAAATATTCTACATGGAAAGACTGTAAACGTGCATTACTCTTGAATTGCTTTCCACTAATTACAACTAGAATAAACATTTCTGATTACACTACTTGGTAATTCACCCAGAAAACCTTTGCTCAAACCCAGCACCTGCTTTTCAACACATCCTGCATCCTTCCTCTCAACTCTGCAGCTGGATCAGCTAAGGGAGTGACTGGCCCTCAAGCTTTCTCCTACCTTGGGCTCTCAGCTGTAAAGATGTTTGAAGGGAGTGCAAAGCCTGCCAGATCTCTGGAGGAAGAAAAGAATCTCACTGAAATCCCTTGCAGGTCATTAGGATCAGAGGACGACATTCTGAATTAAATACACAAATTACAGTATGGCGGCCTAGGCAAATAAAAGCGCTCCCAAATTGAAAAGTATTTAAGTTCTCTCTGCCACAAAAACTGATGAGGTGTACATAGTCCTTGCATTGGCACCATGTTAACTGAAATGTCAGGAACATCCCTCTTTGCACAGTGGCAGGATCTAGTAACATGGTCAAGTCATACTAACTTATCCCACTTCAAGAGGCTAAGGAGCACCCACCATTCCAATCTCTATCAAAGGAGGCATGTGTGTCACAACTCACAACCACCAAGAAGTCAAGGCAGGCAGACAGGCAAAACAGTGGAATTAATTTCAACTCAGTAGCTACACACATAGCAAGATGAAGCTAGACCTATATGCTCTAAGTAAGTAAAATTCCAATTTTTATACAGAACAAGTTGGGCTGTCAGATAGACAAGATACACAAACACACAAACTTGAGACCTTTTTTAAAAAAATACAAATATTTCTTGCTTTCTACAATGTTTTTTTTACCATATTTCCACTAATATACATGATAATTTTAGAGATGCTTAAACTATCTTTGATTGACTTTTCAATACATAATAGGTGTACTTTTAAACTGCTGTTGAATTAAGTTATAAACACAATTAAATTAAAATGAGGCTTCTATTTAAAGAAAGTTGCTCCCCCCAAAAAATCCTCTTTATAAAGCAAAGAATCATTCAGTATCATAAATAATCATTTCCCATTATATCTTTCTTAAAGAAAAATGCTAAAGGGTGAAGAAACAGCTNTTCAATACATAATAGGTGTACTTTTAAACTGCTGTTGAATTAAGTTATAAACACAATTAAATTAAAATGAGGCTTCTATTTAAAGAAAGTTGCTCCCCCCAAAAAATCCTCTTTATAAAGCAAAGAATCATTCAGTATCATAAATAATCATTTCCCATTATATCTTTCTTAAAGAAAAATGCTAAAGGGTGAAGAAACAGCTAGCTGTAACGTCAAGAAGTTACTTTCAAACCACCCACACTCCTCCCATAAGGACACTAGATTCTCAAACTGTGGAATGTCAGGTTTGGAAGAGACCTCTGGGTTTATTATCTGTGTTCTCAGCACGAACATCTTTGAAACAATGACATCTAATGTTAGGTAGCAGGTATGGTTGTCAAAGTGCTTTGTGAACCACAGCCAAATTCAACTCAAGGATATTTAACTTAAGATGGTTCAGCTTAGACTATTTTGACTTTAATACAGATGGTGCAAAAGCCATAGGCATCCAGGGGAATCCTTGCATTCTGACCTTTCCCAGATTAGTGACATACAGTGCAATACCCACTGGGGTGCTGAGCAGAGAGTCTCAGCCGCCAGCCAGCCAACGGAGCACGAGGGCAAGCAACCAGCACACTCGTCACCATTCTGAACCCAGACCACCGTTCAGCTTTTCACTTTCAGGACAGTAGTCAACAAATAAGAGGAGATAGTCAGCACATTATTATGAAGTAGGCTTGTGTTATATGACTTTGCCCAACTGTAGGCTAATGTCAGTGTCCTGAGCATGTTTAAGGTCGGCCAGGCTAAGAAGTTTGGTATGTTAGGTATACTAACTGCGTTTTCAACAATGATATTTTCAAATGCTATCAGGATATAACCTCATCATAAGTTGAGGAAGATCAGTATAGCCAAAACAGCCTTACTTTTCCACCAGCCAAGTGAACAAGTGCATTCACACTTGGATTCAGAGCATATTTCTTAGTAATCTGCAAAGGAAAGATAAGTTAAGACAGCCTTTAGGATAAGGTGATAACCAACTAAACCCTTGGTTATATAAACTGATCTTCAGCTAGATCCGTGTGCTTTATTAAACAAATCTAAATGCAGTTTTAATCCAAATGCAATTATTCATGCTGTCATGTTTGTTTCCAGGCTAACTGTCATTTTGTTTGTTTCCAGGCTGTTGAAAGTGTGTGCGCCTTGGGGCAGGTTCCCACATGACCGCCTTCGTCCTAACTGCACCATTCAGGCATTCTCTGTATCAGGAACTGAGGTAAACATTTTACACAGTAGATAAAGAAAGATACTATGCCCACTTTACAGATGAGAAACGTCAAGTTTAGTGAGGTTAATCAATTTATGCAGCGTGACAGACAGTTGGTAGCAGAGCCTCATCAGCACAGCTCGGTGTCCAACTTCACCGATGCCCAATAGTATTAACATGTGAGAGATTAAAATTTTACTCTAGCTTGGTAATCAGTACCACTTTACCTCTCAAAATCTTAACTTCAGAATTAGACTTCGTCTTCCACTGCAAGCCAAGAGTGTTTGGACTTATCTTGATTATTTAATTAACTTCTAATAATACTTGGAAAGGACTTGAATAAGAAAAAGTTTTCAAAGCCTCAACTTTGGAATTTGAATTTTATAATCATTTGGAATCATTTTCCTTCCATTCAAATTTATTTCAGCTGAAAATTGTCAATAGCTGTGTTTGTACTTCTGGTTTTACAATCTGTTTATTTCTAAACCTAGAAGAAACTCCCAAAAGGAAAAGGAGTCTAAAGAGCTAATCTCTGGCCTGAGTTACTGAAGGAATTTAACAACAGAAACGATTGCTAATCTTGCCAATTCTGTTAATTGACTTTTTTCCCCATAAGACTATTAAGTGACTTAGAAGTCTCAATTTCTTCGTAATTAAAAAAAATTATATTACTATTTTGTTAGAAATTTATTTTGAGAATAAACATTATGTAAATTTCCTGGTGGCTTAAAGTGTCCGCCTTCAATGCAGTAGACCCGGGTTCAATCCCTGAGTCGGGAAGATTCCCTGGAGAAGGAAATGGCAACCCACTCCAGTACTCTTGCCTGGAAAATCCCATGGACAGAAGAGCCTGGAAGGCTGCAGTTCATGGGGTCACAAAGACTCGGACATGACTGAGCGACTTCACTTGATGGGTAAATTATATTTGCAGATAAAAATATTTTACAATTTCCAATTTTATNCCTGGAGAAGGAAATGGCAACCCACTCCAGTACTCTTGCCTGGAAAATCCCATGGACAGAAGAGCCTGGAAGGCTGCAGTTCATGGGGTCACAAAGACTCGGACATGACTGAGCGACTTCACTTGATGGGTAAATTATATTTGCAGATAAAAATATTTTACAATTTCCAATTTTATGAGTTGGAAAGTGAAATGACTAAAGGAAATCCAGGATACAGAAGTCAATTTTGCCAAGTAAGGTACACTTGTACAGGCAATAAAAGTGAAAATCAGGAAAATTCAAAAGCAACGAAACCTTAAACTAATACCTGTAAGCAGTTAAATATGATTCAGAATGGACTGATAGCCAAGATAAGTACTTCTTCAACTGTACAAAGAAAAAAGGATGCACAGAAAATCAAAATATTATTTCTGATAAATCAGTGGGCCCAAATATATTACTCTTTAATTGAGAAAACCAGTTTCTACAGATAAAAAACCTCCCAGTGACAGATATTCATCAAACTGCATCAAGAAAGATACAGTATCACTAGTTACATTTCTAAAAACTACTGCAGATTAGTGACTAAAAAAAAAGAGAGACTGTAGTAGTTCAAACATTTTAAGAGACTTGGAATATCTCAAACTAGATTGACACCTTGCAAAAATAAAAGAGAAACCGTGAGCCAGGAGTTAAGATTTTTACTCATACATTTACTAAAATTCCACAAGCCACAAACTAGGTACCTGGTTCCCATTGAATTCAATGATCATCGACTAGATATTCACTGAGAGCAACCTCGGTTGTACTGCAGACAGCCTCTTCCAGCCACCCCCGTCTTTGTCATCTTCTTCAAGATCATGAGAGCAGCAAGTTCTAAGGAAAGGTTGTGACCAGTTATCAGAGCTCTTAGAACAAAACAGTTTTCTAGGGGCTGAACTTTAGAATGGAAAACTTTCAGTTCAACCTTCACAGCTCTCTCATTTTCCAATGGCTTCTAAAGCAAAGGTTTAATCATTCAAAATGTGGCCTAAATGTTCACCACACAGAAGAGCAGCTTAGTGTTAGTGTCTTCCTGACACTAATCTTATTGCACTACTATTGACTGACGAACAGGAGTTTTCATGTCTACAGACATGCAGGAATAAATGTTTCACCTTCGAGGCCAACATCATTCCTATTCCAGGGATCACTCAAGAAGATACCAGAAGCAGCAACTATTTTACTCATTCAGACTAGAGTTTCACTGCACACATTAACTTACAATTTTGAAAATATATATACATGACAAAGAACAGACAGGGTAGCAGAAGGAAAACTGAGGTTGTTGAGGGCTCAATAAAAGTTGTTCTGTAGCTGTTTGAGAACTTGGCTTTGCACATTACTTCCCTGGGCCAGAGGAAAACTCCTCCTTAAAATGCTGGAACCTTTCCAAAATATCAATCACAACAGCCCCAGGGACTAATCGGGTAAGATGAGACTGCATGCCTAGTAGCCCAGATAGACACACTATATCATGGCTCAAGTAAGCCTTTCCAAATTTTAATGGTGGAGAAAAGCTGCTTTTATTTTGCTTTACTCTCAAGTTAAATGCATTCACTTCAAATAGTTTAAAAAAAAATTCTCCTAAATAATTACTGGTTCCTTCAGTTTGGAAATAGCAGTGGGGTCATTCTGGAGAGGAAAAATGGGCAAGAGATATCATTTGCACATGATAAAATCCACACTTTTGCCAATTTTGACAAACCCATACACCGCAAGCAAGTTATGTTCGGATCCGTCGCTAAAGGGTTAACGCCGCAGAGGATGTTAAAAGCAAAAGTCACCTCTCAACGTACTTTAAAAGCACTTTTGCTTCTGAAACATCACCTCCTGCATTTAGAAATGGAAAACAATACACTCCAAGTGATCCAAAACCTGTCAACACACAGCGAGGGTAAGCACTTCCCCCCGCCCCCGCCTCCGTTCCCCCGCAGCAAGTGGCGCCCGACACATTAATCGGCTCCCTTCTGCACCCGCACCCCCCACGCCCCCACCCCGGAGTAGAAACAGAGGAGAGAGGG
>SJYA01002650.1:0-32206 GCA_006410615.1 Neotragus moschatus
CCCCCCCCGCGGCGCCTCGTGTTTGCAGAGGACGGAATCCTTCGCCCTTGAGGGAGTTTTGTTTTCTTATTTGGCTCTGCACCCTGGCCATTAAATTGGTAAAATCGAGTCTTTACGTTTCCACGTGTTTTGATAGAAAACTTCCAGTGAAAAGAAGGGGTTCTAGAAAAGGGTCTTTCCTGCTCTGAACGAGGACCAGGAAAAATAGAGCAGAAAAGGCTTGTGTGCATGTGTAAATCTGTTTTGATTTTACTTTGTAAGTAGTGTTTTCCTGTCCTTATCTTATTACCTTGTCCACAGGCTATTTTGTTAAATTTTGGTTGAAATAGTAAATAGGTTGAGAATAACCTGCCATAACGAGTTAAACTAGTACGTGTCTAATTAAAGTGGTAGAATCCCTTTCACCACAATTGCTCCCACTCTGTTTAATATATATTCTCAGAATTGGATGAAGCCTGGAAATGTGAACGTTGCGTGTTTAGGGTTGTTAAAATTCACGAGAACGAGTGAAATAGGCAAAAAAGACTGGGTTGAAGCAGGTCTGGTTGTATCTGCTGTGAAAGCTCCAGGTTTCTGTGGATCTGTGACTCAGGACTGGCAGTGGAGCGGAGGTGCCCTCAAAGTGTGAGAGCACTCGCTCACAGCGCTGCTGCTCTGGGTTTCTCAGGGCCTTGTGGAACTCTCAAGAGTTTCGCAGGAGGTGTATATTTAATTGAGACACATCTTAGTATTTAAGTGGCCATCCAAAGATACCTTGGGTATACATTCTGGTAGTGTAGAGTGATTGCCAGTGGTCCTGTAGGAACTAGAAGTCATACTTTTCCATTACTAATAGTGGACTGTGGGAGGCTGTGCTTGTTACTGATGAATTTGCTGAATTCAGAGCTTCCCCCGGTGGCTCAGCTCTTAAAGAATCCGCCTGCAATCGCAATGCAGGAGACCCGGGCTCGATCCCTAGGTGGGGAAGATTCCCCTAGAGAAGGAAATGGCAATCCACCCCAGTATTCTAGGGGAAAACCACAAGGACAGAAGAGCCTGGCAGGCTACAGTCCATCGGGTCGCAAAGAATTGGACACGATTTAGTTACGTTTTAAACCACCACTTGCTGAATTCAGGATATCATTAGGTATTTAGGTAAAGATAACATTAACCACGTGAAGCTATATTTACTTTTTCCTCACAGTAGGGTCATGTTGGCTTTAAGTAATTTAGCAAACCAGGATATTTTAGGTATTCTGCATTGGATCTTACCAAACTGCTAATCCACTTCTCCATACCCGAAGGAACGCTTGATAATGTAGACTTTACTTGAAGTGGTATGTATCAAGTTAGCTTAAAAGTCTTTACTTCCTCTGCAAGTGATTGCTCCAGGCTTGTACAGTTTTAGGGATATTTTAAAGTCCCCTTCTTTAAAGAGTTGTTTGGCATGTTACAGTACTCTGCAGAAAGGTGGTTATAAATATTTGACGTCAGTAACATAGAATTGCTTGTTTTCTCTGACATGTTTTGTGGTAAACTGTTCCCCTTTCTTGTCCTTGTGGTTTGGAATTATTACTGAAGAGAAGCGAAATAGTTTGTGATTAACTCTACATATCTCAAGTTCAAATTCTGTGTTTCATCTTCAGAAATGAAATAGGATAACTGATAACAGATGAAGAAATCAAAGCAGGTTAATTGTTAGGCTTAATTTCTGTGTGTGTTGAGTGGTAGGCATTATGCACAGGGCTTTCATGTCCTTGATTACGTCTGATCCTAGGCAAGATAATTTCTAGAACAGTCCCTTGGTCTAAGCTCAAGTTTAGTTAAAGTTCTCTTAAAAAATAACAATACACATAGGGTATATCAGGGCTTTATTAATTGGTAGTACCTCTTGGCTAAAAAAAAAAAAGAGAAACAAAGCACTTGGATTTTATGGGCTGCTTTTGCTTGTATGCCATCTTCATTTAAATTTCCCAGAGTAACTGAACTATGTGGTTGGCATCTTTTGAATGGGATGGCAGAGGGGAGTCTATTATTCCTGTAGAAGAGTGGTTTTAGCTCTGAAAGGGTCTTTAGAGATGTGCTTTTTTCCTCCCTTTTCTTTTTTAATTAATTTAACATCACATGTGCCTGGTTCAGTGGCTCTTTACTTTGTTCACCAGGTTGTGGAATCATCACCACTGTCTTATTCTAGAACATTTTTATCACCCCAGAAAAACTGGCTATTATTTCCCTCTCTCCCACCCACTCCACCCAGCCATTAATCTGCTTTTTCCCTGGATTTGCCTATTCTGGAAGTTTCCTTTACATGAAATCATACACTATATTGCCTTTTGTGTCTGGCTTAGTCTGTTTTCAAGATTCTTCCAAGTTGTAGAATGTACTTCGTTACTTTTTACAGCTGAATACTATGCCACAGAAGCTGCTTATTTTTGCATGAGAAAATTAAGGTCTAGTTAACATGTTTTAGCATTAATCACAATTTAACTGTGTTTTGAATATCCATAATCCTTTGGTTAAGGTTCATATTTGTTCTTGCATCTTTCCTAGCATATAACTAATGAACATTTAATTTTTGCTAAATTTAAGGGATGGTATTATGTGTTTTTCCCCCTAGATGTTCATCACGATAGTTTAGGAGGGACATCCTATTTTGTAGAATTTATTAAAAACTAAACCACTTAACAAAATCACTGGGTTGAGTAGGAAAGGTAATAGTAAAAGTTGTGTATTTAAAACATTTAGTTTTGAGAGGAACCAAAAAGGCTTTTGAATCTTGAGGTTTCGGGTAGTTAGAATGTGTGACCTTCACTCAAGGCTGTAAGTATTTTAGTTATGTTCTGTTAGAATATAGAACTGCTTTGTGCTAGATTGAAGTAAAACATCTAAGACCAGAAAACCATTGATATTAAAAGCAGCAAGTTGAAAAAGAGTCAAGAAGTATTAAATTTTTTCTCACTTTTATATATTCAGAAAGTTCAAGTTTGCCAAAAATTACTAGTGCTGACAATCCACTATTTTCCCTTTTTTAACATGCTGTTTATCACTAAGGAAAGAAGCTGTAAATGTAAACTCCCATGGAGCCAAGCCCAGAAAACCCTCCAAAGTAATCGTGTCACCCCCATGACCTGCATAGGACAGCCTGACTCTTAGATCCTGCTTCCTGACCTGGTGGCTCTGGAAGCCTGGGTTACTTACAAGCCTCTGTGCTGTCAGACTCTTGTCTCCTGGTTATTAACTTCCCTCCCACCCCTAGTCAACAGCTGTCTCCTCCAGTAGGAAAAGGGAAATCTGTATCAGAAGGGTCAGGACTCCTGACCTACCTAAAACTAACATTTCAGGCTTTTGGGAGAGAATAAAGAATAATTTTTTAAAATACACTATACTCCTGGGTGAATATTTACAAAACGGCTTTCTATTTGTTTTGAAGTCTCCTTTAGTAAGATCAGTTTGTTTTAAGGCTGGGAAACTTAGGGCTCATAACAGGTTATTAGCAAAAGCAATTATTAAGAATGAACATTTCTCAAGATCTACATTTGGTGACCAGTTTATAAATTGCCCTTACTACTTCCATAGGAAGAGCGTAAAAGTGAAAACTGTAATTTTAAAATCTGGAATATTTACTAGTGAGTTGTATTCTACAGTATTAAGCATTCACTGTACTCAATATTTTCAAAATTTGGCATCTGAAACACCACTTGGATGTTGAAAAAAACAAGTATCTCTTTACTGTTGGCAGATGGTTAGGAAGATGCAGGGAGGTCTTGGGAGCTAGTTGACTATTGTGTAAACTTGTGCCTTCCTGTTTGTGGTGAACAGGTCGGGAGAGGAGCTATTTCTTAGTCTTAAGGGTCTTGTGTTAGTAGGTCCCATTGTGTTTAACCTAGTGATTACGTATCAATAACAGCAAGCCCATTGGTTTTTGAGAATCTTAGTAGTAGCATCAAATTTCCCTTTAGAGGGCAGTGCCCAGAGGTCTGACATTGGCGTGTCTCAGCTTCTGCCCTTGAGGTCTTTGTAAAACGCGCTGTTGGGGTAGGAGGACCCCTGAAGGCATTTTTCATTTCCTTTACTGCAAAGACATTCTACTTTATGAATTCCTTTGTGAGAAAAGGAAGCAATATACTTAATTTCTTAAAGCAAAACTACCCAATTTTAACATGACACGGTGAGATAATGGGAACTCTGTAGGGCAAATTCTTAACTGTTCAGTTACTTTAGTCTTACACTGTGGTGTCAGATAGCCTTAAACTTTAAGCTAATGTAAATTGCTGTGATGGACTCTTCTTTATTGTGTAAATTATTCCCCTTGAGTGTAAGAGCTGAGAGGTGGGGAGAGAGGCAGTGCTTTGTGGAAGCTGTTGTGCGGTGGACCTGTCTCCTCTTCTGGGAGAGCCGCAAGCTCCAGGTAGAATTGCTAGTGCCTCACAGAGCCTCACGCTCTTCAGATGCTCCACGGGGCTACAGTTCCCAGCTCGGCCCTCTTCTGTCCCCTTTCTTCTCGCTTCTAAGCATCACCAAAAAATGAAGGAGGGACACTGCTGCCACGACTCCCAATTGACAGTTGGTTTTGAATTTTGCATTTTTTCGGTATCTCACTTATAATTTGTAGTATTACGTGTGATTCTTAGACTGAATACGTTTTTATAGACTTGACAAGGACCAAATACAGACCTATGGAGTTCACTTCTGGGGATCTGATTGGGTCACATATTATTCCTTTCTGAATTTTATTTCTAAGATTTAAACTATATGAATTCACTCCCTTGCCTAAAAATTCTACAAATAAAACAGGTGTGGATATACTTAATTCCACTGAACTGTAAATTTAAAAATGATTTTTAGACTGGTAAACTTAACGTTTTATATCTACACATACATCCCAGAGGCACACTGTTGCGTTCAGTAGAATCCAGACTTCCCGTAACCTGCCAGGCAACACATGATTTGGCCCTTGCTTTCCTCTCAGACTTCCTTCTTATCCCTCTGCTCCCGTCATGCTCCACCCTTCCCAAGTTTCTCGAACTTGTTGCCTCACACTTATTCTCGGGAAGCAGCACCTCTGCGTCCAGTGCTCTGATCCCAGATGTCCATGAGTCTCAGCTCTGAGAGGCCTGCCCTTTCATCCTTTCGAATTAGCACTTATCACTCTTGTCTCCTAACACTGTTTTCTTTTCTTTGTAGCACCATCTGAAGTTGTCTTGCATTTATGTTTATCTTTTAGCTTGCTGCTTGTCTGTCTGCTTTCTGTAGTGATAAGTCTTGGGCAGAAACCCTGCAGATGGTCCAGGGCACTTGGAGGAGTCTCAGGAAAGAGCTGCGTGAGTGCTTGCAGGTTGTGCTGTCGGGCTGAGTCCTGGCCTGGAACCCACAGTGGCACTCTCCTCTTATTGCTGTTCTGAGAAAAGGAGTAGTTAAGGGTGAGGCAAGGGTAAAGAAGCATTTGTTACAGCCATTGGAGAAGGCAGTGGCGGCCCACTCCAGTACTCTTGCCTGGAAAAATCCCATTGACAGAGGAGCCTGGTGGGCTACAGTGCACGGGGTTGCAAAGAGTCAATTCTAGGTTGACATCCTGGATCTATCACTTAACTNAGTAGTTAAGGGTGAGGCAAGGGTAAAGAAGCATTTGTTACAGCCATTGGAGAAGGCAGTGGCGGCCCACTCCAGTACTCTTGCCTGGAAAAATCCCATTGACAGAGGAGCCTGGTGGGCTACAGTGCACGGGGTTGCAAAGAGTCAATTCTAGGTTGACATCCTGGATCTATCACTTAACTGTGTTTCTTTGAATACATTGCTTTGCATTTCTTTTTTTCCCCGCTTCTTTTTCCTTTTTTTTTTTTTTTGGTCATGCAGTACTGCAGCATGTGAGGGTCTTTGTCCCCCAACCAGGAATCGAACCTGTGGCCCCGACAGTGGCAGGGCCAGAGTCTTCACCACTGGACTACCAGGGAAGTCCTACTACTTTGCGTTCCTGAGGCTTGATTTCTTTGGCCAAAAACAAGAGGTTAACATAAAGGTTTTGTTTGAATTAATGTGACAGTTACCGATATGAAATAGGTGCTCAGTAAATGATAGTGTCCCTTCTTGAGGCCTCTGTTAGTGGAAAAATGTGGAAAACAGCCTGTGTCTGATTTTTGCTTGTTGCTTAGCAGTGAATCTCAGTTGCTTAGCTATGCTCCGTTTTGGAGCTTCCCAGGCGGCAGTAGTGGTAAAGAACCCACCTGCCAGTGTAGGAGACACAAGAGACCCAGGTTCCATCCCTGGGTTGGAAAGATCCCCTGGAAGAGGGCGTGGCAACCCACTCCAGTATTCTTGCCTGGAGAATTCCCATGGATGGAAGTGCCTGCCAGGCTACAGTTGATAGGGTATTAAAGAGTCAGACATGAGTGAGGCGCTTAGCATGACACACACATGCATTTTGGTGGAGTTTGGGTTGGTAGAAGTAGTGAGTAAATAATGGGCAAGAGTTACCTAGAACGGTCAAACCAAAGTTAATGGCCTAAGATGGAAGGTGTGGAGAAACAAAATCTAGCCCAGGTGACCCACAATAAGTAGAGAAATAGGTAAATATATGAAATGGATGAGAACAGAAAATCAGAATCACAGAAAAAAAGGAAATATTAGTGTCAGCCTTAATGAGCTTCCTGGCAATCAAGATAGAAAAGGAAACTGTACTGCTGACCAATGCTCCCAAGACGGGATAGACTTCTAGGGGAATCGAGCTTTCCTTAGTCAAGACTGAGTTCTAAGGTAAGCTCTTCTCCGCATGAAGGGAGCCGTGAGTGATAGCAGTGCAGCGATTCCAGCTAGTACCGTGTCAGCGTTCACGTCAGGTCTTTGAGAGGCCAGAAGACTTAAATTTAAGCAGTGTAATTGAAGATGATTCTTACTTGCTTATTCAACATTCTTTAAAAACTATTAAGCAGAAGACCTACTCTTCCCCTTAGGCCCAAGAGGGAGGGCAAAGGGGAATAAAGGTTTGTCTTTTGGAATAAAGGTACACACCTCTTTCCAGACACACTGGTTGCCATTTAACGTGTTACCTTGTTTTAGCAGAAGCCTGGCGTGCTGCAGTCCATGGGGTCGCAAAGAGTCAGACACGACTTGGCGATTGAACAACAACAACAACATAAGATAGGTGGTCTACCTTTTAGTAAATTAAGAAAGCCAAACACGGGTCAGTGATAGGAATGAGAGGCCTTTTAAAGGAAAGAGATCTTGACGGGGGCTTTGGAAAGCCCAGATTGGGGATGAGAGGTGGCAAGAAAGGAGAGGAAAGTTGTCTTCTCAGACATTGAGTAACACTGCAGGCAAAGCAGCTCGGTTGAAGCATGGAGGGCACGTGAAGCTCCACTTCTGACTCTGTTTTCTGGGCCTGTGGCATGGTTTAGCTCCTTAGTCATTTCTTTTGGACTAAATGTTTTAAGTCTGTCTCTCAGACTAGGCTGGGAGTGGCAATCGCTTTGGTAACTTAGAAGCTAGACTGTCTTTAAAATGCGAAAGAATAGCTGTTCCTGCTGAAATAACTCAGTGTGCAACTCAGTGTGCCACCCCATTCATGGGTGGTATTGGCTAGAGTTTGCTTTTCCGCACCTTCCATCTTAAGCCATTTAGCTTTGATCATTTGTCTCTGGCAGGAGTATTAGTGAGTATAAGAGTCATCTAGCGTGCAGTTCTGTCTGGAAGTTCCCAATACAACATTTCCCCCTGCCATCTTACTTGTTTGAATCGGTGACTTGTTTTCTCAGCTTTTTTCCAAACAAGAATACTGAGACTTGGTTTTCATTTTAATTTGCAGTGTTGTGTTAGATTCAGGTGTATAGAAACTGATTGTGATGACACTTCTGTTGTGGATTAATCCTGTCTCCTGAAACAATGAAATAATTAACTGAGTGCTGCCCTCAAGGAAGACTCCAGAGAAGAATAAATATATACAATTTTTAAAGCAGATTTATATACTTCATGAACAGGCTTTGCTTAGATACGTGTATTCTCCCTCTATACAGTGAATCTACTTCAGCAGAAATTATGAAATGGAAGGAGTATAATAATGGCCACTGCAAACAGTGAAATTCGTTGAATACATAACAGTAAAACATGTTTAAATAAAATCGTACAAAAAAACCTGAGTGAATACTTGTATTTTGGGGTTTTTTCTTGTTCTTTTTTGTTCGCTTTTACTTACACTTTTTGAAGAGGGAAGGTTACATACATGTGGTTTGTAAATGCAGCTTTTCTCTTTTTAGAGCATCATAAATTTCTGTTTGGCAAAAGCTTCTGAAGACTTTCTCTACAAAAATCAGATAAAACGGGCAAATCATAGCAAACATTGACATGACGTGATCTGTTGCTCACGTGCGTGTCCGGCTCTTGCTGTGAATGAGGCCTACGATGTCTTTGATTTCTTCTGGCAGTAGCATCTTTTGTCGTTTTCCTAGCAGTCTTCTTTGAAATGTGGTTTTCTTCCTATGTGAATAGTTGATTTTCTTAAATGTTGTTGTTAAATAGTTAACAGTTATCTGTTTTATGGTTTCTGTGCACTGGCCTTCAAGGAGTTCTCTAAATTAACTTCTATGAAATACACTGTTTGATAGGAAATAAGTAAGATATACAAATTTATAAACGTATATTGTGAAATCATACAGTAACCATAGCAATTATTTAGAACTTAGGCCAACAGAAGTTTGTTTTTGTGGAGTTTTCAAAGACCTATTGATAAATGTCCTTTTTGGTATTAAATCCCATCATTGATTCCTTCATTTCCAATGATTCCAGAAATCATTCCTTGTTTCAAAGAGGAAAATTCCACTGTAGTTTAATCCCATTTTCTGAGTGAAATCCCATCATATAGACCAGAGATCAGCAGGCTTTCTATAAAGGGCTAGAGGAGTAGTATTGTAGGTTTTGTGGGTCCAGATGCAGCTGAGCAACTCCATGTGTTCATGTAGCAGGAAAGCAGCCGTAGACAGTATATTCACAAATGAGCGTAGCTGTGTTTACAGCAAAACTGTTTCTAAAATCGATGGCATACTAGCGCAGCTTCATTCATAGCAGCATCGTTCACGGGAGCCAAGAGGGGGAAACAATGTGAATACCCCTCAGTAGATGAATGGATAGGCTAACAGCCATCTTGTGTCCTGTAGGAATATTATTCACCTGTGAAAAGGAATGCAATTTTGCCATCTGCTACAACACAGTGGACCTTGAAAACATGCTTAGTGAGGCAAGCCAGGTACAGATGGACAAAGAATATATGATTCCACTTAACAAAAGTTACCTGGAGTAGGCAAATTCATGAAATCAGAAAGTAGGCTAGAGGTTACCACTGACTGAGGGGAAGAGGGGTTGTTGTTGTTTAATGAGTAGCAGGTGTCTATTGGGGATGATGAAGTTTTGGAAATAGGTAGTGGTAATAGTTATACGTGGACTTCCTGGTGGCTTGGGTGGTAAAGAATCTGCCTGCAATGCAGGAGACTCGGGCTTGATCCCTGGGTTGGGAAGATGCCCGGAGATACAGTGCAACCCACTCCAGTATATTCTTACCTGGAGAATCCCATGGACAGAGGAGCCTGGCAGGCTGCAGTCCATGGGGTCACGGAGAGTCAGACACGACTGGGTGGCTAAAGTGCAAGCTCAGCAGTTACACAGCGTTATGAGTATACTTGATGCTGCTCAGCGGTGAAGTTGTGGATGATTCAAAATGATAAGAATGTCTGTTTTACCAAAATAGACATAGAAATCTAGTCAGCCTCTACTTTTATGCGTATTTTGTATTCTAATTCTTAATTATCTGACTGTTCTCTGGGTACCCTATGTTGTCTGTTGGAACCAATAACTGCTGTGATCTAATATTTCCTCATTGGGCTTTAGTGTCACCCCAGAATTCATATGTTGAAGCTCCAATCCCTGATACACTGTTACTAGGAGTTGAGGCCTAGGTTTGAGGGCGAAGCCTTCATGAATGGGTTGTGCTCTTACGAGAAGAGACAGAAATCACGTAATGGGATGCGGTATGGTGTGCACGTGAAGATGCAACCAGGAGACACCTGGTGGTGAACGACGAAGGCGGGGCTGAGTGAGCTGGCACCTTGACCTCCAGGAATGTAAGGAACCCATCTTTTTTTTTTAAGCAACCCAGTCGGGAGTGTTCCTTAAACCTTTCTTTATTGTTGATGGCTGCACTGGGCCTTAGTTGCAGCCCATGGGGCCTCTAGTTGTAACGCACGGCCTCTCTAGTTACGGTACACGGACTTCCGCAGTTGCAGCAAGGGCTTAGCTGCCCCGTGGCCTGTGGGATCTTAGCTCTCTGACCAGGGGTTGAACTCGTGCCCCCTGCATTGCCAGTTAGATTCTCAACCACTGGACCACCAGAGAAATCCCTAGAGTATTTTTGTTAACAGCCACCTAAACTGAGACACAGAGAAGGCAATGGCACCCCACTCCAGTACTCTTGCCTGGAAAATCCCGTGGACAGAGGAGCCTGGAAGGCTGCAGTCCATGGGCTTGCTGAGGATCCAACACGACTGAGCGACTTCACTTTCACTTTTCACTTTCCTGCATTGGAGAAGGAAATGGCAACCCACTACAGTGTTCTTGCCTGGAGAATCCCAGGGGCGGGGGAGCCTGGTGGGCTGCCGTCTGTGGGGTCGCACAGAGTTGGACACAACTGACGCGACTTAGCTGCAGCAGCAGCAAACTGAGACAACTTCCCTCACTAGAATACAAGTCTCATGAGGGCAGAGACCTGGCTTTGTTTCTGCTGCCAAGAACGGTGCCAGGACAGTTCATATGTGTTGTACTAACACAAGCAATGCTTGAGATTGTGACTCCATCATGCCAAGCATCCAGCCGTCATTCCGCCCTGGCACTCTTCCATAATCCTTATCGGGCTCTCAGAGCAGCAGTGATTCTCAACCTTGCCATCTTTCTTGTATGAAAAAGATACAAGAGTGTTTCTTCATGAGAAGAAAAATAACTTCAGTGGGAGGGGGGGAAATAGCCTCCCTACACACCAGTTCATTCTGGTACCAGTAGCAGGTTGATGTCCTAGTAGCTGTGCCTCAGTTGGAGCGATCAGAGGGTATGGGAATTATTACAGCCCTGAGAAAAGAAATGAAAGAATCTGGTTAGTGTGGAGTCCCAGCTTTGTAACTGGTGGTCGGTAACTGCATTTCCTGTCCTTAATACAGCCAGCTGCTTTCTCTTAGGCCTCTTTCTACGTAATGGGGTAACCCAGGATACCTGGTTCTGGTTCTAGTTCCAAACAAGAGGCGGCTGAGTTTAACAGCTCAGCGCCAGGATCTTGGACTTCGTGAGTTCAGCCTGTCATAGTGGCTGGTTAACCCTGAGCAAGTCACTTAGCCTGAGGTCTCTCTCCTGTAAAATGAACTTGCTGGTTTGCCCACTTCATGGGGTAACATGTGCAGTGATTAAAATAGTGCCTTCTCGTAAACATTCAATAAAATGTCAGCTGCTGTGATGTTCTGTGGCTCCTTGTAATGACTTACAGTGTTCCCTAGTGTAAAGAATGGGGGGAAGGAGAAGCGCTTAGAGTTTTGAACCTGTCGTCTCCGGTGTTTTTCGTGGTGAAACAGTTGGACAGAGAAGCACGAGGTCTCAGTTGGCACTAGGGTTGGGCACATTCTGCTTTCTGCTTTAGTCACCGAAGTAGTAAGAGGGTGGGATTTTGCCCTCCAGGTGCTCCACTCTGATTCGAGAGACAAGGCCAACACAAGTTCAAAACAGCATGATTTAGGGTACCAGTGCTACTGCTCATAAATAATCCAGGAGCTCAAGGTAGGACTTGAGGCTGGAGTGATAGAGTCACCTGGCCCTGAGAGAATTGTACCCAAGGAGAAATAAAAGACTAGATACGGGAAAGTGAGATGAGACAGCATAGGACCTAGAGTGATGAACAGGACCTGGTGTTTGGAATATAGGAGATTGATCGCGGGAGTCAGTCTTCCTTTTTTTTTTAACCCGTTAGATGTGGTGGTGGTGAGATGTGTGAGTGGAGTTGTGCTACATTCTTTGAACACATTTGAGAACCAACATTCCCTGGTGGCTCGGGCAGCAAGGAATCTGCCTGCAGCGTGGGAGACCTGGGTTTGATCCCTGGGTTGGGAAGATCGTCTGGAGAAGGGAACGGCTACCCACTCCAGTATTCTTGCCTGGAGAGTCCTATAGACAGAGGAGCCTGGCGGGCTACAGTCCATGGGGTCACAGAGAGTCAGACCCGACTGAAGCGACTTGGCAGGCTCTGAGCCAGGCTGTGAAGGCTACATGGGGATCAAAACTGGCAAGTATGCCTGTCCTCATGGAGTTTACAGTCTAGTGGAACTGGGTGTGATTGCACATTGTAGTCAGTAAAAATTGCACGGGCAAAGGCCATGAGGTGGATGGTCCAAGGTACATTTGAGGTAAAGGCCAGTATAGCTGGAGTGAAGAATGAGGAGCTGGAGAGGTAGGCAAGAGGCTCGCTAAAAAGTGAAGGCCAGAAAATCGAATTTGAGTCAGCCATGCAGAATTGGTGGTTAACAGGAAGTGTGCGTGGTGGACAGGAAGCAGAACTCTGAGAAGGGAAGGAGGAGAAGCAGGGAAGCGGAAAGTAACCCAGCCAGAGACGCGGGCAGAGGAGGAGAGAGGTGGGTGCTGAGGGCTCAGCTAATAGTGGCCAGCTCTTCCCGCTGGGCTCAGAAAGAACACAGGGAAGAGTTGACTTTGGCCTTGAGACTTTTGGTGACCTTCAGGCTGAAACAGGATTTTAAGAGATTGAGGGGAAAGACTGGCTTGAGTGGTTAAGAGATAGTGGCTGTAAATCACCCCATTTAAGAAGCTGCTGATGAAAGCACTTTCTATAGTTTTCAAAATGTGTTTGCTCACATAACTTCTTTACTCAGCTAAGACGATCCATCTTATGTTTTTCAGATGAAAAAAAAGATATCGACCATGAGACGGTGGTTGAAGAACAGATCATTGGAGAGAACTCACCTCCCGATTATTCAGAATATATGACGGGAAAGAAACTTCCCCCTGGAGGGATACCTGGCATTGACCTCTCAGACCCCAAACAACTGGCAGAATTTGCTAGGTAAGTTACCCTTTCTTCTGGTTAGAGAAAGTGCTTGAGTGTTGCCAGCTGTGATTTTTGGTGCCTAAATAACAATAGTGGTTTGTTCTTGCTCCCAGGAAGCTTTTGAAACAAAAGCGGTTGGCTTTTATTTTCAGTGGTAACTTTGCTTTTAAGTGGCACCGTTTTAGATTTGAATGAGATGAAGCAAATACATACTTTTAAATTCTGTAATTGATGTTGCTTATGAATAAACACAGTTGCACGTTTTTTAACATTGTGTTTGGAAATGGATGTCTTTACACTATTTCCTGGATTCTTTGTCTACATTTTAAATTTGCGGTATTGTCCTGGTCTGAAGCTGCTGGAGCCCTGAGTCTATATTAGGTTTGTGCAACTGACCAATAGGAAGGACTTCATCCGCTCCAATTTCAATGTGTCATCCATCAGTTAGGCTCCTGGTGTTTTGTTGATTTTTAGCTGGCATGACAGGAGGGGATCACGTATTTAGGTCTAGGACCCTGTGCTCGACTGTCCAAGGTAAGAAGCAGGAAGGCAGGTCTGAACCCAGTGACAGCTTATTTGACTGAAACCAGCCGGGTCCTTAGAAAAACCTTGTTCCCCTTTTACATTATTTTCTAGTGCTGCTTGGCAGTTTTTATAAGGACAGGAGAAAACCCACAGAGATGCAAAATTTTAAATGAAATAAACTGATAAAATCTGGAGCAGGTGGTCTCCTTTTACGTACTTGAGGTTGGATGGAGCCTGGAACAGCCCAGGAGATTGAGGCAAGGACAGGATTGTAGAGTGAATTTCTGATTTATCATGGCTTTACAAAAGGTAAAGCCCTATCCTCTTGTTGCTGACATTGTGTTCCAGCTCTTATTGCTGTTCATATTTTAAATATAGGCCTGTGAATTAGGTAACTAAGTGCCCTGCTGTGCCCCCACCCCACCCCGAGGCACAACTAAAAATGGAATCTCTAGGATACATAGCAGTGAGGCCAAGAGTTTTTGGACAGATTGAGCCAAATATCATACCTGTGTTTGACATTGTCACAGAGTTGCTAAAGTTTGTTGTAACTTTCTTATGGTACTCAGATTTATTGAGGGCATGGGCTGCTGTCCCAGTGATAAACGGGGAACACGGAGGCAAGGAGAGCCCTAGGAAGGGGAGCATTTGCTTTGGGCCTTGAGGAACATAAGGGTTCTGATGGGTGGATGGGTGTCTGCGAGGCCTCCATGCTGGGGCAGGCTACACGCGGTGCGCACTTGGTGTCCAGCACCTATTCGGGAAACCAAAGCCGAGTTTCGCTGTGAATTAGGATGCTTATGGGGAAATGCTGCGGTCCATGAGGTGGCAGAGAGTCCAGGACAACTGAACGACAGAGAAATGATTGAGTTTAGGTAAATGTAAGACAGATCGTTGGAGTCTGAAAACTGGGCCAAGATGCGTGCTTCTTTGTATGTAGCAGCCATCTGGTGAAGGGTTTGAGCAGCAGAGAAAGAGGGCTGTGTGATCAGAGGTACTTTTCAGCTGTATCCAGGCTGGATGGGTGCAGGCACAGCCAGGAAGTGGGAGAAGAGCTGGCGGAGGCCTGAGCTAGAGGTCAGACTGGACGTGTGAAGAAGTGTGCTGAGGTAGCAGGAGGTGATGGAAGACTGGGAAGCAGCCTGACTGTCTTGGGGAGGGGGCGAAAGAGGCATCCAGACGCACATGTTGCTGTGCGTTATTTTCTTTTAATGCACATTGAAGGCTTTGCTCCTTAGGTGATGGGAAAGTGGGGAGGGTGCTGGTGCGCAGGAAGGGAGGCAGAGTTTGGTGTAACATGCTCAAGAGAAGAAAGTGCAGCGTTGCAAGGGCCAGTGGGGATTCAGGCGGGCCAAGAGAGGGAAGGGTAAGTAGTCCTCGAAATTATATACTATGAAGCGGCTTTGGTGGAGGCGCAGAGGGCTGAGGCAAGGTTTTCAAAGAGGTGGGGACTTTTGGGCAGTGAGCAGTAGAAGTAATCAGGTGTTGATGACCTTTTGCATGTTCTTGTTGCTGGAGAACTGGGGCATCTGATCTTAAAGCTTGTCCTCAGTCCTCTGAAAGAAACTCCAGGATGTTTCATCTCTGAGCTCAGGAGGCACCCATGAGGCCTTTCCACCCTCTGTCAGGCTGCCTTGGACCCTGCTCCTTAGGAAGAGGCCACCCACAGGGACAGGGACCCAGGGACACCAGGTATTAATCTATTTGGGACATTTTGAAACACTGAGGATGAACCTGAGGCTTCCAGGGAGAAAAGATAGGTCACCTACAAAAGAATGATAATTAAACTCAGATGAGAATTTTCTTCAACAGCAATAGATAATTAGAAGATAGAGGAGCAATGTTCTGAAGTTTCTGAGGAAAATTATTATAGGATTCTTGATCCAGCAAAGCTGTCTGTCCAACACAAGGGCGAAACAATGACAGTTTCAGATGCCTAAAGGATTCGTTTTATGTTGCATGCACCCTTTCTGAAGCGGTTACTTAAGGGCGTGCTCTAGTGAAACGAGGGTGAGCATCAGATGGAAGACTTCCTACAGAAAATCAAGAAGACAGCTATGCAGCAGACTGGAAACCTTGTTCAGTTTAGAATAAAAAGTCGGTGGGTTGTAAGAATCTCTTTAAGAAAAGTCCATTTCATTCAGCAGTAGATAGAGTGATCAAGAGGATAGACGATGGTGGTGGCGTCAGAGTTTCCTAAAGAAGAAGAGATGATCAGAAATGCCCTGACAAGGGTGGCAGGTTACGGAAACCATGGCCTAAAAGTGGAACATTATTTTGACATTGTTTAGAGAGAGAAAACTCCTTTGACTTGACTAAGGAAACTTGCTCTTTGGTACTGAAGCTGCTGTATTGGCCTTAGAGCACAGGAAATGTGGTCCTCACACAGAGTTAGACTCTTCAGTAAGCATCACTTATGTCATTATCTGCGTGTGCTGTGTGTTTCTTTTCTGTTATAGTCAACCAGCGAAAAACTTCATTTTGTGTCTGGGATAGGATGAAATCTTGCTCCTCTTGACAACGTATGCAAAGTAAAGGCGTGGGATTGGGGTACTGTGCGGTTGGGCTCATGCTCACCTCCATTTTCCACAGTATTTCTGGGCTCTTGAAAAGACGGTGTAAAACGAAGTGGCTAGTTGGGCAGTGGTGGGGAGGGAGAGCTGAGCCTGGGGTGCCCTGTTTCTGTTCAGTCTTCACATGTTGAGAAGAGGCCCCAGAATTGGTGACTGGGACAAAGAAGCACCGAATTTCAAGCTTGTTGGGGACCAGAGCTCATCTTCTTGGCTGATAAAAATGCACAGACCTTGTTCTGCTGGCCTCCTTTTTCCACCCACCTCCACCATGTGGCTCGGTTCTTGGCTTAAGGAGGCACGTGAGCTGCTTTTCCCTCTTCTCCATATACTGGGTGATGGGTTCTGGACTGAACTTGAAACTAACAGAGTGCTCAGGTCCCAGCTGCACTGAGCCGAGACTGCTTAGGAAGTCACTTAGTGTGTGGACAGGTATAAGAAATAGTTACTTGAGGTCATGGTATTGGGGAGGTGGGACTATGGTGATTTTGTTCTTTCTTGAAATGTCCTTTTGGTAAATAGTTCAAAAATTGCATAGTGGGTGGGACCTGGTTTCCTGGTTAAGTTTGTGCATTTTTCATTAAGCTTAGCCCTTAGGAAACCTTCTGTCCAGGAAGATCAGAATAACCAATAGTCAGTCCTGAGTTACTACCCCGCCCCCGCCCCACCCCGAAGTTTTTTCGCTGGGTCAATACAAAGATGTGACGGTGGAGCTGAAAGTCCCTTATATCTCACGAATGAACGTACATTGCCCAAGAGAACTGGCTTAAAAAGCTGCTTCGTTTGTCTCGGTTGACACAGAGGGAGGCGGATTGCTTGCGAAGGGCAGCTCTGTTACACAGGGCCGACTGTCCCGTCAGCACAGGTGGTTCCAGTCTGAAGAATGCTTCTTCAGAAGCCTTTCCTCTTAGCTTCTAGGATATTTGCATGTTTACCTAAGTTGGAGCTTTTGGTTTACCTAATGCCCTGCTGAAAATTGTCCAGGAGATTCCTGCAGTTTGTGGCCCTGGTATCCAACCTTTCACTCAGGATGACACTGAGTGAAATCAGCAGGGACGCCACCGATGTCATAGAGAAAACCACTAAGACTAGAGTTTTAATTGAACAGGAAACTATGGCTCCCTGGCTTGTCCGTAAATTCCTAATGCAGGAGGGGGCCTCTCTGCCTTATCTTTGCTGTTGTTTCTCAGTCTCACAGTTCTTTAGTTGATGATGGTGGTTTGGAGGCCCCAGTACCTTCTGGGTTGATGACTACAGCTGTGACTTTTTTTTTTTTTTTTTTTAAGCAATAAACTCATTTTTGGCTAAGCCCATTTAGCACAGGCTGGCAGTAATAATAGCCATTGTTTCTCAAAAGCTTAACACAGCATCTCCTTTTTAACCTTTGCAGCTCTGATCAGGTAGCATTTCACCTTTTTACAGAATAAGAAACTGAGGCTGGGGACTTAAGTGATTTGCTCAAGGTCTTGCGGCACCAGTCATACACCCCATCCTGGCTCGCTCATGACGCCTGCTGCTGTCACGCCTCCAGGTCCAAGTCGGCCGAGGGGAAGCCCAGGTCTTAGTGATCGCTGGCTCGTTTGGGCAGGTCAAGAAGATCCTCTAAGTAGAAGTCTTGTAGTCTTGTAAGGAAATTCATCCATTTAAGGATTTATTTTGTAGGTTTATGTACCAGTTGTTGCCACAGAAATTTTAGTCTTGACTCACAAAAACAGAACACTTTAAGCATACTTGTTTGGAAGATGACCTTTTCAGTGTTTGCATTCGAATATAATGTAAAAGGTACCAGAATATACTGCCTCATTTGCCTCTCTGTACTGACGAAGAGTGACTTGCCAACAAGCTTAAATTAAATACCTTCACTTCCTCCTTGAGTCCAAGGGTGTTTACCCAGATACATTTAATACTCATTCTAAACTTAATTATATTGCTAAATACTAGAATACATTTTGAAAATGACATTTTTAAAAAAATGCCGCTTAATAACATTTTTTTAAAAAATCAAGAGTTGAGTGAATGGCAAATCAAGAGTTCTCTACTGTTAGATATATTTGAAATTTTACATAATAAAAGTTCCTAGGAATTAAACATTTTTGTGGGGTCGGGGCGCTGAAGTAACTGGGTGATGCCTGCTGTCCTTTTGACGCAGGCATCTCACTGCCATTGTCCCCGTGCTCATACCCACACAGCCGAGAGCATGTCATCTTTGAGATAATTTGCATACAGTGAAATTCACCCTCTCTTAGGTTAGTACCATTCTGTGAATTTAGACAATCATGCATTTACCTTCACAGCCAAGACAGCATTTGAGTGGAAGCTTGGAGGAGGAAACACCTTAGTTGGGAAGGTTGAAGCTTGGTTCTTAATGTACACTTTCTGTTACTGTGACCTCCAGGTGGCGCAGTGGCACCAGTTTTGCCCTACCTGGTTCTGTGACTCAGATCCAGACTCCAAGAACTTAGTCATATTTAAGATAACAAAGGCTAGTTCAGAGCCCTGTAAACAGCGGGCACTTAGAATATGTTTGCTGACTGATGTGGTGATCTTCCAAGTATGAGAAAGAACAAATATCTGCGGGGTTGGCCTGGGGAGGACACCGGACTGAAACATTCTCTTGGAATTCCAAGTAGGAAATGTGTATGATCTTGAACAAACTCCTTAGAGATAAGTTATAGCTAGCAGATAAAACTGCCTCTGCTCATCCAGGGCGTGGCAAGTTTCATGAGACGATTTCTGAAGTTCAGATTTGACAGAGGAAAGGAGTATCTGAGCTCAGATAAAGAGTGGAGAAGGCTGGTATCGTCAGGGCCTTTGCTGACTTAGAGATGGCCGCAGCAGTCTTTCACAGTCTCGTGTCATGGGGGAGTGACTGTCCGCTGCTTACTTCAGGGACGTCAGCTTAGTGGCTCACTGAATGTCCATCCTCATATAGGGGTTCATCCTCACTTAGTGGTTCACTAAACGTTCATCCTCATATAATTTTTCTAGAAGCTCTTATTTCCTCACCCCTCTACTACACACAGACCTGTAGGGAGTTTTGGAGAGAAAATCTTGACAAAAGACCAAAGGTTGGTTCAGTGATAAAAGCAGGTAGGTAAGTTACCAAGTAAGCTCTGGGTAGGCGCTCCACGAAAGGCTCTCCCTGACTGCCTGGGTGCTTGCAACTGCTCTCGCCCTTCCACCACCACTACCACCACCCACAGTACGGTAAAAATTCAGCAGTGCGAAACAAGGAACATAAAGACAGATGAGTCTCTGTCTAAAAGGACTTTTCTGTGACCCTTTAAAAATGGGCTATTATAGATAATTTCTGCCTTCATAAGATGGACACCCCCCTTAAAGACCCTCCCATATCTTCCTAAAGAGTTCGGAAGAAGGAGCAGATACTTAAATCACAGATCACAGTGCCACCCTAGAGATGCGCCAGCTTGTTAGCTTTGAGGCCGTGGGCAGCGCCTCCCTGGTGCTCGTGCTCGGGCGTCCTCACCTGTGGGTGGGAGAGCGCCTCAGCCACGGGTCCTCCGTGAGCGCGCGCGTCGTATTGTCCTTCCCCCTCACCGCAGCGTGTTGTGATCGTAGTTTTTGAACTTACAGGGAAAGCCTTTTAGGGACTATATGATTTATGCCAGATGAATCTACCCATTCCTACAAATCTCTCTCTCTCTCTTTTTTCCCCCCTTTGGTAAGAATGAAGCCAAGGAAAATTAAAGAAGATGATGCTCCAAGAACAATAGCTTGCCCTCATAAAGTAAGTAACGCTAGGGGAGAGTGTTCATTTCTGTGAAAGAAGCTGCAGAGGGCTTACAAGAAATCGCACTTCTGTTTCCATGTTCATAATTGAGACTCACTGAGGAACTAGAATCTGGGTTCCGAATTCAAGAGACTGTATTTGGTGATGAAAGTTTCGTTGTTCCTTAAAGGCCACTTAAATTTACATACTCTTAAATGGGATTACTGTAGGGCACCAGTGTTTTTATTGTCACTACATACTGAATATACTGTTAGGATTTTATTTCTTCTTTTCTTCTTCTTTTTGAGTTGTTAAACAAGTCTGATCTTAAGACATTGGGTTGTGTGTCACCCATGGACCTTTATAGGACTGTGGGCCTCTTATGGAAATTTGATTTTGGATAGTGCTAGAGCAAGCCTATTAAGACTTCATCATTTCCTCCACAGTTTTCTTTAATTTACCTGTTAGCTGTTTGTTGCTAGGGGGTACTCAATTGTTTTCAAATGTAGCTATGTTATTATTATTAGTTTCTAAAGATAGCCTAAAAAGTACTTTGAGATGTGGATTGGGTGTGTTTTAAACTTGCTGCTGCTGCTAAGTTGCTTCTCAGCGACCCCATGGACTGCAGCCTACCAGGCTCCTCCGCCCATGGGATTTTCCAGGCAAGAGTACTGGAGTGGGTTGCCATTGCCTTCTCCGGTTTTAAAATTAATTGGAGGTAAAACTGACAAAAGTATCACGTAGGTGGTACAGAAAAACGGTGAGAAGTTTTGAATGGAGTAAATNCCAGGCTCCTCCGCCCATGGGATTTTCCAGGCAAGAGTACTGGAGTGGGTTGCCATTGCCTTCTCCGGTTTTAAAATTAATTGGAGGTAAAACTGACAAAAGTATCACGTAGGTGGTACAGAAAAACGGTGAGAAGTTTTGAATGGAGTAAATTTTTCAACAGCAACAATTGAAGGATAGATTGAGTTTCACCATCTCACCTCTGATGACTGTGCTCCCACAAATTGTTTTGTCTTTTTAAAAAAATGTTGTTAATGTGGAAATTTTGAAACATAAAGGTGTTTCTGTTGAGGCCAAGTACCAATACGCATTTGAAAACAGTTTTGTCTTAAGTGCTCATCATCTCTCTACCTTCTTTGTGTATTTCTTTTCCAGGTAGGGTTTTCTTAAAATTCTGTTTTCTGAGTGGAAACTCAGCCTAGGGATCTCGGTGGAAGCTGGCCCCTGCCCACTCACCCCTTGCCTGTGAAGCTGCCCTCTGTCCTTGTCTGATCATTCCCCCGCTCGCTCCGTTGTTGGCCAGGGGCTGCAGAAGAAGCGGCGTTAGGCCGTCTTCCCCAGCTTGCACACCCCCGCCCTCTGCTGTCAGTTGCCCTGCTGCTCTTTCTGGTGTCTCACAAAATACATCTCTTCTGTAGTCACACTCCTTGGAGACCCTCTGGCTGCTGTCTCTATCAGGAAGGGGAGGGGCAGGCGATGAGAGGGTCAGCTCGCCGCTGCAGCGCAGAGCACGGCCCAGCTGGGTGGTGGACCGCCGTCACCGTGGCTCCGTCTCCCAGGCTGCTGGTCTCCATCTGGGGCGCGGCCGGGAGAGGCGGCTGCGCGGCGCAGAGCTGGGGTCGGCTGCTACTCCCAGCCTGGCTCCTGCTAGTAGCGTGACCTTGGGCAAGTCTACTTAAAGACATCTCTGAGCCTCAGTTTCCTCACTGTAAAACAGAAGTTTGCATTACAGGATAAGGCCTTTCTCAGCTGGGTTTTTTTTTGGTTTCTGTCTTAAATAATTTAGTTATTTCTGCTGTAATATGAAGCGACATTTAAGTGGGGAGGGTGGGGGGTTTGTTGTACTGTGTAAGTGAAGGCTGTTAAGTGGACGAATCGTGGGTGACAGTTTGCAGTGTGAACCACTAAGCTTCTCTCTCTGTTCAAAGGGCTGCACAAAGATGTTCAGGGATAACTCTGCCATGAGAAAACATCTGCACACCCACGGCCCCAGAGTCCACGTCTGTGCAGAGTGTGGCAAAGCTTTTGTTGAGAGCTCCAAACTAAAACGACACCAACTGGTTCATACTGGAGAGAAGCCCTTTCAGGTAGAGCCCTTTCCCTCCCCTCCGCTCTCCCTGTAGGTGTGAGCAAGGCGGCCGCCCAGAGGCCACTCCAGGGTCCCGCGGTGGGGTCCCCAGGACTCAGTCGGTTGCCCTGGTTCTCAGCTCCACCGCTCGTATCTGTGTGGCACCAGAGACAGGATATGACAAGTGCTTCTGGGCTGGACTTCATGTCTGGAGAAACACAGGATTGCTTGAGAGCAAGCCTGAAATAGCACTTCCTGTGTGTTGGGATTCAAGCAGTTTGCTTAATGATATTTTTTTGTAGAACATTGACAGGGAGCTTCTGAAATTTTAATCCAGGAGAGTAACTTCTAAAGAAGTTTTCTGCCTTGTTTTTAGAAGCCCATGAACACGTGAATGGATTAGCAGTGCCATTAATCTAGTATGGTTCTTTTTGTTTTAATACATGATATCAGAAACCTTCCTAACCATTTGTCTCTTATGATTTGAAATATTTACAGAAGTGTTAGGACCCTCATGTAAGATTTAGAAAGATTTCTTGCTGTTTTGCTGAATGTTTCTCTTATGTTGTGTATTTAAACAATTCATGAGGGCTATCCACAGGTCGTCCTAGGAGCTGTCCCGGCAGCGCTAGAGCTCCCTGCCCCTATTTCTAGAATGTGTCTAGAAAGCTCCCTACCCGCCCTGGGGCAGGGCAGAAGGGAGTGAGGTAGCAGAAGCAGGCTCCTCCCCACATCCTTGAGCTGCCCCCTTCCTGGCCCCGTGAGTCTGAGCGGGTAATCTCTGGTTTTTCCTTGACAGTGCACGTTTGAAGGCTGCGGGAAACGCTTTTCACTGGACTTCAATTTGCGCACACACGTGCGAATCCATACCGGAGACAGGCCCTATGTGTGCCCCTTCGACGGTTGTAATAAGAAGTTTGCTCAGTCAACTAACCTGAAATCTCACATCTTAACACATGCTAAGGCCAAAAACAACCAGTGAGAAGAGAGAAGACCCTCCTCAGCCTCGGGAAGCATCTTCCAGGAGTGTGATTGGGAATAAACACGCCTCTCCTTTGTATATTGTTTCTAGAAAAGAATTTTAAAAATGAATCCTACATACCCAAGGGACATGTTTTGATAAAGTAGTAAAAATTAAAAAACTTTAATAAGATGACATTGCTAAGATGCTCTATCTTGCTCTGTAATCTCGTTTCAAAAACACGGTGTTTTTGTAAAGTGTGGTCCCAACAGGAGGACGATTCATGAACTTCACATCAAAAGACAATTCTTTATACAACAGTGCTAAAAATGGGACTTCTTTTCACATTCTTATAAATATGAAGCTCACCTGTTGCTTACAATTTTTTTAATTTTGTATTTTCCAAGTGTGCATATTGTACACTTTTTGGGGATATGCTTAGTAATGCTATGTGTGATTTTTCTGGAGGTTGATAACTTTGCTTGCAGTAGATTTTCTTTAAAAGAATGGGCAGTTACATGCATACTTCAAAAGTATTTTTCCTGTACAAAAAAAAAGTTATATAGGTTTTGTTTGCTATCTTAATTTTGGTTGTATTCTTTGATGTTAACACATTTTGTATAATTGTATCGTATAGCTGTATTGAATCATGTAGTATCAAATATTAGATGTGATTTAATAGTGTTAATCAATTTAAACCCATTTTAGTCACTTTTTCTTTTCCGAAAAATACTGCCAGATGCTGATGTTCAGTGTAATTTCTTTGCCTGTTCAGTTACAGAAAGTGGTGCTCAGTCGTAGAATGTATTGTACCTTTTAACACCTGATGTGTACATCCCATGTAACAGAAAGGGCAACAATAAAACAGCAATCCTACAGAAAGAATATGGCAGAAACAGATCTGTAAGCACAGTCTTATTTCCTTTTGTTGTCCAGAATGATTACAGTTCTTGAGCCTCCCAGAAATTGGAAGCTAAATAAAGCAACTCAAGTTTCCTTTATTCTGCACTCAGTTACGGTGACTTGTGATTAAAGCGATGCATGGATACTTTAATACTTCCCACATGTACTGAATTTTGAAAGTAGGTAGCAGGCACCCCGAGTTAAGGAACTACCTCAGAGTACCCCGCGCCGGGCCCGCTGGTAACAGGATTTTGGTCGTAGCCCCTAGCAAACGCGTGACTGAAGCACTTGTGCCCGGCCTGTGTGTGTGGTCTCAAGGTAAGGTGTCACCTGGCAGGGGGCGCAAGCAGAGGGGAGACCAGGCTTTGCCACTGCTCCGGCCGCCTTCAGGGCAGCTCCCGCAGGTCCTCACTGGTCTCACAGGAAACGCTAAGGTTATTGGCTGTTGGGCTGGAGAGCCTTGGTCCCTCCATCTAGTGGGCTCTGCCAGTGTCGGCACATTGTAGCAGTTGAACGCCAGCAGCTTCCCTCTTTCCGTGCTTCTAAATGGCTAGTGAGTGCAGATTGGCAAGGTGATTCGGTTATTAAGAAAACTGTACTCAATGAGTACTTGACCTCTCATGTTGTGACCTCTTAAATGTACGATTATAATTTCTGGAATTTACTTAGAGTCAAATATCAGACTTGTGAGACTATTTTATAAACTGCCGTGATACAGCAATCCCATTTATTCAAAATGCAAACATACTGTATGTCTTTGTGCTGTACGCTTGACTCTGCGGAGTAATTGACAGACTAGCTAATACCGGTGATTCAGGTACAAGACGTCCAGGACACCATCAGGTCCAGAAAACAGCCCTGTCTCTCAGCTTCTCCATCGGTCCTGTCCAGGAGGATTGGCGATCTAAAGACAGGGACCCTGTGGCCCTCCGGAATTTTGAAGTGCCTTCTGAACCGTAAATGAAAAATTTAACTTGAGACGCCTTTTTTTTTTGTTGTTCAGAATCTGTTATCCATTGAGTAGTTTGATGGAACTGAGTTAATCAGAAGACCCAGCTGTTCTCTGGATAAGCCAGGCTTTGCTGTTTCTGGCAGTCAGGAGAGAGGTAAGCCTGCGGTGGATGTCCCCTGCAAAGCTGAGCGCCCCAGCGCGAACCTGTGCTGCTTTGCCTAGATCTGGGGCAGAGGCCTCCACCGCCGCCCACGACTCAGTGCCCGTGCGTCCCTCCCCACCATCGGGTCAGCAGTCCCCTGAGGGGCTGTTAGGGGTCACGCCCTCACCCAGCGCTGTGCCACACTGGAGCCTGGTCCTGGCGTCATCCTCAGGACTCCTGCCCAAGGGCCCGCGGCGAGACAAGACGTAGGCCATGGGGAAATCTCCCAGCGGCCTCAAGAGCCATGCCATGACCCTGAGTTGGAGGGAGGTTCTTCTTCCTCTGTGCCTTGACCCCTTGGGGATGCCTTCCGCCATCTCTTCTGTCCCTTTCTGTCTCTGAGTGGAATAGCCATTGCTCCCGTTAACTCTTCTCTGTGTTCTCACGTGTTTTTCTCTCAAGCTGAAATTGAAAGGAATTTCATGGGGCGTTTGGAGAAAGTTTAATGCCCAAGTTCCTCCTTGACAGCACTCTCGATTTACAACTGTAGTGTAGGACACGAGTGAGTGACAGCTAATAGAGGTAGTTCTCATTGGGTATAACTTAACACCCATTCTGCTTGTGGTTAGAATTTATAATTTTGGTAAAGATGTAATTTGCTAAGATTTGAAATGGTGTTCTAACAGTCGATTGTCTTGATTAATCTGATTTATAAGTAATAATGATACATATTTTCTTACATCTGAGCTGAAATAAATGCATGTTTCTAGCATATGTAATATAAAAACTTCAGAGGGTAAGTTTACATTTAACAAGATGTTGTTTTCTATTTTTGGATTTCTTACATTATTTTGCCCCCTCTTTTGGTGGTGGGGGTTTAGGGGGAAGCATAGTATTTGTATGAAGAACTGTCGCCCCAGAGTGACCTCTTTTCCAGGGTGACCTTGAGCTCACTGTTGGTTTCATAGGTGTTTGTGTGCTGTACCTAGATTCAAGGCCTGTGGATTTGAGGAAAATTGAGATTTTTTTTTAGATTTGGTTTTCATGTACATTCTTTTAAATGTCAGTTACTTTGTTAAATTTGAGTAAAATGAAAACCATTGGGATGCTCCGCTGGAGGCCTGCAGATGTTGCCGAGCTGTAGTTGGTTTCTTCTTAATAGAGGAGACTCCTTCCTTCGGCAAGAGGCCTCGAGACCCCGAGGCTGTTGAAGTGCTGTTGACAGGCTTACTCCGGCACTCCCGCCCTTAGCCAGACCTAGCTACTGTACCTTCGCCCGGGGCCGGGGATGTGTGTCAGCGACACAGGAAGACCTGGCCCTCTCCGGTTTTGAGTTGGAAACCTGGTGATCCACCCCAGGACAGCTACAGGCAGAGAACCAGGATTGCTTCCTGTACCTTGCTTCCTCTCGGGGTCAGCATGCTTAGCAAGGCCACATTATTGGTCCTTAGTTCCATCTCGACATCTGATCACCAGCAGAAACAAGGGTCCCAGAGGGCGGAGCAGTGGTGAGAGCCGAGGCCGCTCCCCGGCGGCCCGCGGGCCTCTGTCTACTGCGCACATGCGTCACTGTGTGGCCTTCGCCTAGCTTCCTCGGAGCCTGTTGGACCGCAGAGCCCTTTGTCCTGGCTCCCTTGGCCTCGGTGCCGTTGCAGCACCTGTCAGAGCTCAGGACCGCGGGGGTGCGCTCCTTTGACCCCAGGAGGTCACGGAGGAGGCTCAACCCCCGAGCTGTGCTTCCTCGCAGCCGTGGTCACGCGCTCCACGGTCTGCTCTTCCGCTTTCCAGAACGTGCCCGCGGGAACCCTTAGAGCCTGCACAGAAGCATTCAACTGCATGGCTGGCTAGGTCTGCATCCCAGCTTCCCGACCTTGATGCGCCTTGATTTGTTNAGCTGTGCTTCCTCGCAGCCGTGGTCACGCGCTCCACGGTCTGCTCTTCCGCTTTCCAGAACGTGCCCGCGGGAACCCTTAGAGCCTGCACAGAAGCATTCAACTGCATGGCTGGCTAGGTCTGCATCCCAGCTTCCCGACCTTGATGCGCCTTGATTTGTTAACTGCCTGGACCGCGTGGACTGTGCTTAGGTTCCCGGGTTGCCTGAGGGCCGAGTCCGTGCGGGGAGGGGGTGGGCCCTTAAGAGCCTAGGCAGGAGGCAGGAGGGGGCGGGCCCTTCAGAAGTGGGCGTGTTCCAGGGAAGGCCTAGGCCCCCGGGAGCTCGAGAGGATGTTTGCTGGAGATGAGGCGGGATGGAGACATGTTGGGAGGGGCGGGCAGCATACGGTGGACAGCGGGCACACTTGATCCGCCCCTCTCCTTATGAAAACCGGAAGGGGATGTTGAAGAGGAACCTGCGCGTTAGGTCAGGCGGCAAGCCAAACTCTTCAGACTTGTCGCCCCGGCCCTCGTGTCTTTAGCCCGCATTTGGGGAGTCTGCAGGGAGGTGAGCGTGGTGGCATCACATCCATCTAAAGCAAGATGGTTTATTTCCCGCAAAATGTCAAGTTTGATCAGATTGATCGCTTTTCATTCATTAAAGAGGAGCATTGGGATGTTACAGGAAGGGGCTGGCTGCGGTGCTGTATTCTGTTTGCTGCTCTGTCTGGGGGCTTGCTCATTCTCTGCATACAGTATGGAGGTGGAAAGGGCATCAGTACAGTTTTTTCCTACAACATCCATAACAGGTATGAGGCTCTGTTGTCTACTGATGGTGATGGGTCAAGCTATCTTCATAAAACAATTCTGTTTTTGTTCACTTTCCAGTAACTTCTTTGCCCTGGCTCAAGGACTTGGCATTGCGTCTCATGTACATCTTTTTCTTAAATGTTGTTCGCCATTTCTGGAATTGTCCTTGGTTTTTCCTTAGCTCATAGGTCATAGATGCAGAAATATTATAGTATTTAAGGCATCCGCATCAAGCATCAGATGGCTTTGCATCCAGAAAAACATTTAATGATAACTCAGTTTGAAGCACCAAGCATGTGTAACATGGCTCTATAAAATATAATAAATGCATAATGTTGTTAAGCTTTTCAATGCCTGTGGTTCTTGTTTGTTCCTGGATCTCTAAGCCGCCTGTTGCTGAGTTTCATACACAGTACAAGTGGCTGTAAGCTCCCGTCTTAACCACTGGACCATCAGGGAAGCCCCCTCACCCACTTTTTAGAAAGCACAACCAAATGAAATTCGCATGCAGTTAGACCCATGACCTTCAGTGTTAGTTCTGGAAGCTCCCTGCCAAAAAAAATAAAAACCTTATTCCTAACTGGGATAGACTCTAAGGCTTGGTAAACATACAGAGAGCTGGATAGGCTTTGGGGGCAGGGGAACAAAACACTCAGCCCTACCCTCGTCCAGCTAGGGTCCTGGTGACTGCTGGACTGCAGTTCGGGGTTTATTGTTACTCCTTAATTCACATGACTTTGCCTTCTCTTTGGAGGGGCCCACATGAGGCCCAGAACTGCCGAGGGAAGGTCTGAGGTCCAACTGTTTGGAGGAGCAGCCATAGTCAAAGAGTGTGTGCGTCTTCAGGTTTGAGGTGGGAAGGACCTGGGGTTGCTGGGGCTTTGGAGTTGTTTCCTGTGGTCCCCCCAGATAATAGGCAGGCGTCCCTCCTTTGCTTGGGCCCATACATCCACCCAGCTGTAATAACACTTGAGAGCTGGGCTCAGGACCACACCCGGCACTGAACTGCCCTTGGAGGAATTCCGTAGGTCACTCGTACCGTGGATGAGGGTCACTGGCAATGTCAGTGACTCAGGCTAGCTGACTTCCACTGCACTCTGCTTGCCACAGTTCACCTCCACCCCCCTTTCAAAAGAATCCTTGCTCCCTGTCTGCGGTGGGACGCCGCGGCCCCCTGGCTTCCAGCTCTCAGCCTCTGGCTCTTAGAACAGACCCTGGTCTTGGGTCTGGCTCTCACTGCCAGCGGTTTCAGCTCCTAGGTCTGGCCCCGGCCTCTCCTTTCTGGCCTGCTTTTGGCAACTATGCCAGTCTCCAGGGTGGGGGTTGCCACCTCACCAGAAGCTACTGTGACTCCCTGTTCCTACCCAATCCGATAAAATCCTAAGCCCCAGCTTCGACCTACTTTTCCACCCTCTCCTCCCCTCCCTCTTGGAGTTTCTCGTTTCCAAAGCTTCCCTGTCGAATTGGCAGATTTACTCGCTAAGCCGACAGACACTGAGCACCATGGTGGGTCAGGTGCTGACGGCATGGCACTAACTGGACTTGGATTACATCTGGTAGAGGAGAGGACAGGAGAGAGATCTGGGACGTGCTGTGAAAAGAGGAAGGGGCCGGGAGGGAGCGCAGCCTCAGAGCAGGCTCCCAGGAAGGGCGTGCCACCTGGTCCAACCCCGCCGCTTCCGCCACCTCCCGCTCTGCTCTGCGGGGTGGGCTAGCGAGCGTCCCAGGAGCTGGTGGCCAGAGCCCGTCTGCAGTTCAAGCCGCTAATGCCCCACACCTCCTGGCTCTGCCCTGGCAGAGCTCGGCTCTGCGCCCACATCCCACGCAGGCTTCGCTCAGTTCTCCGCCTGGGAGCATCCCAGCCGCGGGCGGTGGGGGTGGGGGGCACTGTGCCCTCCTCACTCCAGCGAGCAGGGCGGGGCCAAGTGTGCGCGGATGCGCAGCGTCGGGATGCTGGGACCCCCAAAAGCCCACCGCCCCCTTGGAGATGCAGGGTGGTTTCCGGAGCCCTAGCACGGCGGGGCACGTTAGGGCCCCGCTGCCTCAGCACAGGCGCGGACGCTCCGGGCTGGCCTGCGGGCCCTAGGGCCCGGGTGAGGGGCGTGGGTGCTCACCCTTCCTCCAGCGGCCCCGCCTGCGGCCGAGCCCCCGGCCTGCAGGAGGACCCTAGTCTGGCGCAGGGGAGGGCAGCCTGGTTGCACAGGCCTGGGCATTCTGCCTAATCGAGGGCACATGCCCTTGGCCCTGGGAGCCTCCTTTTCCTTAGTGGAAGATGGGGGAACTCTCCGCCAGGAGGAGGGGCAGCTGGGGGCCGGAAGTCAACCTCGGAGAATTTAGGAAGAGACCCTTGCCAATGGGGTGCCAAAGGGGGGGGGTTGGGACGGGGCTGGGGCTGCTGGACTGTGCCCCAGGAGGACATTCCATATAGGGCTGCCTGGTTGGTGGGGAGCATAGGCATGCAGGAGGGGCCATCTGATCAAGGCCTGCGGCTGCCACCAGATCAAGGAGGGGGGACACCTGCCCATGGAGCGCGGCAGGGGGAGCAGTGGCCCCAGGAAGCCTGATCACCCTGGATGAGGTCAGGACCTAGTACCTTGAGGGTGGAAGAGGTGGAGGCTTCAGTGAGGGGGGCGGAGAAACTCCCAGGCCAGGGGGTGGGCTGCTCACCCCTTTCCGAGCCCCACTCTTCGGGAGTCACCCAACTCGAGTGCCGGGTCCCCCGCTCCTAGCAGCGCCGGGGACCTCGGCGTCTGCCCAGGATGGTCCGTCTGTCGCCATCCGGCCTGCCTGTGCCTTGGCTGCTTCTCCTAATGACCCCACCCCTGCCCGTGGCTGCCCCCCCACTGGCTTTGTCTTCACGGACACCTGCCCCCTCCAGGCTGTCCCCTGGGGGTCCTGCTCTGTGATGGTCACTTCCTCAGCCTGCGGGCTCCCAGCAGATCACCCATCACCACTGGCCTCTCAGCCCGATGTCTGGGCTTCATTATCTCCTGCATCCTTGCCTGCCTTCACCCCTGACTCATCTAGAAAAGCCCAACCCGGTGTGCATATGTGTGGGGAGTGGGGGTGGGGAGAGGGCAGCTCCAGGTCTGAGCAAGGATCTGCTTAGGCTCCATTCCTAGCGGCCTTCAGGGATGTGCCCTGATCACAGACACTATGACCGGGGACACAGGTGGGTGATAGGAGGTCGAGGCCTGGGCGCCCCTGCAGGACAGAACTTGAGGCCAAGGCTGACAGAGTGGAGCTGGCCCTGTCCCAGGTACCTCTGTGGCTTGAACTCCACTCCAGCCACGGAACCGGGGAGTCGGCCATCAGAGGCCAGGGCACAGCCCGGGCTGCTCCTGGCTCCTGTGAAGCTCCTGCCGGTGGGTGGAGAACAGCCCGGACGGGGCAGCGGCACAGTGGGGGCTGTGGACCTGTAGGGCCTTGGGGCTCCGGCCCCAGCACCCCCTGATCTCCTGACCCTAGACAGGCCCCCCATATGGTGTCCTCTGTTGCAAAAGGAGGGCGCCAGTGCTGACTTCCAAGAGCTGTTAGGAGCGTTAAGGGGGCTGTGTGTGCCAAGGACTGACTGTCATCCCTGCAGTCACAGGAACCCACCACCCACGAGGGCCGTGAGGAGCCCAGACAGCTCTGTGTGGGACAAGGGGCTTTTGCCCATGTTGTTCAGTCGCTCAGTCACGTCCGACTCTTTGGGACCCCATGGACTGCAGCACACCAGGCCTCCCTGTCCATCACCAACTCTCTGAGCTTGCTCAAACTCATGTCCATTGGGTTGATGATGCCATCCAACCATCTCATCCTCTGTCGTCCCCTTCTCCTCCTGCCCTCAATCTTTCCCAGGAGCAGGGTCTTTTCAAATGAGTTAGCTCTTCAGATCAGGTGGCCACAGTATTGGGAGTTTCAGCTTCAACCTCAGTCCTTCCAGTGAGCACCCAGGACCAATCTTGCAGTCCAGGGGACTCTCAAGAGTCTTCTCCAACACCACAGTTCAAAAGCTTCAGCTCTTGGGGGCTCAGCCTTCTTTATAGTCCAACTCTCACATCCACACATGACTACTGGAAAAACCGTAGCTTTGACTAGACAGACCTTTGTTGTAGCTGGAAGAATAAAGTAAGGAATGGTCACCGGATGAAATGCCATGCAGCTGTTGACAAAAACGTGGCCAGCTGGAGCACACTGATAAGGAAAGATGTCTGTTGTGGGTTGAATTGAGTCCCCAGAAAAGACAGTGAGCTCCTCACCCCTGGTGCCTGTGAATGTGACCTTATTTGACAGTGGTCTTTGCAGGTGTTATTAGTTAGGTCATCCTGGAGTAGGTGGGTCCTTAAGCCAACGCTTGGTGTCCTGAAAAGAGGACAGGGAAATTCTCTGGAAGTCCAGTGGTTAAGATTTCAGGCTGGCGGAGCCGGCTCACTTGAGCGCGGGCGGCTGCCGAGCCGGCTTACTTGAGCTCGGCCGAGAGGAACCACCCCTCATCCGAGGACAGGAGCGGCAGCTGGGAGGAGCCACCCCGCGTCCAAGAGACAGCGGCAGAGAGTCCGGGGCTGTGGCGGCGCAGAAACAGCTGAGAGGAGCCACCCCACTTCCGAGGTCAGGGGCAGCGGCCGAGA
>SJYA01002651.1:0-43163 GCA_006410615.1 Neotragus moschatus
ATCTTTGAAAGCTTTTTTCTCTCTCTGTATTCACTCTATTATGAGAAGTTTGAAATATAATTAGCATTAGTAACAATGAGTTAATTAATGAGCTTATACAGACGAGAGTAAAGTTCATTAGTCAATATTTGCTGCAATGAAGATGACTATTGAAATAAATATATTCCATGAGCCAAAATATTCTTCAGGCACAAGTTAGTCATACTGAAGGAGTTGCCCTTCAGTTTTTTGATTCATAGATACTTATTTTATTATTATTAATGAATTAATAAAGTGATCAGTAAACAAGGGTAGATCAGAATGAAGAAAAAGGGTCTCAAGGTTGGACCAATGATGATGACTGATGGCATTTGAGTGGTATACAATGAATACTGTGTGTCTGAAACTCTGAGGTCCACCGAAAGAGATCTAGTTCATTTCCTTAGTTGGGAGTGTCCCTACAGACAGACGTCAGGAATATGTAGGGACCTTGTTTTATTCTTTGTGGTTCATGAAATTTAAAAAAAAATTATTATAACAATATGACTGACAGAATCAAAAAGTATATAAGTGAATATAAATGAATGAGTGACTAAAAATGGGTTAAGTATTGTTCTCTACTTAAGTGTGTAGTAAAGAGAAATGACATTAATAATATGAATTAAAACAAATTCGCTAATGAATCAAGTATATTATGCATTTTTGAGTACGGATAATATAGACATTGGTAAGTAGTAGCCCATTATTGATCTGAGTCTGTTGCAAGTTTGATGTTTGTTTTGTTTAAGGAAATGCAATTAAATATTACCATAAATAAATACCTAAAGGACTATGTATATGAATTGTGGAAAGTAGGGCTCAATGGATAGAATATCTCAAATTTATATGACTGGAGTCTGCTTGGTACCATGCAGAAATGATACTCCAGCTAATTTTAGCTTTTGCTTTGATCAAGATTGTCCTATCGCCTCTGGATTAGAAAGAGAAAAAGTTGAATGACGGTCAAGTTTATCACCTTAGATAGGGTCACGTGTTAATTGTATGCCTTGAATTATTTGAAGTATTAAATAAAGAAGTTATGGCCAATGATAAATATGCTGGGGAACATATTTTTGAATTAGTATTGTGCCCCATTGACACTGGTGAATGACAGAGCATCAGTTCATCTGTGAAATATTTCTGTGGGTAGATATTGGAGATATTCAGGGATCTTATTCTTGGATGGTGTGACTTTTTTTTCATTTTATTATTACTAGTGAATTAATGATTGATTTTATACAAATGTAGAAGTGAATGAAGAAAAAGAGTCAACGTGAAGCAATGAAGCTAACTGATGCCACGTGACTTGTAGATGGTGACTAATATGTGTCTCTGGAACTTTGAGGTCTAACACAAAACATAATTGATCAGATCCCTTTGTGGGCAATGACCTTGTAGAGACAGACACTAGAAATACATAGAGATCGTATTCTTACCCTGGGTTCTTTGCTTAAATTTATTACTGTTAATGGATCAATAATGTAACTATTAAAGAAGTGTAAATAAATAGATGAAGGACCATTCAAGAAGTAATAAAGGAATAGATAAATAAGAAGAGAGTGAAGTGTCATCTAACTGTGAAGATATGTGGTGAGGCAAGGATCATCATTAATAGAAACTGAAAACAGTGATGCCTCTTAGGTATCAACTGATCAAAGATCACAGAGTCAGTTTTTATTTTCTAATCATTAGAATCAGTTTTATTCTCTGTGTCAATCTTAAATTTGAGGTTATTCCTTTTGTTAAGAAAAAATTAAAGCATGAAAAATTAATGACTACCGAACTGGTTTAAATAAATAAAACATGGAAAGGAAAATCAGTTCAGACAGGGTCTTGTTTTTATTGACGTATCTACTACTCTGCTTCGTATCTCTCAGAATGGACCAGTGGAGCTGGTTGAAAAGCTCTTTCACGGACGTGCTCTCTGGTTGTCTCCATGCCTTTGGTGTATAGAGGCCTGTGTGAGTAGTTAAGTTTTTGTCTTCTTTTGATAGGTTTTTAAAAAGTATATTTATTGGCCAATGATAAATATGAGATTATTCCCAAGCATTTTTTTAAGTTAACATTTAGGGTAGAGTAAGAGTAATTGATGAAACAGATCATGTGATAAATGATTCTAGGGACAGATGTAGAATACTCAAGTTTCTTATTCTTTGGTTTTGTATGAACTGTAGGGTTTTAAAAACCATTATTTATGAATAAGGAGTTAGCGTACAGGAGAGTGCATAAAAAGAGGCTGAAATGTGGATCGATGATGACCGTTGGTGGAGTATGAGTCACACACGATGACAACTTCATTCTGGAATCTGAGGTCTACTAAAAAGACATAGAGTCTATCGCCTCTTTTTGAAATGATCCTATAGGCTGATTTTAGGAATCGAAATGGACGGTTTTCTTAGATTATTTTCATGGATTTTGATTCTTCGTATAAGTGGATCAATTAATTAAGAAACAATGTATAAATATTAAAAAGTGAAGATTAATAGCATGAAGATATGTGGTAAGGCAAGAAAAACTGCTAAAATATATTGAGAATACTGAATTCCATTAAGAAAAATAAGTGGCTTGAGTGCCTTTATTTCTTTGGCTCACGTTAATAGAGGTATTCTTATTCTGGGTCCATAGCCAGTTCAATATTACTCATTTTTTTAAAATGGAAATTTGTAAGTATCATTCCAAATTAGTATATTAGTAATTGACAGACTAAATGTAAGGCAGAGTGCACACAATAATGGATTTAGTGTCTTGATTTTGTTATATGTTTTGCTTTGTTCTTCTCAGAAAGAGAATGCTGAACCCCGAAGTTCATGGTGGCGTCACTGTAGGAGCGTTAAGCCCACTGTGAGTAGTAATCAAAGCTTGTGCTTGGTTTGGGTGATGTGTTGAGGGTTTCCCTGTAATAATTTAAAATGTATTAAGCATAAGGAAAGAGAGTAACTACGGCCCAGCAATTAAACTGGAAATGTATGAAACAGGATGATGTTTGATCTGTTTTTACAATAGTGACTAATGGAAGAGGTTTATTCAATTAGGCATTGATTCTAAAGAAGAATGATCCTGAAGGCTCTTATCCTTGTGTTTCTGTGATTCATGTNTGGTTTGGGTGATGTGTTGAGGGTTTCCCTGTAATAATTTAAAATGTATTAAGCATAAGGAAAGAGAGTAACTACGGTCCAGCAATTAAACTGGAAATGTATGAAACAGGATGATGTTTGATCTGTTTTTACAATAGTGACTAATGGAAGAGGTTTATTCAATTAGGCATTGATTCTAAAGAAGAATGATCCTGAAGGCTCTTATCCTTGTGTTTCTGTGATTCATGTATATTTATTTAATTTCAATTAGTATATTGATGAATTAATGTATCCAGGAATGCAGAGGAGAATGAGAGAAAGAAGACTAACTTCAGGTTAGTGTGGCATAAGAGTCACTCACAGGCCACATGTTTGGAAGTCTGCAGTCCCAACACAAAAATCTAATCTGTTTCCTTTCTCAGCAATGAGCCTATGGATTGATGTTAGGAATATAACATCATATATGTTAAGAATATAGCATTATAAGAAGAATATAATTATATTCTTCTTATAATTTTGAATTCATAGATTTCTATATTATTAATATAAATGACTCAATGACAGAACTAATAAGTGACATGCAAAAAAATAATGGTGATACTGATGCCTTGGCCACCCATGAATGCATGTGGTGAGGCGAGAAATAATATAAACTGAGAAAACTGATTCCTGTTGAGAAGTAGATGGACCAGTGATGTTGCCCCATTTTCTAAGGGTCATGCAGACAGTGACATTGATAAGTAGGACCCAGTTTGATAAGCCTGGGTCTGTCTCAAGCAGAGAATGTCAACTTTGTAATATTATAAATTTATATATAGATCATATGTGCATATGTTTAGCAGAGTTAATAGTTACCTGAGTAAATGAAAAAATGATGAAAACAAAGACTGAGGGAGAAAAGAAAGATTTCGAGTTTTCATTATTTATTTTTCCTTGTGCCTCCCAGAATCAATGCACTCAAGTGGATATATGCATTTTCCATGGTTTCCTTTGTGTATGGAGAGCCTAGAGAAGAATGTGAGTAAAGGTTCAAGTTCTTGTATTTAATGAGTTTTTGTAAAATGTAATTCAAAGCACCAGTCATGAAATATGTCCATGAGAATGAAGAAACGGGCTCAGATCTGGACCAGTGATGACTGTTGGTGGAGTATGAGTCAAGGGCGATGACCATGTTGTGTCTGAAACTCTGAGGTCCAAAGTCTGCTGCCTCTATTCGAAGTGATCTTACGGAAAGATGTTAGAGTCGTGTGTTCCTAAGGATCACATTATTATCTTTATATGTAAGCTTATATATAAGTGTAAATTATGAAAAATAATACTCTCATAACTGAGTAAACAAAATGCAGAAAACAAAGATCAATTCAGAGAAAGGCTCAGTTTTTTTTTCTTGTCTTCTCTGCTCTGTACTCCTCAGAATGGACGCACACCAGTGGGTTTAAGTATCTTCCGTGGTCTTGGGCTCTGTAGACTGATGTGAGTAATACAGTAAGTAAAATTTATGTCTTTGAGAACTTTTTTTCTCATGGATTCACTGTATTATGAAAGTGAGAAACATAATTAATATTGATTAATTAATGAATCAATCAATAGACTTAGGCCGATAAGAATGAGGAAATAGAGGCCCATATGTGGACCAGTGATGATGACTGATGGCGTATGAGTCATGGATCATGAATACTATGTGCCTGAAACTCTGAGGTCCAAAAAAAGTAAAAATGAAAGTCACTCAGTTGTGTCCAACTCTTTGCAACCCCGTGAAATGTACAGTCCATAGTATTCTCCAGGCCAGAATACTGGTGTGGATAGCCTTTCCCTTCTCTACGGGATCTTCCCAACCCAGGGACTGAACCCAGGTCTCCTGTATTGCAGGCAGATTCTTTACCAGCTTAGCCACAAGGGAAGCCTGAGGTCCAATAAAGATGAAATATAATCTGTTGCTGCTATTTGGCATACTATTACAGACAAATATTAGGAAAACAAAAGAATAATTTTCTTGGCTTGAGTTTATCAATTTTTCATCTTACTGTGAAAAATTGCCCCCCCCAAAAATCAATGTACAAGTGTAAATAAGTTACATTGAAGATGTTGAAGTATATTCACTCTTAATATATGTGGTGAGTCAATAAAAGCTCTTAATATTGATTGATAATACTGAAGTTCATGAAGTTCAGGTCCTTGACCTCTGTGGCTAAGAATGACACAGTAAATAACAGTAATTGTTCTTATTCTTGGTCTGTGTCAAGCTTGACCTTGTTTTGTTTGGTAAGAATAAATTATTAAATATGATCCCAATGTACTGTATTCCTAAGCAACTATGTAAAAATTAAAATTAGTGTCGTGTCCTTCAATTTTGTTATCATCTGCTCTGCTTTGTATTCCTCAGAATGGATGCACCTGAATTGATTAAGCATTTGACTGTGATCAGGGCCTCTGCTGGTTTTCCCGTGTATAAATACATGTGGGTCATGTAAGTAGCTGTCCAATTCTTCTCTTGGACTGGGTGTTTGCTTATTCATTGTGATAATAAAAATGGCATTAAATGTCTTCAAAGAAGAGTAGCCATGGTTTATAGACGGATACAGGAGTGACTGGAGATGTTATGTGGCTTAATTGGTGTTGAAATCAATGAAGAGGATCAAGGAAGGAAGTCTATTCCATGTGGCAAATGACTGTGTAGATAGGTGTTAAGGATCTTTTCCTCGAGTATTTGTGATTCACGGATGCTTATTTTACTGTTATTAGTGAACTGATGAATTGATCAGCAAATGTGTCTGAGACTGAAGGATGCGTTCCTTACTTGGACCAATGATGAAGACAAGTGGAGTATGAGTCACATATACGATGAGTACTCATGTGTCTGAAACTCTGAGGTCCAACACGAAGAAATCTAGCCCAATCCCTCTGTTGATTCTACTGATCCTATTGACAGATGTCAGGAATATTTTCAGTACAAAGATATTGTTCTTGGTCTTTGTGTTCATGATTTTTTACCAAATCTTACTCTAAAAGAATAAATGGCAGAATAAATAAACAAATGTTTAAGTAAAGATGAAGAGGCTGAAATATTGTGCATTCTTAGAGTGTGTAGTCATGAAAAGAATATATAATATAATATATATAATATAGAATATAAATTGAAGCCGATATTAGATGGGTCAAGTGTATTACATTTTTATCCAAGGATGAGGCAGCCAATAAGTAATAGTTTCTACTCCGAGTCTGGTACAACTTTGATGCTTCATGTGTTAAGTGAAAAATAAAGAAATGTTACCATTAATCAGTAAATACGTAAATGACTCTTTGGTGGAAAAAGTGAATACATGGAGAGAACGTCTCCGTCTTTTATCATCTTCTCTGCTTGCTACTGTCTAGAATGGATCCTACAAGCTGATTTCAGCTTCTGCCCTGATTAACATCGTCATGTTGTCTCTGTCAGGAGGGCGACAAAGGTGAGTAAATGTTAAAGCTCTTGTCTTTGTTTACTTCTTTAAGCGTTTCACCGTAATATTAAAAAATAATAAATATAATGAAAATGGACTATGTCCAAATGTAAAAATCATTTGAAACATCATATCAATTCATTGATAATGAAACATTATGTTGCTTAACAAAAACTGAAGTTCGTTGATCAAAGAGATAAAGTCTACATGGGATAGGATTCTATATACTATGTTTAGGATATTCAGATATCTTGTTCTGGGATTGTGGAATCATGTATTCATTATATCATTATCAATGAATTAATTTAACTTAGTTGATCACAAGTAGAAATGAATGAAGGAAAAGAGACTCAAACATAGACCCATGATGTCAACTGGTGGTGAATGAGTTATAGACAGTGAATACGATGTGTCTGTTACTCCCAACACAAAAGATAATTAGTTGAATCTCTCTTTTGGAAGGGATCTGGTAGATGGATGTTAGAAATACATCAAGAATCACGTTCTTATTTTGACCTCCTCAATTAAGATTTATTATTACTAATGGGCTGATGGTAGAATAAAATAGAAATAAATAGATAAAGAGGAATGGCCCAACTCATCTGCCAAATACAGGAGACATAAGAGACCCCGTTTTGATCCCTTGCTCAGGAAGATCACCTGGAGGAGGGCTCTCCAGCACTCTTGCCAGGAGAATCCCCTGGACAGAGTCTGGCAGGGGATGATCCATAGGGTTGCAAAGAGTTGGACACAAATGAAGTGACTTGGTGTGCACCCACACTAATGACATTTTTCATTTTATTTAAAAGCATGAATAGTTTGTGAAATTACTTCAGGAATTAAAGAGTGGACAGATGAAAGTTAAAGTTGCTAATAAATAGCTACCAACAAATAAAGTCAGAGCAGACCAAATAGGGATATATGCTGAAGATATGCAGTGTGGCAAGTTTTAGGAAGTCATCGAATTCAATATAATTTTCTAAAAGTTTGAGGCTTTTACATTCTCTTTCACAGCTACTTATTATTCCAGATTAGGTTTGCACCACAGTGTATCAACATTCCTCTGTCGAAAAGATCTAAGCTATTAATTTAGTGAAGCAACCTGCCGGAAAATGTCAGATATTTACAGTGTTCGAACGTGGAGTGCATAGTGAGTCTGTGGTGGTTCTTTTTTACATCTTTCAAGAACGTAGAATTTAAATGAGAACAAGTCAAGCAGGAACCCATGATATGAATGGAATGCCTCCTGACGGTGTCTTGTGATTAATTCATTTCTGCATCATTGAAGTTCATTTCAAAAGGAGGTTTGATATTATTATCCATGGGAATAAGTCTTTAGCTAGATTTCTGTAATTTTCAAGAGTCTAATTCTGGGGTTTGGATAAATCCTGGGGACTTGTCACAGCAGTCTACAGGAATAAATTAAAGAACCAATAGGTAGATGGACAGATAGAAGTTTTTGTTCATATAGTTCTGCACTGCAGCATCATGTTAAGAAACCAGTAGATCAAGGATATTGCCTCTCTGGTTCGGTTAATGTACAGCAGTTCTTACACTTGATCGGATCACCCAAAGGGCGTGTTAGGTGACAGACAGCATTTCTGACTCCATACAGTCACTGTGGGTTCCACTCATCTGCCTTCCTAATATGTTCCCAAGTTCTGATAATGCTGCCTGTCTGGAAGCAATGTTTCTAGAGCATCACTGTAAAGCCAAATATATGTCATAATAATTAGTGGCCTCGCAGTGTGTCAGTGCTGAGTTTCAGGTAGCATACTTTCCAAGAAATAACAAACACAGTAATTAATAAATATCTAAATATTTAATGGAGAGAGAGGGCTCTCCAGTTGGCTCAGATGGTAAAGAATCCACCTACAGGAGACACAGGAAATGTGGGTTCAGTCCCTGGGTTGGGAAGATCCCCCGGAGCAGGAAATGGCAACCCCTCCAGTATTCTTGCCTGGACAATCCCACGGACAGAGGCTACTGTCAGTGGGGTTGCAGAGAGTCAGATAGAACTGAGCATGCATGCACATGGCGAAAATGTCTCATTCTTTTAGCATTATCTTTATAGACCACTGAATGGGTGCGGCTGGACTGAAAAGACCAAGATCTCTAGGCTGCAGTGTGTTTAAGCAATGAGTACATGACTACATAGATGAACAAAATCGAGCAAGGGCAGATCTGTATGAATGACGAGAAATGAAAATTTATGGCTAATTTGATTTTGATTCATTCGATCACTTTGGATGATTTTAAAAACAGTTTGAGTCCCAGTCGTCCATTTTTATAGCTCTTTAAATTTTTGTTTTAGGTTTTCCCTAAACACTCCTTAGTTGATAGCAATATAAGCTATTTTCATCATGAGGAAGAGCACACTGGAGATGTAAGTATAGTACTAGTCAGTAGTTTAGCTCTGATAAAATATTTAGTTCTGATGGGGTTCATGGGCCTCCTCGGTAGCTCAGCAGTAAAGAATCTCTCTGCTCTGCAGGAGACGTGGGTTCGATCCCTGGGTAAGGAAGATCCCCTGGAAGAGGGCATGGCAGCCCACTCCAGTGTTCTTACCTGGAGAATCCCGTGGGCAGAGGAGCCTGGCGGGCTACAGTCCATAGGGTCACAAAGAGTCAGACATGCACCGTGCGTTCACATTATGAAAAAAAGGCCAACCATGGACCAATGATGGGAATGGAATGCATTTTGAAATATATTTTATGATCAAAACGTCTACAAACTACTGAGGTCCATGACAAAAAAAATATGTTTACATATGTAGAAAGGGATAGATTTCAGTAATGTTCAAGGATTGTATTCTCAGTCTTCGGTGGTGCATGAATTTTGATTTTATTATCTTAAATAATTAAATGGAAGAATAAACAAACATGTCAGTGTATAAAATGAAAAGGGTGAATCATCTCTGAGTATGAAAATATGTGGTGAGGCGTGAGTTATGATTAGTATAACTTAGATCCTCATTAAGGAGGTTCTCATTAAGCAGTAAACAGATGAGGAGATTACATTTTGGGGAAGAATGATAGTGGCAGGGAAACATATTAGTCTGTTCTTGCTTTGAGTCTGTGGAGAAGGCAATGGCACCCCACTCCAGTACTCTTGCCTGGAAAATCCCATGGGCAGAGGAGCCTGGGAGGCTGCGGTTCATGGGGTCGCTAAGAGTTGGACACGACCGAGCGACTTCACTTTCACTTTTCACTTTGATGCACTGGAGAAGGAACTGGCAACCCACTCCAGTGTACTTCCCTGGAGAATCCCAGGGACAGGAGAGCCTGGTGGGCTGCCGTCTATGGGGTCACACAGAGTTGGACACGACTGAAGCGACTGAGCAGCAGCAGCAGCAGCAGCAGTTAGCTGTGGCCCATTGTGGAATTCACATGTCATGCGTGGTCCTTAATGAGTAGGTGCAAACCTAGAGTGAGAATTGCTGAGGGAAATTATTATATGTACAGATGTTGAGAATGCTTGAGGCTCTTGTTCTTGAGGTTTTGTGCTTCATGTAAATTTTTTTTATTAATATTAGTCAATTGAAAATTAAAAATCAACAAGTGTGAAAATGAATGACGAGATAGAGGGCAAATTGTGGAAGAGCTAGCAGGGTTTGAATCAGGGGTGATGGACAGCCTGTATCTGGAGCCGAGCTGTGCTATACAGAAAGAGAACTGGTCTATTGTCTCTGCTGGATGTGATCCTGAGGCAGGCTAGGAATGCTAGTCCTAGAATTTAGTCCTGGACAAAGTTCTTGGACCTTAGTGGTTCATGAATTTTGGTGGCATTATTATTACCAAAAAAAATCAATAACAAATCTATTCAATTATTTGAGTAAATAAAGATCAAGAGGGTAAAGTATTGTTCAATTATGAGAGATGAGACAACAAATAGTATTAATTTAATTTGGAAGTATAAGTATTTTTTAAGAAATAATTGGATCAAGGGTATTACCTCTTGAGCTTACTATCTCATGCATAGGCAGAGATAATATCTAGTCACTGTTAATGCTCTGTGTCAGTAGTGAGTTAAGAGTTGTTCTTTTTTTAGGACATGAGACAGAATTATTAACATCAATTAGTATATATTTAAATGAGTAAGAAAATGAAATGTGGAAGCAGTGATCAATGGACACAAGGCCTGAATTATTTTATCATCTGCTCTGCTTTGTACTCCTCAGGGTGGGTTCTCAAGGCTGTTCAAGTTTCTACCGTGATTCCTGTGATCAAAAAATGTATGGCTGCATCTATGTGTAGGAACCAGTGTAAGTAATAGTTACATTTCCTATTGAGGTAGCTAATGGTATTCACTATAAAGACTTGGAACTTCCCTGGCAGTCCAGTGGTTTTAATTCCATGCTTCTGCTGCAGGGGACGTGGGTTCCATCCCTTTTCAGGGAGCTATGATCCCACATGTTTTGCAGGCAAAAAAAAAAAAAAAATCCATGGAATACAATGAGGGAAGGCCAGCCATAGCCTGACAGTGAAGGTGGTGTTGGTATGAAGCAGGATGTTGATTAATTGATACACTAAACACCGAGTCTGTTAGGAGACATATGTTAGGAATTTTCCAGAAACTACTTAGGTCTTTGTGATTTATACAAATTAATTTTGTTATTATTTTGAATGATTGCATTAAACAAAAAATGAAGACTAAGGGTTAAATCCGGACCAATGATGATGACTGGCGCATATGAGTCATGTATAGTGAATACTGCGTGTCAGGAGCTCTGAGGTCCAACACAGAAAGAATCTGGTAGAAAAGGTTGCTTTAGACATTTCTCATGCATATGCAAGGATCTGTTTTTCGACTTGTGGTCACAGATTTAAAAAATATTTTTGTAACAGAATCAATAGGAGAATAAAGTTAATATCTGATTGATTAAGAGAAAAATAATAAATATTACTCTAAATTAATAAATACCTAATTTTTTTACTATGTATATGAATGGTAGAAAGTGTGGATTAATGGTGAGAGTGTCTCAATCTGTTTTTAATCACCTTCTATGCTTGGTACTCTTCAGAACAGATACTGGAGTGGACTTCAGCTTCTGCCACAATGAAGATTATCATAATGTCTCTGTCAGGAAAGAGACCAAGGTAGGTCATGATCGAAAATCTTGTCTTGGTTTGAGTCTTCATTTAAGGGTGTGTTTGGTGTAATTAAAAATTCTTAAATTAAAATGTTAGCTATTATCAATAATAAATACCTATGAGACATGTTGATTAATTGATAGCATGTAACATTGAGATTGGAGAAGGCGATTGCACCCCACTCCTGTACTCTTGCCTGGAAAATCCCATGGACGGAGGAGCNATTTAAGGGTGTGTTTGGTGTAATTAAAAATTCTTAAATTAAAATGTTAGCTATTATCAATAATAAATACCTATGAGACATGTTGATTAATTGATAGCATGTAACATTGAGATTGGAGAAGGCGATTGCACCCCACTCCTGTACTCTTGCCTGGAAAATCCCATGGACGGAGGAGCCTGGTGGGCTGCAGTCCATGGGGTCACGAAGAGTCGGACATGACTGAGCGACTTCACTTTCACTTTTCACTTTCATGCATTGGAGAAGGAAATGACAACCCACTCCAGTGTTCTTGCCTGGAGAATCCCAGGGGCGGGGGAGCCTGGTGGGCTGCCGTCTATGGAGTTGCACAGAGTCGGACACGACTGAAGCGACTTAGCAGCAGCAGCAACATCGAGATAGAATAACAAAAGAGTGACGGCCCATGTGGGAAATGATTGTACAGACAAACTGTAGGATCTTACTCTCGGCTTTTCCATAATGAATTATTTTTTCCTTATTATGAAAAATTAATAATTCAATAATTAATAATTTGATTAATACAAATGTAGACATCCATGAAGAAAATGAGACTCAGACAGTAGAAATGGGCCACATAGCAGTCATCATGACTGGTGGCATATGAGTTGTAGATGATGAAAAGAACTATCTGAAGCACTGAGATCCAACACCCAAAATAACGTGTTCAAACTTCAATTTGGAAAGGATTTTATAGACAACTGTCAGAAATACACAAACTTAGGTTTATAGATTTAGGTTTATTATTAACGGATCATAGATAGAATCATTAGAGAAGGAAGAAGGAGAAAATGAAGTATTATTCAACCATGAGATGAGGCAAAATATATTACTAATAAATTTTGAAAAGACTGAAGCCCATTGAGAAATAAATGGTTCAAGTATGTTACTTCCTTGGCTAAGGATCATGTAGACATGGCTAATTAAGAGTCAGTTCTGTTCTGGATCAGTTCCAAGGTTGAGTTTGTTCTCTTTGTTAATAGAAAAAATGTGTATATATAATGAAAAACTAATAGATATGGAAAAAATGGAGCAAGTGATGTGGAAAGGAAGGATCAGTGTAGATAAGATCCTAATCTTTTCTTATAAACTAGTATGCTCTGTACTCCACAGACTGGACATGCTGGAGATGATTTAACCATCTTCCGCGATCTCAAGCCCTTTGGTTGCCTCTATAGAAGTATGGAGGCCAGTGTAAGTAACAGTAAAGGTTCTTTTGTTGGTTTGAGTATTTCCTGTATGATTAGGGTGAACTAATGAGTTAGTAAACAAAGAGAAATTGTGCCAATCCTGGACCAATGATGATGACTGGTGGTTTGAATCAAGGATGATAAATAATGTGTGCCTGAAACTCTGAGGTCTGGGAGAAGGAAATCCAAGACGTTATCTCTGCTTGTGAAGATCCCATAGATAGAAATCAGGAATATACAGGGATCTTGTTTTTTTCTGTGTTCACTCATGCATTTTCAGTTTATTGTTATAATTGGAGAAATGAAATAATCTATAAACATGTAAATAAAGGTGGATGAGTGTGTCCTTATTCAATTGAAAAACTGTGTGTTCATGCAAGAAGTAACGTTAATAAATTTGAAAAGAAGTCCAAAGAGAAACAGACAGTGCATGACTCTTAAGTTTTGGGGTAAGAATAATATAGACAATAGTCATAGTCACTGTTCATTTGCTAGTTAGGGACAAGTTTTAAGTTTCATTTTCTTAAGAGAAAATGAAATAATTTAGAGTATTCTAAATTAATGATTATCGAAATCACTAAAAATGAAATGCAAAAGCAAGGATCAATGATTAGTTCTCAATTATTTATCATTTGCTCTCCCGTGTACTCCTCAGAATGGATGCCCTTGAGCTGATTTAACCATCTTCCATGGTCTGGAGCCCTGTGGTTGCAACTGTGTGTTAAGACAATGGAGAACAATGTGAGTACTAGTCGATGTACTTGTCTTGGATTAAGCCATATTTTTAAAAGATATTATTAAAAATTAAATATCATAAATCCCAAAAATCTGATGTCAAATACCATCGATACAAAGCAATATGACAATCAATTCATATATGAAGCAGTGAGATCAGTTAATGAAAGAGTTGAGTGTCAGCGGAAACGATTATTTAGATGGATGTCAAAGATATTCGAAGGTCTTACTCATGATTTATTTGTGTGACTTATGCTCACTTAGATAATTAATAAATGTAGATGTTCGTAGGGAAGAGAGCCCCTCCTGGACCACATGACTGGAAGCATGGGAGTCTATGGTAAACACTGTGTATCTGTAACCCTGATTCCTCACAAAGCAACATCTAGTGAGTCTTTGATTTTTTAAATGGCCCCAGAGATGGATGTTAGGAAAGCACCAACATCTTATTTCATTTTGGAATTTACAAATTTAGATATACTTAGATTATATATTTGGAGAAGGCAATGGCACTCCACTCCAGTACTCTTGCCTGGAAAATCCCATGGACGGAGGAGCCTGGTGGGCTGCAGTCCAGGGGGTCGCTAAAAGTCGGGCATCGGGCACGACTGAGTGACTTCACTTTCACTTTTCATTTTCATGCATTGGAGAAGGAAATGGCAACCCACTCCAGTATTCTTGGCCTGGAGAATCCCAGGGACAGGGAGCCTGGTGGGCTGCCGTCTATGGGGTCACACAGAGTTGGACACGACTGAAGCGACTTAGCAGCAGCAGCAGCAGCAGCAACAGCAGATTATATATTTAGATATATTACTGATAATCAATAAGTAAACCATTAAAAATGTAAGAGAACACACAAAATGAAGAAAGGGAAGCATTGTACACTAGGAACATATGTGGTGAGGTAAGAAATATTATTAATAAAATTGAAAACATTCATGCCCATTAAGCTAAGCATTTTGCCTTCTTACTTAAAAGGTCATAAAGACAGATATGTAAGAGTCAACATTATTGTTCTGGGTCAGTTTCAAGTTAAGTGTTTCTTTTGTTAAGAGAAAAAAATGCTACACTATGAAAAATTAATAAATGCCTAAATGAGTAAATGAAAGGTGAAGACAAGGATCAGTGGCGATAAGGTCTCCCTTTCATCACGTTCTTTGCTCTGTACTCCTTAGAATGGGTACCCTTAAACTGGTAAAAGCAATCTTCCCCATTCATGAGATCTCCCGTTGTATTCAGGTGTTAGGACCGCAGAGGCCATATGAGTAATAGAGAAATTTTGGTTTTAGTTTCAATGTTTTGTTTAAAGGTATTGACTTTATTATTGTGAACTGTGACATACAATCTATCAATGAAATCCAAATAGCCCAGTGTGAAATATAGGATTAATATGAAGCAATATATGATTAATTCATATAATTAATCATATAATATGATTAATTCATGAAACAGAATAATTAAAGAAAGAGTGACATGAATGTGGTTCTATATATGAGATTTCTAAGCTTTTTGGTAGTTCCAGTAAAACCATTGAAAAATTATTACTGAATTATGAATTAAGCAATAAATAATATAGAAATAATGAATTTAAAGAGGTATGACATTGAATTGATGATAACTACTTGTGGTGTTTGAGTTGTGTTTGATAAATACAAGTCTAGAACTCTGAGGTCTAATGCAAAAAATTTTTTTCTTTTACATTTTCATTCTTAATTATAATTGAACCGATGAAAGAATCGCTAAATAAATATGTCAGTCAATGAAGAGAAAGTCTCAGTATTTTTATCACATTCTCTATTTAGCACTTTTCAGAATCAAAATTCAAGCCCTTATTGTGATTGAAGTTATCGTTTTCATGTTGCCATGGGACAGAGACCCAGGGGAGTAATGGCCAAGGTTTCCGTCCTGGTTTGCGAAATTGGCCAAAGTGTTTTCATTGTGATAAGCTCAATCAAGGCCTTCCTTGGTGGTCCACTAGTTAGTAGTTAAGTTCACCTTCCAAGGCAGGGGTGCAGGTTTGATACCTGGTTGGAGAGCTAAGATCCCAAATGCCTCAGGGCCAAAATACCAAAACATAAAAAGAAAAATAATATTGTAACAAATTTAATAAAGACTCTAAAAATGGTCTGCATTGAAAAATATTTTTTAAAAAGTCATTGTTTCTGGATCAATGATGATCCATGCCAGCCTATGAGTCATCAGTTAAGAATAATACATGTCTAGAGCTCTAAGGTCCAACAGAAAAGAAATGTGGTCTTTCTCTTCATGGATTTTCATTGCTTCCTCGATGGTGGTAGTGGTTGGAGAGAAGTTTGAGATATTCAAGGGTCTTCTTGCTGTGCTTTTGGTCATCCTGCTTTTATTTCATCAGTATTGATGGTGTGATGATTTATATGATCAAAATGAATGAATGAAAGACCTACAACTGGGCCTAAGGGACCCAGTGATGAACTTGGGTAGAGGATGAGGGGCGGGCAAGTAGCCTAGAGTATCTGGAAGCCCGAGGGCCGTGACAGCACAGCCCCTCTTGTCTACTTGTCTTTCTTCATGTGGACAGATGTTGGGAATCTATAGAGTCATATTCTTAAGTTGGGTTAGTGAATTTAGATTTCTTGTCATCAAAAGACAGGTCCCTGGAAAGGATATACCTACTAGATTGAGTAGAAAAGGTCAGTTAGTGTCTCTGCTGGACACTTGCAGCAAGCAATAATGATAAAAATTGCCTCTGTGGATACACATTTAGCAACACGTGAACTTAAGAGGTCAGCTGCTTGGCCAAGCATCACGTAGATGTACCACGGGAAGAGTCACTTGTATTGTTTGTATACTCTCAAATTTGAGTGTATTTTTTTTTCTAGAAAGCAATATCTTTGCATTATGAAATAGATATTAATTCCTGATGATTCAGAATATGAAACCTGGAGTGGAAGAATCGGTGACCCTAAATTTTTTTTCTCTCTCTTTTTCTTTGTTTTTCATGGACTGGACTCTATTCATGAGAATCGACGCCTTTGAGCTGAATAAACTATCAGTAGTCTGTGGTCGTGAACCTTATGATTATAGAAACCCGTGTGAGTAATGATCACATTTAAAGGGGTGTATCTAGGAGAGATGTGTGGAATTAATGGTTAAAGAATGTAGAAATCAGTGAAGAGAAAACAGTGGATCGATGACTACTGGTGGCGTATGAATTGTGTGTGATGAAGGCGTGATTGGAACTCCGAGGTCCAATGCAAATAGAGTCAAGTCCATCCATTTTCCCGATGGGAGTGACACTATAGCAGAGGTCAAGAATGCATCAGGGTCTCATGGTCCTTGTTTGGATGCTGGAACTTTCTGTTGAGCAGAATGGACAAATAGAGTAGGTCTTCCTAAACACATGAAGAGATGTAAAGGTGAAAGGTGGAAGACAATTGCCAGTCCTGGAAGCATGGGTTTAGACAAGGTAGGCTATGAATATGGCAAGAACACCTCAAATTTCAATCAGGAAGCCATGGGCCATAAATGTTATCACTTAGGGAAGGGATGGTGGGGACAGGGTAAGTAATAGTCAGCGTTTGTCTTGTGGCTGTACAGTAAGATCCAAGTGGTTTGTTTGCAAGAGACTTCCCACATATCCTATGTTAAGGAAAGCCTGAATGGAAGCAGGGAGCTGTGGAGAGTGTCTCCGCGATCCTGATGATCTGCTTTGTTTGATGCTTCTCAGAGTGAAAGCCTGGGATCTGATGGAGGGATTCCCCGTGGAGCACCAGCCTAGGAAGGCATCTTCGCTGCTGGAACCATAGAACCTAGACCCGTGTGAGAAGCCTCTCATTCCTCATCTGTTCTAAGGCGGTTTCTCTAAAAGTAAAGATTACACTATTAACAGGTGACAGAAAATGAAAGAAGGCCATTTTTTATCAGTGTCTTGATGAACAAGGAAGTGATGCAGGGGTAAGGCAAAGATAAGACAGAGATGAAAGGATGTGAAAAATTTCTAGAGACCTATGAGCCATATGACACCTTGTTGGCCTCCTTTTAACCCTATAGTGTTAAAATTGTCATTAGTGAATTAGGGCATGAATCAGTTACCAATGTGGAATGAAAAGTCATGGTTTCTGGATCAATGATGATCCATGCCAACGTATAAGTCATTGATGAAGAATAATATGTGTCTGGAACTCTGGGGTCCAATAGAAAAGAAATGTGGTTTCAGTAGCTGAGCCAATGAAAGTATCAAAGAGCATGAATACACATCCACGCAGGGCAAATGTCTCTCTGTATGCTCCTTCTCTGCCTGGTACTTGTCCGAATAGAAGCTCATGGTGATTTCAGCCTCCGTGGTGATCAAGGTCATGAGTTTCAGGTTGCTCTAAGACAGAGAGCTAGTTGAGTGTTCATTCAGTAAATAATATAGAAATAAATGGGGTGAAAGAAAATAATATTGGAAGATTGGTGCCTGCTAGTTTCATGTGAGTTGTGTGTGATGAATACATTTTATGGAGTCTGAGATATTACATAAAGGGAGTCTAAGAATTTGGGGGGAGGCATTTGTGTTGGAATGCATTTTTTGGGAGCCAGGAGACCATTTTGAGCATTACCTGCTCTTTACCTCTTTTTGCTGTTTTTTATTGGTTATTATTTTTCCAATAAGATGTTTGAAATATAATCAAATAATGTTAGTCACTCAGTTGTGTCTGACTCTTTGTGACCCCATGGTCTGTAGCCCACCTGGCTCCTCAACCCATGTGGTTTTGCAGGCAAGATACTGGAGTGGGTTGCCATTCCCTTCTCCAGATCATCAAGTGAGGCCATTTTTATCCCATTGATAAATAAGTAATGAATATAAGCTTTCTATTGATTAATGCATTGTGAAACCTTACAATAGATATGAGATAGATTTGACATGAGAGTTTCTGCAGAGATATATTAGCTATAACAAGGTTTTGTTGAGTATTTTCCAAGTACCAAGTGTTAAAATTTTAATTAAACCTTTCCCCCTGATTTTCTGCCTTACAATTGCATCTCTGTGTTCGAAATAGCAAGTCCTGTTGTCAGTAATAGCCAGCTTCTTGTCCTGGTTTGTTTGCTTAGTTTATCATGGATTTGTTGATTTCTGCGTTTGTGTTATTTGTGCGTGTCTGTGTGTATTAAGGTTTGAAATTTTCATACAGAATAACAAAAAGTCAATTACAGCTCAGTGAAAAATAGAGGATTTGATGAAATATTAGTTGATTAATATATAAATCAAAAACAGCATCTAATTTAAAAAAAGATGCTAAAATCACATTGCTGTGAAGTTGAACTATTTACACAGTAGTGGTGTCCTGGGCTTTTTAGGTTTTTTGAATAATAGAATTTTAAAATGTTTATGAGTGGATTACTTGTTCAGTCAATGAACAAATAGAAATGAAAGAACAGAGACACACACATGGACCAATTATGCTTATCATTCCAGGAAGAGTCCTGAAGGATGAAAACATTTCTGAAGTGCCTTTCTGAGATCTGACACAGAACATAAGTAGTTTATGTCCTTTTTTGAAATTGTGTCTATAAAGAATTGTCTGGAATACAAAAAGATCATATGCTTGTTAATTTCATAGATGTAGTTATTAATAATGAATCTATGATGAAATCATTAAATACATAAATAAACATGTAAGGAAGTCTTGTGAAAATGTTCTGAGTATCTTCTTTTTAGACAAAGTACTGTGAATAAAAACTCAAAATTCTGAATCCCATTAAACTGGTGAGGGTCACCCCTTTGGCCAGAATGCTACAGACATGTTTCTATAATAGCCATTTATTTATTCTTTTTTAGACTAAAGATTGAGGTTTTCTTTTAATAAGTTTCAGAGAAAAACATAGGAAGAATAAATAATGAACAATTAAGTGTGATGTAAATGAAATGCCCCGAGTAAGGATCAGTGGCGATTTGGTCTCCATATTTTCATCCTCTTCTGTGTTTGTGCCCCTCAGGATGAACGCAGTAAAGATGATTTAGCGTCTGTCATGGGCACCAGATCTGTGGTTGCCTCTGCATAATCAGAGAATGGAGATTAATGTGAATGGTAGTTGAAGTTCCATCTTCAGTATTTCTTATTAAAGAAATTCACTCAATCATTAAGGAATGTGACTATGAGTAGGGAAGGTAGCTGCTTTTCTGTCTTGAGTATGTATATATGAACTATTATGCTGATTAACCCTAAATGGAAAATGACTATTAATGTGAGATATATTAAACTAGCAGTAATTCTGTGTACACCAAATCTCCTGTGTTTTTAATTGCACTGCTAAGATTATTAGTGAATTTATGATTTATGCAATAAAGAAATAGAAACGTATGTAGAAAAAGAGGGTCAGTATTGGATCAGTGATGACTACCCGTGGCGTAGGAGTCATGTGTGATGAATACATGTCTGGAACTCTGAGATCCAATGCGTGGAATCTATTCCATTGTGTTGTTTGAAGTGGTCCTATAGTCAAAGGTTACGGATATAAAAAGATCTTTGTTTTGGTTATTATGACCATGCATTTTGTTTTCTATTTTTATGACTTGATCAATGAAATAGTTAATTGCAAACTTATAAAATAAATCATGATGACTATAAAGACTTTTCAATAATAAAAATATGTGGTTTTAGGAAATAATACTAACATAGACTAATACATTAATATATATTGAAAAGACTGATATTCATTAGGCAAACAAGTTATCTCTTAGGTTAAGAATGATTTGGAAAATGATAGGTAATAGTCACTGACTGAGTCAGGAATCGATTTGACATTAGATTCATTAAGGGAAACAGAAGTCAATATTATCATCATTTAGTAAATGGCTAAGTTACTGTGCAAATGAAGCACAGATTATTGGATCAATGGGGAGAATATCTGAATATTTTTATTCCCTTGTCTGCTTGTTATTCTTTAGAAAGGGTGTTCCTGCTGCTTCGGCCTGTACTGTGTTCAGTCTTCGGCTGCCTCTGTGTCAGGAAAGCCCAAAAGTAAGTAATGGGTCAGGTTGTTGGCTTGGGTGATTTGTTGGAGGGTGCTCATGATGTTATCAAAAAGTACGAAATAGTAAAAACGTTGCCCATAGTTCAGTGGTAAATGTGATAAGAAACATTGTTTTGATTGATAAATTATGTGCAGGATTGGGGTTGAACAAGCAAAAAAAAGCCTCTGAATGAGAAAATATTCTGTAAACTGAGATTATGAATATGAAGGTCTTATTCCTGGGACATTTACTGAATTGTATATTATTGTTATTATTAATACCAATTAACTGATGAGTTAATCAATACAAATATAGAAACAAGTGGAGAAAAGAGACCAAGTCATGGGCCGATGATGATGATCGTTTCGGGTAGAGTCCTGAACGATGAAAACACGTCGGAAACGCTGAGGTCCAGCCCAGAGCACCTGGAGTCTCCTCCCTGTGCAAAACTGCTTTTCTAGAGCGAGGTCTGGAGTATTCAAAGACCACATTCTTGTACTGATTTTCTGGACTTAAATTTGTTGCCATGTATTAATGGATCTGTGACAGAACCATTAAGTAAATATAAACTAATGTGTAAGGAAAAAATAGGGTGAAGTATGGTCCAAATTGAACACATTTTCTGAGGGTCACTTATTTGACCAAGATTAGATAGAAATGCAGAAATAAGAGGCAGTTTAATTATTGTGCTTTTTCTTTTAACAAGAGCAAAAAGTGAGAGAATCAGAAAAAGTAATAAATACCTAAATACTGAGTAAACTGAGTTCTCAATATTTTTATCATGTTGCACTTTCTGTACTCCCTAGAATGGTTTCACATCTTCCGTGGACCACGACTCTGTGGTTGCCTCTGTATAATAGGAGGATGGAGCTTAACGTGAGTAATAATTGTTCTTTTTTCCAGTTTGTTTTGTCATTATGGCGATTCACAGTATTACTAGGAATGTGGGGTAATAATAAAGAAGGCGGCTGTATCTCAGTGTTGAGCATGAATATCAGTTCAGTCAGTTCAGTTCAGTTGCTCAGTCACGTCTGACTCTGCGACCCCATGGACTGCAGCACGCCAGGCTGCATAGATCCATATAATTCGATAATACGAGATTCTATAAGTAAGCATTTAATTAAAAATAAAGGTGAATCGAGTAAAACACTGTCTAATTATCAAAATATATAGGGAGACAAGAAATACCATTACTGTATTATGGAAACGCTGAAGTTCAGTTAATAATGAAGGGTGCGTGAGCGACACCACTTAGGGAAGGATATGGGTGACAGGATCCAGGCAAAAGACATTCTTCAGATTCTGGCACACAGGCCAGATCCCGGTGGTTCATTTTTGAGAGATGTTGTGTGTATCCTAGGTTGAGGGTGGCCTGAATAATAGCATGAGTGTGGAAGCTGGGAACAGTGGGGATTGTCTCCGCCACTTGGGTCTGCTTGCTTTGTTCTCCTCACAGGGCGAGCAGCAGGCCCGAAGGAAGGACTCCTCATGGGCACCTGCTTCGGATGGCACCTTTGTTGTTGGAACCGGAGACCCGTGTGAGCATAATCAAATTTGCGATCTTTGGTTGAATGGCTTGTCTCATGTTTTTGCTGTGTTATTAATATATTTGAAGTATGGTTAAAGTGGGTCATTTAAATCCTGTTGAGAATGAAGAGATTAGTAGGAAGCATTATATTGATGATTGCCTACGTGAAAAACTAATCATAGGTAAGAAAGACATGATGGTGTGAGTATTCTTCTAGAAACATGAGTGTTGGCCTGTGTCAAGTCAAGTTGGGTTTTGCGAATCATAGAGTTAGTTATAATTAGCAAATCAATGAATTAATCAATTAACAATACAGAATGAGGAGCCAGTCTTCTTTTCTGGATCAGTGATGATAAATGCCGGCGTATGAGTCATTGATAATGAGTAATACGTGTCTGAAACTCTGAGATCCAATAGAAAACCAGTGTCTTTCTATTCACGCATTTTCATTGGTCATGGTAGTTGAGCCAATGAAAGCATTGATAAACAAGTCTGCAGATCAGTGGGGAGACGGGTTCAATCTCTCTTTCCACCTTCTTTGTTCGACACTTTTCAGAACAGAAGCTGAAGGTGATTTCAGCCTCTACTGTGATCAGCATCATTTTTGGGAAACAGCAAGGTGAGTAATGCTCAAAAATTTCATCTTGGTTTGTGTTGTTTAAGCGTTTTCATAATATTCTTTGAAAGTAGTAAATATAAGCAAAAGGCTAACTATGTCCCAGTGACAAATATGACTTGAGAGCATACGTTGATTAGTTGATAACAGATAACATTGATATTTATTAATGAAAGGTATAATCTATTTTGGAATTAATTAAAGAAGAGTCAAGGATGTTTAATGGCTTGCTCTTTGGTTTTTGTTACTAAAATATTTATTTTGTTATTATCAGTGAAGTAGTGATTTAATTGATATGAATATAAGTATAAATGAACTAAAAGTGGGCCCAAATGAACCCATGATGATGATAGCCTGACATGGATGATATAAAAGAGTCTGGTACTCTGAAGTCCAATGAAACCCATACTCTTTTTCTTTATTTCTTCCTGTGCACAGGTGTTAAGAATGTACAAAGGTCAAGTTCTTAGACTGAGTTTAAAAATTATTACTATATCAATGAAAGCACTATTAAAGATATATAGATAATAGACGAATGAAAATGGAGAATTATTATCTAATTATGAACATATATGATGAAGCAAGAGATATTAATAAAAAGTGCTAATCTTGATGTCCATTTTGAAATGGATGGTTCAAGTGTGTCACCTCTCTGGCCAAGTACCAGATAGACCTGAACTATTCAGAGTTGACTTTATTGTTCTGAGTCAATCTCACATGTAAAGTTATTCTTTCTGTTAAGAGAAAACAATGTCTGCCTACCAAAAAAGGTATAAATTCCTAAGTGACTGGTTAAATGATGGAGAGTCAGTGGTGATACATTTTTTTCTTTTCTTCTCATTGATCATGCTTTCTGTTGTTCACAGTGGACACATCGACACCTTGAGTCTTGTAATGCGCCTTGTGATTGTATCTCTATGTTAGAAGCACAGAGTCCAATATGAATAATGGTTAAATTTCTCATCATAGTTTCAGTGACTTTTTTCCCTCTGTGCATACAGTGTATTATTTGAATTTCCATGTACAGTAACCAAAGGACAGTGCCGCTCAGTGGTAAATATGGAACTTTATGAGACATGAATTGATTAACTCATAGATGAGTAGCAGCATATTATTTATTGGGATTAACATATGTACACTACTGATGCGATATATAAAATAGTTAAATAATGAGAACCTTCTGTACAGCACAGGGAACCCTACTCAGTGCTCTGTGATGGCCTACATGGGAAGGACATTCGAAAAAGAGGGGGTACATGTGTACACATAGTTGATTCATTTGCCATACAGTTGAAACTAACCCAATATTGTAGACCAATTATACTCCAATGAATCAACATATATTCAATATAAAAATATTAGTGAATTATAAAAAATTAAAATGAGTACACTGCTCTGAGAATGATTAGTCAGTGAGCAAATAGAAATACACCGCAAATGGAGGGCTCGGTCATTGGGCTGGTGATGATCATGAAAGAAAGAGTCCTGAGCAGTGAAAACGTCTGAAACTCTGAGGTCCAACACAGAACATAAGTAATCTGTTCCCTGTGTGCAATTATCTCTGTAGACATATGTCAGAAATGTAAAAATGTATATTTGTGTGTTGATTTCGTAGACTTACATTTGTTATTATTAACGGATCTGTGATGGTGTAAGCGTTAAGCAAATAAAAATAAATATATAAGGACAAATAGGATGAAGCATTGTCCATATTGGAATTTTGTGAGACAAAAGATACCATTAATACATGTTGGAAACACTGATGCCCACAAAATAAATGAGTGAGAGTTGCCTGTTTGACCCAGACTGGCTACAAATGCATGTGTAAGAGGCAGTCTAGATATTCTGCCTCCAACTAAAGGCTGAACTTTCACTTGTAACAAAATAAAAAATACCGAGTGAAGGAAAGAATAGTAACTACCCGACTAAGTGAGATATGGAAAACAAGGATTAATGGCAACGAGGTATGAATATTTTTCTCATCTTTGTTCTATACTCCTCAGAATGAAGGCAGTAGAGAGGGGTTAGCACAGTTCATGGCTACGAGCTCTATGGTTGCCTCTGAACAGGAGGAGGATGAAGGTTAACGTGAGTGAGAGTTGAAATTTCTCTCAGTTTGTTATTTTATTAACATAATGCAATGTGTTATTAATGAATGTGGAATCTAGTAAGGCACCCCAGTTCAGTGTTGAGTATGGGTATATGAACCATATATGAAGTTGAGAGGATTAATGAGATATATATAAGAATAATTCTAGGTACATCCAGGCCATTTTTGTTGTTTTAATTGTACTGCTAACATTATTAGTGAATTTGTGGCTTATACAGTAAAGAAATAGAAGTGCATGTAGAAAAAAGAGGAATAATATTGGACCAATGATGACTACCCGTGGTGTATGAGTTGTGTGCGGTGAATATGTGTCTGAAACCCTGAGGCTTGTCCCATTTGAAATGACCTTATAGGCAGTGGTTAGAAATATACAAAGACTTTGTTTTGGTTTTTATGACCACATCAGATAGTTCAGTCGCTCAGGCATGTCTGACTGTTTGCGACCACATGGACTGTAGCACACCAGGCTTCCCTGTCCATCACCAACTCCCGGAGCCTACTCAAACTCATGTCCAACACACCAGTGATACCATCCGGCCATCTCATCCTCTGTCGTCCCCTTCTCCTGCCCTCGATCTTTCCCAGCATCAGTCTTTTCAGTGAGTCAGTTCTTCGCATTGGGTGGCCAAAGTATTGGAGCTTCAGCTTCAACATTGGTCCTTCCAATGAATATTCAGGACTGATCACCTTTAGGATGAACTGGTTGGATCTCTTTGCAGTCCAAGGGACTCTCAAGAGTCTTCTCCAACACCACAGTCCAAAAGCATCAATTCTTCGGCGCTCAGCCTTCTTTATGGTCCAACTCTCACATCCATACATGGCTGTGGAAAAATCATAGCCTTGACTAGACGGACCTTTGTCAACCGTGTAATGTTTCTGCTTTTTAATATGCTTCTCTATGTTGGTCATAACTTTTCTTCCATGTATTTCTGTTTCTGTAATTGAACCTATGAAATAGACAATATAAAATGTGTAAAATTAAAAAATATGAATGTGAAGCCTTTTTCAGTTATAAAAATGTGGCTAGGCAAAAATTAGTATCGTGTAATGATACATTAATATAGATTGAAAACACTGATACCCATCGAGAAAGATGTAGAATTAGGGAGTCATCTCTTTGCCCAAGGATGGTCTAGAAAGTGATAGGTATTAGGTACTGACTGGGTCAGTTCCAACTTTGACAAGTTCATCAGTTACTAATTATATGTTAGTCAGTGCCTCCGTTACTGTGCAAATAAACAGTGGGATGTTTGGGCCACTGGAGAGAGTAAGCTCAGTATTCTCATCACTTTGTCTGCTTGTTATTCTGCAGGCGGATGTTGCTGCTGCCTCAGCTTCTGCTGTGCATGGTAGTCACACCACCTCTGTGTCAGGAAGGAGCCTAAGGCGAGCAGTGCTCAAGCTTCTTGTCTTGGATTGGGAGCTTGGTCTGATAATCCTTACGGTACTATTAAAAAAGTATCCAATTAATCAAAAAGTTACTCAGTGGTAAATATGATAAGAAGGATTATTTTGAATAATTGGTAATGGCCAGGACTGAGGTCCAAAATTAGAAGAGAAAGGGCTTTAATGGGAAATCATTCTGTAAACTAAGGTTATGGATATTCACGGGTTTTATTCTTGGGATGTTTAATGAATCATATATTATTTTTATTCATGCGAATTAAGCGATGATTTAATCAATTGATTAAATCTATTAAATCTGTATTACAGATATAGAAATAAGGGAGACAAGAGACTCAGTGTTGGACCAGTGATGTTTGTGATGGGAAGAGCCTGAACGATGAAAACTATGTGAAACTCAGGTCCGATCCAGAATATTGGTAGTGTCTTCCTTCTGGTGAAATTGTTTCTATCTAGAGCGATATCAGGAATATAAGTAGATTATATTCTTACATTGATTTCATAGATTTTGATTTGTTATAATTAAGAGATCTGCGATGGAACCATTAAGCAAATATATATAAGGAAAACTAAGGTAAAGCTTTGTCCCAAGTTGAACATGCTGAGTGAGGCAAAAGATACTATTGTGAACACTGAAGTCCCTAAGTCCCATTAAATAAATGGTGGAGGGTCACTTCTTCGACCAAGGTTAGACAGAAATGCAGAAGACGCAGTTTAATGGTTCTGCCACAGACTAAAGGTTGAGTTTTCCCTTCAACAAGATAGAAAAATAGCAAAAGGAAAAGTAATAAATACCTAACTACTGAGAAAAGAAAACATAGAAAACAAGGATCAGTGGTTTTTAGGTCTCACTGTTTTTATCAGCTGTGTTCTGTCCTGTTTAGAACGAAGGCAATTCAGATGATTTAGCGTCTTCCATGGACAAATGAGCTGTGTAGCCTGCTCCGTAATAAGAGCATGGAGATTAATGTGAGTGATAGCTGAGGATCTCTGGTTTTTTATTAGATTAATTTACTGCATTATTAAGAAATATAGAATAAAATAAAGGCAGCTGCTTTTCAGTGTTGAGCACTGATATATACAAGCCGTTATGTTGATTAAAGCAGATATGAAAAACAATCTATTAAAGAGAGAGAGACATTTAAGAAGTGTTCTGTACACATTAAGACTTTTTTAAATTGTACTGCTAAAATTATTGAGTTTTTATTTAATCAATACAGGTAGAAATAAATGTAGGAAAATGGGAACCATGTTGGGTCTATGAGTGAGGTGTGGTGAATACTTGCCTGGAATTCTGAGACGCAGTATTAAAGTAATCTAGTCCATTCTCGACTTGAGAAGGCATCCTATAGAGAGAGGTGAGGAATAAATGAGGGGCTTATCTGTGGTCTTTGTGTTCATGAATTTTCATTGTATTATTATAATTGGAAAATGGGAGAATCCGTAAATATATAATTAAAAATAAAGACGGATGAAGTGAAGCAATTTCCAATTACTAAAATACGTGGTGAGCCATGAAATACTATTAATATACCAAGGACACCCTGAATTTCAATTACTAATGAATGCCACACAGCTGTTGCCGCTTCGGTTAAGGTTGAGGGGGCCAGAGTAAGTGATCAGAGAGGTGTTTGCTCAGTTGTGTCTGTCTCTTTGTGACCTCATGGCCTATAACCTGTCAGGCTCCTCTTTGCATGGAATTTTCCAGGCAAGAATATTGGAATGAGTTGCCATTTCCTACTCCACCGGATCTTCAGACCCCAGGGATTGAACCCACGTCTCTTGCATCTCCCACACTAGTAAGTGGATTCTTTACCACTTTGTCACCTGGGAAGCTCCTAGTCACTAGCGAAAGTTATTCAGTCATGTATGACTCTGTGACCCCATGGACTATACAGTCCATGGAATTGTCCTGGCTAGAATACTGGAGTGGGTAGCCTTTCCCTTCTCCAGGGGATCTTCCCAACTCAGGGACTGAACCCAGGTCTCCTGCATAAGCAGGCAGATTCCTTACCAGCTGAGCTACAAGGGAAGCCCGTGAAGCTCCTAGTCAACCTTTATATTTTGGCTTAGTGGTAATATCAAAGTGGCTCATTGTCAAAAGGTTTCCTATGTACCTTAAGTTAAGGATAGCCTGAATACTGCTGTGAGTGTGGAAACAAGCAGAGGAGAATTTCTCTACCACACTGATGGTCCGTTTTGCCTTATTCCCCTCAGAGAGGATGCATGGGACCTGAGGGAAGGATTCCTTCTGGAGCACCAGCCTAGGCTGGCATCTTTGTGGTAGGAGCCAGGAGACCTATATGGGCATCATCTCATTCCTAGAGAGCCAGGTGAGTAATGGCCAGGGTTTTGGTCTGGTCTGGGGACTTGTTTTCAGTGTTTTTATTGTATTCTCAAAAGCAATAGAAGCAAAAGATTAACATGGCCCAATAATATAATGATATACAACCTTATGTTGGTTAACTGATAATATATAGCAGTGATATTTATTAGTAAAAGGTATAATCTATCTTGATGTTAATTAGAAGTAGGGTTATTCAAGTGTCTTTTTCTTTGTTTTTTTCACTAATCATGTATTATTTTCAATGAATGAGGATTTAATCGAAATAAATAGATGAATGAATGAACTAAAACTAGGTCTCAGATATGCAAGTGATGGACAACAAATGATAAAGATCTGGGACCCTGAGGCCCAATACACTGCACACTCCGTTTCTTTCTTTATTTTTTCCTGTAGGCAGATGTTAGGAATGTTTAAAGTTCAAGTTCTAAGACTGAGTTTTAAAATTATTAATAGATCATTGAGAGTACCATTAAAGATACAGATAAAAGATGAACAGATGTATTATTGTCTAGTTATGAACATAGATGGTGAGGAAAGAAATAGTAATAAAAATTCCCAACTCTGATGACCATTATGGATTATGTCACCCCTCTGACTAAGATTCAGGTCAGTTTGGTTCACTCACTCGTGTCCAACTCTTTGAGACCCCACGGACTGCAGCACCAGGCTTCCCTGTTCATCACCAACTCCCAGAGCTTACTCAAACTCATGTCCATCGAGTCGGTGATGCCATCCAGCCATTTCATCCTCTGCTGTCCCCTTCTCCTCCCGCCTGCCGTCTTTCCCAGCATCGGGGTCTTTCCAGGGAGTCCGTTCGGCTGATTAAACATTATTCCCTGGAGCTGCACCTCTGTTAGCTACCCAGAGACCAATGTGAGTGATAATCAATTTTTTTTGTCTCGGTTTTGTTCATTTCTTTTTTGTTGGTTTGTGTGCGTGTGTGTGTGTTTGTGTATATTCAGTGTATTGGCTGAATGTTCCATATAGAATAACAGAAGGCCAAGTCTAGCTCAGTGATAACTATTGAAATTTATGACACATTAATTGATTACTGCGTAGGTGAAAAACAGCATCTAATTTAAAAAAGAGATACATTGTTGTAAGAATGATTTACACCTTAGGAATATCATGACTTTTCTAGAGTTTTGTGAATAATAGGATTTTAAAATTATTACTAGTGAGTTACTGAATTAATCAACAAACAGAATTGAGCAAAGAGCGGGGTCTCAGTCGTGGGCCAGTGATGATGATCGTTTCGGGAAGAGTCCTAAGCGATGAAACCATGGCTAGAACTCTGAGGTCCATGATCCAGACACAGGTAACTGTTTTCCCTCTGATGAGAAACTGTTTCTTTTGTGAGATTTCAGGAATATAAAGAGATGATATTCTTGTATTAAAATGTTAAAGAATAATCCTGTATATATCATCTCTTTAAAAAAATTGTGCTGATAAAATTATTAGTGAATTTGTGATTCATAAATTAAACAGAAATGTGTTTGAATGAGATGGACAGCAGTGGATCAATGGTGACTCCCTGAGGCGTATGAGTTGTGTGCAGTGAATATGAGTCTGGAACTCTGAGGTTTGATGCCAATGAAATCAAGTCCATTGACGTGTGTGAAGTGACCTTTTAGGCAGTGGTTAGGAATACACAAAGATATTTGTTTTGGTTATTATCACCATGCATTTTTTTCTATTTGTATAATTGGATCAATGAAATAATCAATATACAAATGTATAATATAAAAAATGATGAATATGTTGCCTTTTCAATTATAAAAATGTGTGGTTAAGCCAACATTACTATTATATATATAATGAAAAGTCTGATAATCAATAGGAAAGATATGAGGGTATTACCTCTGTGGCTAAGGGTGATATAGAAACTGACAGGCATTAGTTCCTGGCTGAATCATTTACAAGTTTGACATTTGATTTATTAAGGGGAAGAGCAAATATGAGCATAATGTAGTTAACGCCTCAGTTACTATGCACACGAATGGTCAAACTCTTGGATCAATGGAGAGAATATCTAAATAGTTTTACCACCTTGCGTGTTTGTTATTTTGTAGGACGGATGTTCCTGATAACTTCAACTTTTATTGTGTTCAGTTGTCACACCAACGGTGATAGGGAGGAAACTAAGGTGAGCAATAGACAGGCTTGTTGTCTTAGATTGGGTGATTTGTCTGAGGGTCCTCATGGTATTGTTAAAAAGTGTTAAATTAATCAAAAAATTACCATAGTTCAATGATAAATAATCAATAATGATTATTTCGAATAATTGATAATGGTTAGAATAGAGGTCGAAAATTGGTTGAGAAGACTCCTAATGATAACTGTTCCTGTAAACTGAGGTTAGGGGTATTGAAGGGTGTCATTCTTGGCATACTTATTTTTATTATCACAATTATTATTTTTATTACTATTAAACTATTACCATTATTAAATGGAGAAGAAAATGGCAACCCACTCCAGTATTCTTGCCTGGAGAATCTCATGGACAGAGGAGCCTAGTGGACTGCAATCCATGGGGATGAAAAGGGTCGGACACGAGTGAGTGGCTAACACAACACAACAAGCGTTATTATAGGCTTATTATTATTATTCAATGATTACTATATAGTAGCATTTATTCAGTTATTTAATGAAAAGGAATATAGACATGAACAAAGAAAAGAGACTTAATCATGGACCAGTGATGATGGTCGTGACGGTAAGAGTCCTATTTGATGAAAATACATCTCAGACTCCGAGGTCCAACCCAGAACGTCAGCAGTCTCTTCCCTCTGGTGAAATTGTTTCTATAGAGATATCAGGAATATTAATCTATAAATCTATAAATAATATATATATATATAATCTATAAATCTTTGAGGTCTCTGGAAAAGATTTTTTAGATAGATATTGCGGATATTTTAGTTTATTTTTCATTTATGTGTATTTAGTAGGAAATGGCAACCCACTCCAGTGCTCTTGCCTGGAAAATCCCACGGGCGGAGGAGCCTGGTGGGCTGCCGTCTATGGGGTCGCACAGAGTCGGACATGAGTGAAGCGACTTAGCAGCAGTAGCAGCAGTAGCAAATTTACAAATAAACCCAAATGTTTAGGAGAATGAAGAATAAAAGGGTGTTTTCTTGGGCTAGTGGTGATGGCTGGTAGCAGATGAGTCTATATAATGAATAATATATGTCCTGATACTGAGGTCCAACAAAAACCTAGTGTATTTCTTTTAATTCATCCTAGAGACAGATGTTGAAATATACCCAGTACAGCCATTGTATTCATCGAGTTATATTTATTATTGTTAAAGATTAATTTTAGACCCAATAAAGAAATGTAAATAATAGGTAAAGAAAAAGGTAAAGAAATAATAAGTAAAAAGGGTGAAACCTTGTCTAACTATCAACAGGTGGCAAGGCAAGAAATACTATTAATAAAATTGAAAATAATGAAACTCAGCCAGAAAAAAGTGGCTCACCAGTATATCTTTGACTAAGTATTATATCAGTTAAGAGTCACTTATACTGTTATGGATTTGTCTCAAGTTTGTTATTCATTTTGTTAAGAGAAAAATAGATCCATTATGAATAATTTATAAGTACTTCAATATGTGAGTAAGTGAAATGTGCAAATCAAGGATCAATGGGCATTGTACTGAAACTATTTAGTTTTTTATCTTTGACTTTTTTGTTCTTTGCAGATCCCACGCCCTCGAGCTGCGTTAAGCAGTGGCACCGTGGCAGTGACCTCCATGTTTGTATCTCTGTGTTAGGAGCACAGAGACCAGTGTGAGTAAAAGTAAAAATCTTGTGTCCTTTCTGTGATTTTTTTTTTTCTGGGGCATCTAATATATTGTTGAAAAGTGACATATAATAAGAATCGCCAGCAGTAGCCCAGTGATAAACACTGAATTGACATGTAACAGAGAAACAAAGGGTATAAAGAAAGAGAGATATTAGTATGAAAATGATTCTCTACATAGAATAGTGGTTTCGGTTTTTTAAAAAAATTTTTTTTTGCTTTTTGGAAATAATTGAGCTTTAAAATTATTTTTAGTGAATTAATGAATTCATAAATAAACACTATAGAAGTGAATCAAGAAAGCAGGTACAACATTGGATCGATGATGGTTTTTTGGTGCGTGTATGAGTCATATGCGATGAATACGTGTCTGGAACTCTGAGGTCCAATGCAAATGGAGACCCATTGCCTCTGTTCCAGGTGACCCTATAGACACCTGTAAGGCATATACAAATATCTTGTTTTATGTTCATACATTTTCTTTTTTTGTTTATAATTGGATCAATGAAATGATATATAAAGATGAAATTGGTGAGACTTTGTTCAACCGTAGAAGAGTGGGTAGGCAAGAAATTCTGTTAATATACATTAAAAACAAATGCAGATCGGGAAATTTATGGTACAGGGGTGTTATTCTTTGGCTAAGATGACAGTTATTGATAAGGAAAGTGTTTTTGTTCTCTACGTCGTGTGTCTGTGATCTCTGTCAATGTTAAGGTTGATATTGTTCCTTTACTTAGGAGAAACTAAAGTATAAATGATCCCAGTTCACTACCTACTTAAATGACTAAGTGAAACATGGAATTCAAAGACTAGTTAAAATAATATCTTAATGACTTTTTTATCTTCTAGTTTATCTTCTCCTCCTTCGCCCTGTCACCGTGGGCTAAGGTAAGCCTTCCTCATGGTCATGAATTCTGTGGCTGCATTTGACGTGCTAAGGGTTAGGAGAACAAAGTGAGTCATAGTCAAACCTCGGCTTGGTTTTGTGGTTGTCATTTTGGTAAGATTTTCACTGCATTCTTTAAATTCTATAAAAAAAATAATCGATGATTGTGAACCACGGCCAAATGGTAAAAGTAGGGTTATTATGGAGCATTCTATTAATGCATTTGGATGGAAACTTTGAGGCCAACTGATGACAGCTTCTGTGGGACGTCATCCTATAGGCAAATGAAAGAGCCAGGGCCCTTCCTTGTTTTAAGCTTTTGTGACCATGAAACACTTTTTCTCTATGTAGTTAATAATGAATGACTGATCAGTACAAAGTGTAGACATGAAGGAAGGTAACGGGGACAAATATGGACAAGCAATGATGATTTGTGGTGTGATTCTTTGATGAGGAACACCACAGGTCAACACAAAAAATCTGATACTTTCCTCTCCTTTGAAGTGATCCTATAGGGAGGTGCCAGGCGTATATGGGGATCATGTTCTGAGTCTTTGTGTACAGTAATCTCTAAAATGATTATTATTAAGAAATCAGTGTCAGGATAAACAAATATATAAGTGAATAAATATGAAACAAGGAAACACTGCTCATTATAAGTATTATAAAGAAATCTGATGACATAAATTGGAATGGAAAATAAAATAATCAACTGTATATGTCTTTGAGTGGGAATAATAGTGATGATCGTCATTTACTGATAAAGTTACCATGTTGATATTTGGTTTATTAAGAGAAAAATAAGTATGACTGTAAATTAATAAATGCCTAAGGGGCTCTGCAAATGAACTGTGAAAACTCTGAATCAATGGAGAGGAAGTCGCAACATTTTTATCATCTTGTCTGCTTGATCCTTTTGAAAATAGATGCTGGAGCTGATTTTAGCCTCTGTTATTACCAAGATTGTGAGACCAAGGTGAGTAATGGTCAACATTATTGTCTTGGACTGCATCATCTGTTTAAGGGTATTTATAGTATTATTAGAAAATATTAAATCCATTAAAAAGTTTATCATGGCCTAATGATAAATATGAAGTACTATGTTGATTAATCAATAGTGAACATGATTGAGGTGTATTAATTAAAAAGGTTTAGTCTATGTGGAAAATGATTCTGCAAACTGATGTTAGGCATACCCTTGATCTTGTCCTAGAGTTTTTATGAACCATGTATTATTTTTATTTGTATTAATGCATTCATAATTTAATCAGTACAAACATACAAAAGAAGGGGAATAGATCCAGTCATGGACCAGTGATGATGACTGATGATAAAGGAGTCATGGACAATGAGAAAATGTGTCTGAAACTCTGAGGTCCAACATGGAACAAAATTAGTCTGTTCCTCTGTTGAAATTGCTTCTGTAAAGAGATATGAGGTGTATCCAAAGATCATATTCTTGTATTGATTGTGATCAATATTGGTCATATTCTTGTATAGCCTTAGATTTGTTTTTAATAATCAAGTTAGCTTCCCTCCCAGCTCAGTTGGTGAAGAGTCCTCCTGCAATGTAGGAGACCCCGTTTCAATTCTTGGGTTGGGGAGATCCGCTGGACAAGGGACAGGCTACCCACTCCAGTATTCTTGGGCTTCCCTTGTGGCTCAGCTGGTAAAGAATCCACTTGCAGTGAGGGAGACCTGGGTTTGATCCCTGGGTTGGGAAGATTCCCCTGGAGAAGGGAAAGGCTACCCACTCCAGTATTCTGGCCTGGGGGATTCCATGGACTAGTCCATGGAATCACAAAGAGTTGGACACGACTGAGCAACTTTCAGTTTATCAGGCATATATGAGTAAATTCATTAAAGAAAACAATAGGATGAAACGTTGTGCAATTAGGAATGTATATTGTATAGCAAAAGGTATTGTTAATGACATGGAGAACATTGATGCCTATTCAGAAATGGTGGCTGTGTCTTAATTTGCTTTACTGTCTGTGCTGTGCTTCCCTGAACCGGTGCTTCTTCCGCTGTCATGAGCTCTCCGGTTGCCTGTGCAGAAGAGGAGTACGGAGATTAATGTGAGTAATAGTGAAGTTGCTCTCTCGGTTTCTGTTTTTCTTAAGTCACTCATTTAAAAGTGTGAAATATGTTTAGAGAATGCAGCTCTATCTTAGTGATAGATATGGGATAAAACAGGATAATTAACAAGAGATATGTCATTGTGAGAATAGTTCTATATATAGATTCGGGGCACAAGAAGTCGTCTTGAAATTTTGTGAATCATAACTTTAAGAATTATTATTAGTGAAATAATTATCTGATCAATAATGCTATAGAAATGATTGAAAAAAGGGGGGCAGTATTAGGTCAATTATGACGAATGTTGATGTATCAGTCATATACACGTGTGCCTGGAAGATGGTCCAGCATGAAAAATTCTGCTTTATTGTCTCTGCTTCAACTGGCCCTTTCAACTAAGGTCAGGAATGTATGAGGAGGAATAGTATTCTTGGGAAGATCCCCGGGAGGAGGGCGTGACTCCAGTATTCTGACCTGGAGAATTACATGGACTGTATAGTCCATGGGGTGGCAAAAAGCTGGACACAACTGAGTGACTTCTACTTTCACTTTCCTTATTAATGAATTAATAAACAAATATAGATGCAAATGAAGAGAAAGTTGACCAGTCACTGTCTAATGATGCTGTCTAGTGTGTGAATCACCTACAGTGAATTCTGTGTGTCCAGAAGTCTGCAGCTCAATGCAAAAGCGCTCATCTGTTCAACATACTTAAAATGACTGCAGATAGATTTCAGTATTATACAGTGATCTCTTTCTTGGTCTTTGTGCTCATGAATTTTAAAAATATAATTATAAATGAATCAATGGCAGAATAAATTAGCAAATGTATAAATGAATAAAGACGAAGAGGGTGAAACATTGTTCATTAATAAAATATTTAGTCAGGAAAATGAATATTATATATTGAGATAGATAATACAATGGACTAAATATATTATGTCTTAAATTAAGCATATTTTCAGTGATAGGTAGTAACCAGTAATTGCCCTGAGTCAGTTGCATGTTTGATGTTTATTATGTTGAAAGAAAAATAAAAATTACTATGAATTAATAAACACTTAAATGACTCCGTACGTGGAGACTGGAAATTGTGCATCAATGGGAAGAGAAGACTATCTCAGCACCAAGCTGATCTTGGGTTCTGTCTTGGTCAAGATTATGTTGCCTATGTTAGGAAAGAGAACATGGTGAGTAATAGTGGTCAAAGATCTTATTTTGGTTTTAGTTCTTGTTTGAGTAAAGATGAGCCTGGTGGGCTACAGTCCACGGGGTCACAAAGAATTCAACATGGCTGGGCAACTAAGTGTGCGTGCGTGCACACACACACACACACACACATACACACACACACACACACAGTGTATATGGGAAAGCTTCTTTAGACAGAGTTCAGGAATATTTAAGATCTCATTGGTGTATTTTCTTAAATAATGTGAGTTTTACTAATATCCATGATGAATGATTTAATTGATACAAATGGAACAGAAATGAGTAAAATGAGGGTCTAACATAGATCATTAATGATGCCCGGCAGCATATGAGATTTGATCAGTTATGAACGAAGCAGAAGTGGGACAATATTTAATCCCTGTCCCCTGGAGGAGAAAATGGCAACCCACTCCAGTATTCTGGCCTGGAAAATTCCATGCACAGAGAATCGTGGAGGTCTACAGCCTGTGGGGTACAAAGAGTCGGACATGACTGAGCACACACACATACAAATAATCTAAATGTCCGTCAAGTGGTGAATAGACAAGCAAATGTGGTATATCTATGCAGTGGAATACTGCTCAGCAATAAAAAGGAACAAATTTTTGATAATCTATGACTCTAAAAAGGAATGCTGGATCAGTGATAACTACTGGTGATGTATGAGTCATGTACAGTGAATACGTGTCTCGAACTCTGAGGTTCAGCTGGAATGAGTACTGTAAACTAATGAATATTGAATGACTGAGTCTAGGAAAGGTAGAATGCAAACAACCAATAGATAGGTCTCAAACTTTATTTTTTGTTCTTTTTTGTGCTGCTCAGAATGCTCACTCCTGCACTGATTTTAGCATTCTGCCATGGCCCCAAACTCAGTGTCGTCTCAGGAGCAGGGAGACCAGTGTGAGCATAAAGTTCATGTCCTGGTTTGATTGGTTTATCATGGTCAGTAGGTTGTTAGGAAGTAAGAAATATAATCAAAGCAGGGCAACTGTAGTCCAATAACATGGGTTGATAGGCCAAATTGTGTCAAGGCATCCATGTATGAAGCCCTGAGGTCAATTCAAGAAACAGATTTCATTTCTGGGGAATGATTTGATAGGTAGATCTTAGGGATATCAAGGTTCTTCTTTTGTTTTTTTTTTCCCCTCATTCATGTATATTTCTTGTTGGTTATAAGTCATTACTTAATAAACCAATAGGCATAATATAATATAATAAAGAAAAGGAACTTCCCAGGTGGCGCTAGAGGGATAGAAGCCTGCTGCCAATGCAGGAGACATAAGAGACACGGGTTTGATCCCTGGGTCCAGAAGATTCACTGAAGGAGGGCATAGCAACTTATTCCAGTTTTCTTGCCTGGAGAATCCCACCATCAGACAAGCCTGGGCGGCTAAGTCCATTGGGTCACAAAGAGTCGGACACAACTGAAGCGACTTTGCACAATGAAGAAAAAGATTCTGTGCGTGAACCTTTGCTAATGACGTGTGGGGTCTGAGTCAAGGATGATGAATAATACCTGTCTGCATATCTGAGGTCCACCATGAGAAGAAATCTAGTCTGTGGCTCTGCTGAAAATGATCCTATAGACGATTGTTACAAATATTTGATTATCCTGTTTCGGGGCTTTTTTGGGTCACGGATAATGATCAGGTTAGTATAAGTGAACTGATGCATAAATGCGGCCAGGCCTAGAGCAGTGACTGCGTGAGCAGTGGAGCACGCATTATTCACCTGTTTTTTGAGGAGTTAGTATTCACATTGCTTATCTTTCAGAATGCAACACCCAGAGACAGGTGCGTGAATTGTCGGTTTCATATTCTTGGATGTCTTTGGTCTACTGGCTATTTGTTTTATTTCTAATTAGGAAACATGTTTATAGAATTAAATAAAAGATTAAGCACTGTCTAAATTAAAGAAGGAGACTGATACAAGTTTGTTAGGCAGCGCGAGCTATTGTGCTCACAGGATTCCATTACAGAGTTACACCGCCTGTTATCAGTTTGGTGATGAGCGGCGAACTGCGCATGCGTTAGTATTATTCACGCTGTGACGTTGAGCATGATCAGCTTTATCATTAGAGTGCATAAATGAATAAGTTAATGACAACCAGTCGCTCAGAGGGACAAAGCACGGGCCGGTAATGAGCGTGTCTTGAAATAATTATGATTTAACCAGTCCCACTCCGATGATGCTCCTTTTAGAGCAGAAATTCTGTCTCTTGCTGGTTTGGGTAAGAAGAGTATTGAAGGACTTCCCTGGTGGTTCAGTGGTGAAGACTTCACTTTCCAACGCAAGGGGTGTGGTTTTGATCCCTGGTTGAGGAGCCGAGATTCCTCATGCCTCATAGTAAAAAAATCAGAACCTAAACAACAGCAGCAATATTGTAACAAATTCAATAAAGACTTTAAAATATAGTCCATATCAAAAAGAATCTTAAAAAAATGTTTGAGAAATTTATCATTGAACTCATTAGCTTAAAAGAGGGGTTAACTTTCTGCCAACTGAAGCAAGTGGCACACCCAGTTTTCAGGTTAAGCTAAACTTTCTCACTCGGCATTCATTAGTGTATTAGAGCAAAGTCAAAATCTAGGCTGTTTCATTCTTTTTAATATATGTTTTGTGCTCCCCAGAGTGACTCCTCATAGGTAAATGTCGTGGCTAGGGAGTCTCTGGGGAAGAAGCCTGTAGGCCTGTGCAAGTGGTAAACAGCAGTTTTCATCATTGGGCTACCAGTCTGTTGTATTACAGAATAACGGAGAAAAGGCTACATCTGGACACAAAGTTTCAAAAGACCAGAGATGAGAATGCATTACGCATTAAGGATTAGGCTGCAACCAGTCCATAGAACTGTTGAGTTGGACATTTTTAAATATCATCCTAGAACCACACCCCTTGCCTTGGAAGGTGAAGTCTTAAACACTGGACCAGGAAACCAGAGTAGTTTCCTGTTTGGGGTACTTAGACAGAAAAGAGTCATAGTCCGTGTTCTTGCTCTGGATCGGTGGTGAGTTCTAGTTTGTTAAGAGAAATGGAAATAGATAATGAAATAAATTAGTCAAAACCTAAATAGCAAGTCAATCAAGGGGAAAACATGGATCAATGGAGAGAATTTTTTTCCTTTCCATTTTTCTCTTTTTCGGGACAAGAGATACTCTGTCATTTCATTTAACATTTTAATTTATAAAAGAATGCCTATTCACTTCTCCTCCCCCACCCCAACCCCCCACCCTTTTTTTTTTTTTTTTTTGCTATTTTCTTTGTCCTTCATAGAATGGACATGAACTACTAACGATTCTGTAACGACGAAGACCTTCATGGTTAAAGGTGAGTAATAGCCAAGTTCTTATCTTCTTTGGGGATAACCGGTTTAGGATATTCAGTGTATGGTTTGAAAGTATGGGATGCATTTGATGGCTGTTCCTCTCACTACTTTATACCTTGGGTAGTGGGATTTAGTCCATCATAGAGCAAGCAGATTTGTTTTCACCCAGAGCACCATGCGGATGGCTTGCCTATCTGATAGTGACTCTTGGTTTTTGCAAGTCGAACAGTTGAAAAAGAGGAAGGACAGGATATAAACAAAGAAGGTAATAAAAGGACCAGTGATAAGACTGTGTGGTCAACCGAGGTCCCTGATGAATCTGATTCAACACAACAGGCATCTTTTACAAAATGAAGTTCTAACCTCTTATCCATCTCGGTAAAGGGCCCAGAGTCTCTTGTCTGCAAGATTCATAGTTCTTATGTTGGGTGGTTCATTTAAGGGTACTTATTATGCTATTAAAATGAACTGAATACCTTAATTAATAAAATGGAGATCCATTCATTCGTAGAGCCAGAGATGAGAATGTAGTATAAATGATTGTTTACAATTAATTGTTGTCATGGTTACCTAGTGTTCACTAAATGTAAACCCGAATCCAGGCATTTTCATTTGTCAACATCTTTTCATTCCACAGGATAGATTGACTGTAACTCATTAAGTTATTCTCCAATCATGAAGAGCTTTGCCTAATGCCTCTGGGGAGGGAGCACACCATGCCATGTGAGTAATAAAGCTCTTGGTTTGGGTGGTTAGTTTGTGGGTTTCCGCTGTATCATTAAAAAAGAATAAATGTAGTTAAAATTAAATGCCCTGCATAGACCTATGATGAGAATGTGTTATGAGCTGAAGTTTATGATTAAGACAATTTAGCACAAATGATATAAAAGAAAAACCGGAGCTTTCCCATTCGTTTCAAAACTGATATGGCTTCTGTTAATGTTTGTCCTGTTCCTCTCTTGATGGTGGCCTGGGCTGTTACTCAGTTAGGAAGTCAGTACTCCATTTGTTGATTAGGACAGCGGATTCATGGCTGTTCATTGTAACATCTAAAAACTGTTCAAATTAAATGCTGAGGGACCACACCTGGACCAATGATGTGAATGGAATGCATCTGAATGAAAATTATGATCAATCATGTTTGGAACCCCTGAGGTCCATGGTGAAAAGACAGTGTATGACTCCTGAGGGAATCATCTCAGGATGTTTGAAAATCTGGTTGAGAGAGTTCATAGACATTGGCTTTATACTATCTGTAAATAAATGAGTGGATCAGTAAATATATTGAAAAGAAAAGAGAGGTCAAAACACAGACCAACTTTGAGGATATTTATAAAACAAGGAATATAATCACTTCGGTTCTGAAATTAGTTTCAGTTCAGTTTGAAACTTCAGTTCTGAAATATAATTACTTCACTCACTCAATCTGAAGTACGTTGGTCCATTAAGAGGACACACATTAAGTTGTTACTAGTTTGTGTGAGACAGAACTAAGCTAAATATATGTCCTTCTCTTAGTCTGAAGTGGATTTGATTCATGAAAGAAAAAAATTAGGATTAAAGAAATGGTTAACTAAATGAATGAGTACAAAATGCGAGCCAATGATAACTGTATGGTATTCTTTTTTTCATCTGTTTTGTGCCCCAGAATGGCTGCATCTTGGTTATTTTAGTCATTATTTAATGATTAGTTATTATTTAACGGTTACCTGTGTGGTCAAGGGGAATATAGATCAAAGTAAGTATGAGATGAGGTTTTTATTCTTGGTTTGGTCATTTTGTTTATAGATGGTGAGTATATTCTTTAAAAATTGATTGTTTCATGCAGTTATAAAACAAATCAAAGATTATGCTGGCACCGAGGATAAGAATTTGTCTGAGAAACGTCATGGTTGATTCATTTTGAAAAAGGAAAAAAAAAAGATTTTCATTAGAAAATAGACATAATGCTACCTCTTAAAGTAAAAAGGGCAGAGATGAATTCTAGACTTCGTCAAAGATATTATTCTTGGGTTGGTTGTGTGTTCCTTGGGTTTTAAATAATTAAACAAATTAAAGATAAACAGGCTAGTAAAATCACAGTGGCCACTCAAGACCAATGATGTGATTATTCATGAAACAAAGGTTTGTTTAATTCAACTATTTACCAGTCTGTTTAAGGGGTACACAGAGAGCCTTAATAGTCAAAGTTTGCCCTCTTTATTTTTTTATTAATTCACTTTTAACTGGAGGATCATTGATTTACAATATTGTGTTGGTTTCTGCCACTTGTCAACATGAATCAGCCATCCGTGCCCTTCCTCTTTGGCCTCCCACCCGTCTCCCCCTCCATCCCATCCCTCTAGGGTGTCACAGAGCACCGAGCTTGAGCTCTCTGCCTCATACAGCAAATGCCGACTTCCCTCTTGTTTAGAAGCAGATTCTTTGCTATTGATTTTATTTTTGAAAATGCATACCTGACTACATTAATAAATAAGTAAAATTCACCTATAAAATGACCAAGAATATTCCAATGATAAAATTTTGTGAGACAAGGATTGTGGTCGATCCAGTTTTCCTTCTCTGAGATCCATTTAACCAAGAATATTTAATCTATCAATATTAATTCTGTGTATAGTGAGGACATAGTAGTTAAAATATTTTCGTTCTTGTATTTTAGTGAGTTAAATCTACGAAAAACTAAGTAAGAGGACCAGTAGTGAAAATGTATTTTGAAACAAGGATTATGATTATTACAATTCTACATCACTGAAGTTTATGAAATAAATCATTTTAAAAGATGTTTGTTGTAATAGTACATAGTGTACACATAGTTCAGGCTTCCTGGGTAACTCAGCAGGTAAGGAATCCGCCGGCAATGCAGGAGGGATAGGCTAGTCACTCCACTATTCTTGGGCCTCCCTGGTGGCTCAGATGGTAAAGAATTCGCCTGCAATGCAGGAGACCTGGCTTCGATCCCTGGCTTGTGAAGATTCCCTGGGGAGGGCATGGCGGCCCACTCCAGTATTCTTGCCTGGAGGATCCCAGGACAGAGGAGCCTGGCGGGCTTCAGTCCAGAGTTGCAAAGAGTCGGCCACGACACAGC
>SJYA01002652.1:0-21476 GCA_006410615.1 Neotragus moschatus
TTATCAGTACCTGGGTATCAAGGCAGAGAGAGCAGCACACAAATTTTCAGCTACATAGGAGTTGCTGTTCCTAACCCATCACACTGTCCAAGGACCAACTTCATTACTACGATAGCTATTAATTCAGTCTGCGTGCTAAAGGTCTAATTTTCTTCTTGGGTTAGTTTCAGTAGCCCATGTCTTTCTAGAAATTTGTACATTTCATCTACATTATCTAACTTCTTAGCATATAATTGTTTATCAGATTTCTTTATCTTTTTTTAAAATTTCTGAACATCTGTAGTACTCTGATAACAAGAGTCTTCTCTCTCTTATTTGGTCAGTCTAGTTAAATGTTTATCAATTTTGTTAATCTTTTAAAAAAAACAACAACTTTTGGTCCCACTGATTTCTTTCAATTTTTTTATTCTCTATTTCAGGTTTAATTTTTATTATTTGCTTCCAGGTTTAGTTTAATCTTCTTTTCCTAGTTTTCTAAGATGGAAGATTAAATTGTTGATTTGAAATCTTTGCTTTTTCAATGTTAACCTTAAACAAAATTAACTGCCATAAATGACCCTCTGGGTACTGCTTTAACTGCATCCCTTGAGTTTTTGTGTGTTGTGTTCTCATTTTCCTTCATCTTAAAATGTTAATTAATCCCCCTTGCTATTTCTTCTTTGGCCCATGGGTTACTGAGTAGCGTGCTGCTTGCTTTCCTCAAATTCGTTAATTTCCCAAATTTCCTCTATCGTTGATCTCTAGCTTTCATTCTATTGTGGTCATAGAATATCCTTTGTATGATTTATTTTTTTTAATTATGGAGACTTGTTTTATTATCTGATAGCCTATTTGGGAGTGTATTTCATGTGTACTTGAAAAGAGTGTATTTTGGTGGTGTTGGGTAGAAGGTTCTACAAGTGGCTGCTGGGTCTAATTGATTAATAATTGCTGTTCAAGTTTTTTATTTCCTTATTCTTTCTAGTTTTTCTATCCATTATTGAATGTAGGGTATTGAAATCTCCAGCTGTTCTTTCTGAATTGTCTGTTTATCACTTCATTTTTGTGGCACATATGTGTGTGACTGTTTTATCTCCTTAATGGATTGATTTTTTATCATTAAAAAATGTCTCCAGTAACAACTTTTGTCTAAAAGTCTGTTTTGTCTGCTATAAATATAGTCACTCGCGCTCATTCTTTCATTGCATGGCATGTTTCTTATCCATTCATTTACTCCAGATCTGTCTGATCTTTCAGAATCTCAAGTGCACCTCACGTAGAAGGGAAACAATTGGATCATGTTTAGTTCATTCTGTCAGTGCCTGCCTTTCAAATAGAATGTTGAGTCCATTTACATTTCATCCAACGACTGATCAGATTCCATTTCTGTCTGCCATTTTGCCTTCTTTTGTTATGCATTTGGTTTCTCTATTTTTCCGTTTCCACCTTCTTTTGTATTAACTAGTGTACTTTCTAGGATATAATTTTAATTCCCTTTTTGTTGCTTTTACTCTCTATTTTTACATTATTAATTTTTGCTTTTCATGACAATTACCATCTTTACTTATAACAAAACTAGTTGTTTACATTAACACTAACTTGAATTCAATAGTGTTTAAAACCTGTTCCTCTATACTCCATTTCCTTCCGCATTCATGTGTGCTATTATCAGACAATTACATTAATATACATGGTTTGCTCATCAGTATATATTTATAAATATTGCTTTGTGCAATCACCTTGTTAATTCGGTAGGAGGAAATCACTGCCCAATGCTCTGCCTGTCCATCGCTCCTTCCCCCACTAACACCTGGCTGCAAAGTTTTGCCCGTTTCCAGAATGTCAAATAGTTGGAATCATACAGTAAAATCTAGTCTTTTAAGATTGATTTCTTTCATTTAGTAAAAAAAAAAATCACGTATTTTCATGGCCTGATAGCTCGTTTTTTTTAGCACTGAATAATATCCTGCCGGAGTCCAGCCCCGGTGGATCCAGGGAATTCGAAGGGGAGATGGAGTCAGTGAGGAAAAAACGTATTAATTAATATAAGATTAGATTAGGAAGAAATAGTGTAGTAGGAAAATTTAGTGGAGAAAAGAGGCTGAATAACTTGGTTTATGTGGAAAGCCAATAACGTTCCAGACAAGGAGCTTGCACCATCTACGTTAGGCCACCGGCATCCGTTTGAATATCGGAGAGTGCCCCGCCCTGGACTCTCTCTCTTACGGATCTTAGAAGCCGGGACAAGTAAGTAGACATGGCGAGCCTCCATACCCCAGATGGGAATTCAGCCTGAAAATAGAGTAAAGAGGAGACACACGGGGGAAACCAGTCCTTCCAACGACTGGCCCCCCTTCTATTGTTCAGAAGGCCTTTTATACTTCGATTGTACATACAGATCAATGGGTAATACAAAATTATGCAGCGTTAGCAGCCCAGACTCTTATCAAAACCAGGTTTTCCTTTTGCATACCCTCCCATATACAAAAGGTCTCAGGTGGTTTACATTATCTTCTGGCCAAGAGGCCTGTTAACATTTTTATGGCTCTCTTCCTGGACAATTGTCTACCAACCAAAAAACTCCTTTTCCCTAGAAGTGTTTTTTCTTTACTCTGCATTACCCTCAAAATACTAAATAAAGTTACATTCCTGTAGAACAAAGGTGCAGTGTGTTATAACTAAGAAAGTACTTAACTCAAAGATCTAATATTGCTAATACCAGGTCTACTACCTGTTTTTCTATATACCTACCAACTTTATCTTCCAAATAAAAGATATGAAAATTTGGCAGCAAGTATTGGCTCAACAAATGAAACCTTTAATCAGTCCTATTCTAATGATTTTGACTCCTCGGAAGCCTCTACATTCCTAGGATGTTTTAAGCTTCCTGTGCCTCCCGCAGTCGGGAGGCCTCAAACAATCACATGCACAGCTGTACGAGTCCTGCAGGCAGGCTAGAAAGCCATCAGAGGGGTTTTTGGATTGAACTCTTTCAAATGCAGAAGAATAAAGCCTGAGTTGACTTTTTCCAGAGAATGTCAGAAGAGTGGAAAAGCAGGCAGATTCTTATTTTGGAGGGGGTGGGGGTACATGCTCAGGAAATGTCAGGGGGAAAACCTGAGATCTGACATGACCTTGCCCATCAAATCTCTGCCATGTGACCTTGTCACGGGTGGGATTCCTCACGCTGGCTTCCGGCAATATCCCATTGTCTAGATATATCACAGGTTTTCTTATCCATTCACCTGCTCAAGAACATCTCTGTTGCTCCCAGCTTTTGGCAATTATGAATAAAGCTGCTATAAACACTTGGGTACAGGTTTTTGTGCAGATGTAAGTTTTCAGTTCCTTTGGGTAAATACCAAGAAAAATGATTGCTGGATCATATAACAAGACTATGTTCAGTTTTTTAAGAAAACACCAAACTTCCAAAATGGTTGTACCTTTCAGAGATATTACTTTGCCAACAAAAGTCCCTATAGTGAAAGCTATGGTTTTTCCAGTCAGCATGTAGGGATGTGAGAGTTGGACCATATAGAAGGCTGAGCACCAAAGAGCTGATGCTTTTGAACTGTCATGTCAGAGAAGTTAGAATCTGCAAGGAGATCCAATCGCTCGGTCCTAAAGGAAATCGGTCCTGAGTATTCATTGGAAGGACTGATGTTGAAGCTTAAACTCCAATACTTTGGCCACCTGATGCGGAGAACTGACTCCTTTGAAAAGACCCTGATGCTGGAAGAGATTGAAGGCTGGAGGAGAAGGGGATGACAGAGGATGAGATGGTCGGATGGCACCACCGACTCGATGGACATGAGTTTGAGCAAGCTTGGGGAGTTGGTGACGGACAAGGGAGCTTGGCGTGCTGCAGTCCTTGGGGTTACAAAGAGTCATACTCGACTGAGCAGCTGAACAACAACAACCAGCAATAAATGAGAGTGACCTTTGTTTCACTTCCTTGCGTGCATTCGGTACGGTCAATGTTCTAAATGTTGGTCTTTCTCACGGATACACAAAAGTAACAGCTCATTGTTGTTTTAATTTGCGTTTCCCTGATGATGCAGACCATATTTTTATATACTATTGTTTATCTGAACATTTTCGTTGGTGAAGTTTTGTTAAGGTTTTTGACCTATTTTTAACGAGCTTGTTAAGATTTCTTTGTATATTTTGGATGGCAATTCTTTACCATATCTGTTGGAAGTATTTTCTCCCAACATGTGGTTTCCCTTTTCATTCTCTTGACAGTGTCTTTCACAGAGCAGAAGTTTTAAATTTTAAATAAGTCCAACTAATCAGTTCTTTTCTTCATGGACTGCGCTTTGATGTTGTATCTAAAAAAATAAAAAATCATCACCAAGTCCATAGTCATTAAATTTTATTCTATAATATCTTCTGGAAGTTTTGTAGTCTTTCATTTTACATTTAGGTCTGTGATGCATTCTGGGTTAATTTACAGTAGCTTTAAAGTAAGTCTATACCTACTAGACTTCCCTGGTGGCTCAGACAGTAAAGCGTCTGCCTACAATGTGGGAGACCTGGGTTCGAGCCCTGGGTTGGGAAGATCCCCTGGATGAAGAAAATGGTGATCCACTCCAGCACTATTGCCTGGAAAAATCCCACGGACAGAGAAGCCTGGTTGGCTACAGTCTGTGTGGTCGCAAAGAGTCGGACCTGACTGAGCAACTACACACACACATACCTACTATAGACTTAGTAAAAATCTTACTAAGTAAGTCAGTTATGACCAACCTAGACAGCATATTCAGAAGTAGAGACATTATTTTGCCAACAAAGGTCCGTCTAGTCAAGGCTATGGTTTTTCCAGTGGTCATCTATGGATGTGAGATTTGGACTGTGAAGAAGGCTGAGCGCCGAAGAATTGATGCTTTTGAACTGTGGTGTTGGAGAAGACTCTTGAGAGTCCCTTGGACTGCAAGGAGACCCAACCAGCCCACCCTGAAGGAGATCAGTCCTGAGTATTCACTGGAAGGACTGATGCTGAAGCTGAAGCGTCAATACTCTGGCCGCCTGATGCGCCAACACTCTGGCCGCCTGACGTGAAGAGCTGACTCATCTGGTTGCCATTCTCTCCTCTAGGATATCCTCCCAACCCAGGGGTCAAGCCCGCGTCTCCCGCGTCGCAGGCGGATCATTCACTGCGTGAGCCGCCAGGGAAGCCCAGTGCTACGTGACTCCCTCTGAATACTGCTCTCACTGCCTCCTACAAACGTCAGTGAGCTGCATTCTCCTTTAGTTCAAAACATTTTAAAATTTAAAATGTTGAGATTGCTTCTCTCACCGGTGCATTATTGGGAGGAATGTGTTTTAATCTCTACCTGTTTGGGGATGATGCGGCTGTCTTTCTGTTACGCGTTTATATTGTGGTCTGAGAGCAAGCACTGTGTGATATAAACTCCTTAAATTTGTTAAGATGCGTTTTATGAATGTCTTGGTGAGAGCTCTGTCCTGGTGAACATTTCACGAGAGTTTTAGAAGAATGTGTGCTCTGCTGTTCCAGATAAGAGGGTCTTTCTTTCTCCCCTCTTTCCCCCTAGTTCATGGAAGGTTTTTCAAGTGAACATTTAAAATCATGAAACATGCTAACTCTGGAAATCAGACTTCCCTCCTTTCCCCAGGGTGTGCTGATGCTGCTGTTGGCTATTTTGTTTTGTTTCGCTTTGTGCAAACAAAGCAAACTCTATAAAATCTGTTCTTTGTCATTTGTGGCCACTGAAGTCTCTTCTCACTGAGCTTAGCATTCAGCAAATGATCGGATGGTTTTCCTCGAGTGCTAGAAACCATAGATCTCCAGTCTTTGTCAAGCAGGCCTCTGCGTATGATAGGTCCTCCTTCAATGCTCAGCCAGGCCGCTGACCGCTCTGCCCCAGGCCCTCTGCTTCCAGACCTCAAGGTCAGTCACAGCGAAGAGCTTAGGGTGTCCTTGGGTCTTTCCTGAGCAAGCACATAGCCTGCATGTGGCCTTCTAGGGTCTCAGGAATATGTTGTAACTTTGAAAATCTCCATGGACACTTCATTTCCCAGCTTTTCTTTGCAAACTTTCTGGTTAGCCTGCTGTTTGCCCCAGCTGTTACCCACTGCCTCAGGTTACCCTGAAGCTAAACATTTGTCGGTGAACGCTCTGGAGAAAGGTATTTTTGTTTCCAGGGGAGCTCCAAGTCAGATCAATAAAGACAGCTTTGCCAATGGGATCTTCTATGAAGCCACCAGACGGGTTAAGCGACTGCAGTTAAGGCTTTGAAGTAGGTCCCAGGTTCCGTTCTTCTCCCCCTCTGGTGGCTATGGGCTGCTGACCCTCATCTTGACCTTATAGCACAAGCTAGAGCAAGGGTAATGGGAGCAGGGTAAATAAAAGGCTCACCTTTCAGTTCATAGCAAATAGATGGGGGAAGAGTGGAAACAATTGCAGATTTTATTTTCTTGGGCTTAAAAATCACTGCAAATGGTGACTGCAGCCATGAAATTAAAAGACACCTGCTCCTTGGAAGAAAAGCTGTAACAAACCTAGACAGTGTATTAAAAAGCATAGACATTACCTTGCCAGCAAAGGTCCATCTAGTCAGAGCTATGGTCTTTCCAGTAGTCACATATGGGTGTGAGAGTTGGACTATAAAGAAAGCTGAGTGCCAAAGAATTGATGCTTTCGAATTGTGGTATTGGAGAAGACTCTTGAGAGTCCCTTAGAGTGAAGGGAGAGCAAATCAGTCAATCCTAAAGGAAATCAACCATGAATATTCATTGGAAGAACGGATGCTGAAGCTGAAGCTCCAATACTTTGGCCACCTGATGCAAACAGCCAACTCACTGGAAAAGTCCTTGATGCTGGGAAAGATTGAGGGTGGGAAGAGAAGAGGGTGACAGAAGACAAGATGGTTAGATAGCATCACCAACTCAATAGCTATGAGTCTGAGCAAACTCTGAGAGATAGTGAAGGACAGGGAAGGCTGGCGTGCTGCAGTCCATGGGGTCACAAAGTGTTGGACATGACTTAGTGACCGAACAACAATGATAACAAAAGGCTACAAAATCTCTTCTTATCATCAAGATCCAGCTGTTTTTCTGGAATAAATATTCCTAAAATTACTGTAAGACTTTGGCCAATTTCCATAGTTCTAGAAAAAAAAAAAAGTTGATCATACCCATTTCTGCCAGCTTTCTCACTGCTTTGGAGGAGAAGACTTTGGGAGGAGGTCCATTTTCACTGACATGATCCCTTTTATAAGAATTGCTCACTGTGGAGGAGGCAGGGGCAGTCCCGAGGCAGAAGCCCTGCGGATGGCCTGGGGAAACCGTCTGTCCTTCTCTTGGCCTCACTTTCCAGAGCTCTAAAAATAAATGTTCAACAGAGGTGATCCCAGAGGGCATCCTTACCTCAGAGTCCTGTCTCTGTGCCTTGCCTGGAGGCAGATCAGAAACTCGCAGGGCATCGCTTTATCCTCCGCATCCCCTAAAGCAACCACTTTCAGATTGTTCTCCAAGCTGACTTAGAAATCATGACCCAGCCTGTGCCCTTTGCAGACACATGTGTCCAGGAGCATTGTGAGTACATGTGAATAAATTCCCCCAAACAATAGCTATTGCTTCAGGGACGCATTCTGATTTTTGTATCCTGCTTTTCTTTTTTTAATGTGTTGGTTGTAAAAAGACTTTCCTGCCCCACAGGTTGAAAACCCCAGCCCTCAAGGCACTCCATGCAGGAGCTGGGTGACCCTAGTTGAGAGACGACCCGGTGCTCGACAGGTCGGCAGGTGGGCATGGGGGAGCCCGAAGCCAAAGTGTAGCCAGACAGATTTGATCCTCAGAAGAATATTGATTTGGGGGTTCAGGGGAGTGAAAGGTTGTGTCATCAGGACCCTGGAGCAGATGGAGCAGACACCCTGGTGGGGCAGCTGGAAAGACTCTTCCCTGTGGATTTCTGGCAGGCAAATCTTGCAGGTGAGCTACCTGACCCACTTCTCCCACTCCTACGGACACAATTACATCTCCTGGAAATTCATGTGCTAACGCTCTAACCCCCAGTATCATGGTATTTGGAGATGAAGTCTTTGGGAAGAAATTAAGTCATGAGGCTGAAGCTCTGTCGTGAGGTTAGTGCTTTTTTTTTTTTTTTAATGTTTCTTATTGTGGTAAAAATCACGTAATACAAAACATATCTCTTGTTGCTTGTTGTTTACTCACTGAATCATGTCCGACTCTTTTCCGACCCCATGGACTGTAGCCTGCCAGGCTCCTCTGTCCGTGGAGTTCTCCAGGCAAGAAGACAGGAGTGAGTTGCCATTCCCTTCTCCAGGGGATCTTCCCAACCCAGGATTGAACCCGGGCCTCCTGCATTACAGGCGGATTCTTTACTGTCTGCGCCGCCAGGGAAGTCCTGTGTGTCTGTATATATGTCATAGGTATTTACATATTCTCTTTCAAATTCTTTCCCCATATCAGTTCAGTTCAGTCACTCAGTCATGTCCAACTCTTCACGATTCCATGGACTGCAGCATTCCAGGCCTCCCTGTCCATCACCAACTCCCGGAGCTTGCTCAAACTCATGTCCATCGAGTCGGTGATGCCATCCAACCATCTCGTCCTCTGTCGTCCCCTTCTCCTCCTGCCTTCAATTTTTCCCCAGCGTCAGGGTCTTTTCCCATGAGTCAGTTCTTCACATAAAGTGACCAAATTATTGGAGCTTCAGCTTCAGCATCAGTCCTTCTGAGGAATATTCAGGACTGATTTCCTTCAAGATTGGCTGGTTTTATCTCCTTGCAGTCCAGGGGACTCTCAAGAGTCTTCTCCAACGCCACAGTTCAAAAGCATCGATTCTTCACTGCTCAGCTTCCTTTATGGTTCAACTCTCACATCCAAACATGACTACTGGGGAAACCATATACATTAATTACCCATATATATTATCACAAGATGTAGAATATAGTTCTCTGTGCTATACAGCAGGACACTGTCATGTATTTTAGAGACTATGATCTGTACATGTTAACCCCAAAGTCCTCATCGATCCCTCCCCCCTTCTCTTCGGTAACTAGCAGTTTGTTGTCTGTGTCTGTGAGTCTGTTGGTTTATAAGTCAGTGCATTCGTGTCTTTTTTAGACATAAGGGTGACGGCATGATGCTTCTCGTCCCCCGTGTGACTTCTTCCTTCAGTGTGGCCGTCTCTAGGTCCACCCGTGGTGTTGCACTGGCACCGTTTCCCCGTCTTTCACGGCTGAGTGATATTCGATTGCAGCCCATCTCCTCTATGCAGTCTTCCATCAGGGGACATTTAGATCGCTTCCCCGTCTTGGCTATTGTAACTAGTGCCGCTATGAACATTGGAGTGCCTGTATCTTTTCATATCAGAATTTTCTCCAGATATATGTCTGGGAGTAGAATTGCAGGATCACATGGTAGCTCTGGCTTCTTCATGGTCCAGGTCTTACAACCATAGGTGACCACTGGGAAGACAACAGCCTTGACTATATGGACCTTTGTTGGCAGAGTAACGTCTCTTCTTCTCAATACGCTGTCTAGGTTTGTCATAGCTTTCCTGCCAAGCATGCCAAAGAATTGATACTTTCAAACTGTGGCACTGGGGAAGACTCCTGAAAGTCCCTTGGATAGCAGGGAGATCAAACCAGTCAATCTTAGGGGTAATCAACCCTGGATACTCGTTGGAAGAACTGAAGCTCCAGTATTTTGGTCACCTGATGCAAACAGCCGACTCGTTGGAAAAGACCCTGATGCTGGGAAAGATTGAGGGCAGACAGAGAAGAGGGTGTTAGAGAATGAGATGGCTGGATGGCATCACCGATGCAATGGACATGAACTTGGGCAAACTTCGGGAGATGGTAAGGGACAGGGAGGCCTGGTGTGCTGCAGTCCATGGGGTCACAAGGAGTCGGACATGACTGGGCGACTGAGCAACAAGTTTGGTAGCTCTCTTTTTAGTTTCTAAGGAGGCTGCATGCTGTTTCCCATAGCGGCTGTGCTGATTGGTTAATCTATTCCCGAGAGCAGGGCAGAGTCCCACACTCTCCTGACGAGGCTCCTCTGCTTCCTTGGGGGGTGGAACCCCAGTCGATGAGAGAGCTCTGAGGATGTGGCCAGCCCTGCCCACCCCCGCACCCACTGAGGCACTGAGGCACTGCCCTCAGCCAGGAGCCCCCGGAAAGTCTGCCCCCACCCACAGTCAGCACCATCATCAACGGCGTCCCCCCCACCGCCATCATTCGCATCTTCTCCCCTTCGCTGGTGTCATTTCCATGACCTGCTCCAGCGAGACAAGATGAGCAAGCACTGGGCGTGGCACACAGTAGGGTCACGATGAGCATCACTGCGTTCGTCCTCAGTTCTCAAGCACTCCCCTGGGTGTCTTGCTATTAATGGGCACCAAAGCTGCCATGGCTGCCCTTATCAAGCGCTCTCTGCATGCCAGGTACAGGAAGCAAAGCCTTCTAGGCATCAATTCCCTGAATCCTGACAATTTTGTGTGTGCTCACACTCAGTCACTCAGCCATGTCTGATTCTTTGCAACCCCATGGACTGTAGCCCATCGGGCTCCTCTGTCCATGGGACTTCCCAGGCAAGAATACTGGAGTCGGGTGCCATTCCCTTCTCCAGGGGATCTTCCCGACCCAGGGACTGAACCCACAGCTCCTGCATCTCCTGCCCTGGCGGGCAGATTCTTTACCACTGAGCTACCAGGGAAGCCCCACAGCTTTACAAGGTGGAATTTATGAGGCCTGTGAGGAGTCAGAGAACAGTCCAAGGGCACCATGGTTTCAAGGGCAGAGCTGAGAGAAGGGCCTGTTCTAGGCAGGCGGGATGCAGGGCCCCCTCCATCCTCCAACTGCAAGAAATAAAACCAAAATGGCCCCAACACACACCACTCCCACAACACAGACTGACGTGCACCCCGGATACACACTCCACAGACACAGGCATCACACCCGCTTGTGCACAAATACACCTCTCTCACACACACACGTTCACACAAGTTTAATGTACACGGACACACTGAACACACATTCGCACAGTCATACAGGCATACACATATACTTATTCACACGTATGCCTTCACACACACCACGCACACACAACCACACTGTGATCTTTAATTTTATGTATCAACAGGGCTTGGTCATGGAGCCCAGATGTTCGGTCAAACTTTCCTCTGATTGTCTCAGTGAGGGCATTTCTTGGGGTGAGAGTAACATTAAGGGGCTTCCCAGGTGACGCTGGTGGTAAAGAATCTGCCTTCCAATGTGGGAGATGAAAGAGAGGCGGGTTCAAAAGCCCCCTGGAGGAGGAAATGGCAGCCTGTACCAGTATTCTTGCCTGGAAAAAAATCCCATGGACGGAGGAGCCCGGCGGGCTACAGGACGCGAGATCGCAGAGGGTCTGACATGACTTAGCACGCACACCGTTTGAACCAGCAGCCTCTGAGTAAAGCAGATGGCCCTCTGTAGCTATCAATCAAAGGTCTCACTAGGATAAAGACCAAGCTCCCCCGGCAAGGAGGAATTCTGTCAGCAGAGAGCCTCTGGACTTGAACTACAATCATGCCCTGTGTCTCCAGGCTGCCAGCCCACCCTGTCAAATCGCCAAGTCATGTGACCCAATATTCCTTAAGATCAATCTCTCCCTCTCTCTTCACACACACACACACACACACACGCACACACACCCCACAGCGTAGACAGCCAGACATGCACTGATGCTGAAACTATGCACAAACCAGTATGTCACAGCCCCACAGACGCACATGCGCTGACACCCCAGAGACATGCAGGCACACGCTCCTGTAAATTATCCCGGAATCGGTCCCAGACAGTCCTCAGCCTCGGGACCCTGTCTGTGGGTCAGTGTTGTTCCAGGTGGCATCCAGACCCCACTTCTGAACTAAAGAAGTGTTTGTTTTTCTCCCTGGACAGCTCCGATGAGGCGTGTTGTCCTTGAACATGTCAAGAGGAAGCTGATCTATGAGTGGACGTGCAGTTCCCATCGTGGTTGTTGTCTGAAGTCATCTTGGTCACACGGGCACCAGATGGCTCTGGGGTGCTTCCAGCCGAGCTAGTCAGGGTGCTCGCCCCCTGCGGCTTGTCCCACCTGATGGCACCCCCCGGCTTGGGCTCCCACTGGCAGGACATGGAGAAAGCAAGCAGGATGGATGGGCCTTCTGAAGGAGCCTGGACCTCCCTTCCTCTGCCTTCCTCTCCCACCCAGCCAAGGCAGGAAGTCGGTGAGTGGCTGAGCCACCATGGGTGTCCCCAGCAAAGACTCTAACCCCCTAGAGCTGGTCTCTGATCCACATCCCTGGGATCAGAAACACAATCCAAGTGAAATAGGAGCTCTTCCAGAAACATCTGCAGTTGATGTTTGCTTCGGCTTCTTAACACGTGGAAATGATGACATCCTTTCCTCAAACACACAAAAACATGTTAATTGGCAGCAGAACTCTTGGTAGAAGGTTGCATGATCTCAATGGGAGTCTAGCTTTCCAAAGGAAAAACTAAATCTATGAAATCTCAATTGGTGGCCATCACAGCTGGCTCCAGCCCACAGGAGCCAGGAGGCCACGCTCCCCTGAAACATTCGGAAGACGTCATGTTCCCCAACACCGAGTCCCAGCTGAGGGGCGGCCGAGCCGGCTGCTGCACGTGACACAGGCCAGCAGGGCCACGGGAGCTGGGGGACTCATCTCAGGCAGACGGTTGCCCCTCCCAACCCTCCACCCAGACGTCTTGTTGTTCAGTTCTTAAGTCATGTCCGCCTCTTTGAGACCCGATGGGCTGAAGCACGCCAGGCCTCCCTGTCCTTCACACTCTCCTGGACAAGTTCATGTCCATTGAGTTGATGATGCTATCCAACCATCTCATCCTCTGCTGTCCCCTTCTCCACCTGTCCTCAATCTTTCCCAGCATCAGGGACTTTTCCAGTGAGTTACATCAGGTAGCCAAAGGATTGGAGCTTCAGCTTCAGCATCAATCCTTCCAATAAATATTCAAGGTTGATTTCTTTTAGGATGGACTGGTTGGATGTCTTTGCAGTCCAAGGGACTCTCAAGAGTCTTTTCCAGTGCCACAATTCCCAGACATCTACATGGAAGAAAAAAGGGAGAATGGACCCACTCTGGGCCGACTGTTAACCCCTCAACCATACATTCTGGGGACTTCCCTGGTGGTCCAGTGGTTGAGACTCTGCAACTCCTAATGCTGGGGGCCTGGGTTCAGTTCCTGGTCAGGGAACTAGACCCCACATGCTGTAAATAGGAGACTCCCTTGCGCCAGGACCAAGACCTGGCCCAGCCAAGTAAGGAAATAGAGTAGTTTAAAACAACAGACAAACAAAAAATTCCAATACAGTCTGAGGCTGGTGATACGAGCCCAGTTTGCAACTGAGGACACTGATGGTCTGTCAGATAATCAAGTGCTGTTTTTTTCTTTTTAATAAAGAAGGAGGCAGCCCTCCCCCCACTCCTCTTCTCTTAAGGCATCTCCTTGAAAACATAACTGGTCTGATAAGAGGTGGAAGGTTTTATATGCAAGGTCACAGGCCTCCTGACCCTGGGAACTGAAAGCACACACGTCTGAGATGATCTCAGGGCCCCTCGCCATGCATCCTATTGTGTCTCTAGGAGATTTAAGATTTCCTTGCGGCCTCTCCCACACGCTGTATAATAAATCGGCTGGAATGATGTCCAGCCTTTGTAGTCAGTCTCATTTCATTTCACTTGCACGGAGACCCACTCATGCTTAGGTTTCATTGCATTTCCTCTCCAATATGGACACAGTAGAGTCTTTAGTGAACAGGACGGTCTTGTTTTCCCAACAGTAATTTGCCTGAAGTCACGCAGAGGCGAGGGTGGGGGGTGCTGTAACCCCCAGGGCGGCTTGCGTACCACTCTCACCTCCTTGGCGCTCTGCCCTGGAACCGCTGGGTCTTGGGAATCTTGGCGATAACATCTGGAATGGAAGGAAACAGCCCTTCTTTGTAGAGCATTGACCCGCACAGGATGCTTTTACGTGCAAACTGAGCCCAAAAGGACGCAGAATAACCCAAAGGCCCATAAATTCAACCGACGCCGACGACCTGGAGACAGGGATGACGCCATTGCGTGCACAGGTCCCGAGCTGTCTCCCCAGCATGGCGACAGCGGATATATATATAACAAGATATATATATATATCCTGTTTTATAGACATAAATATTGTTTGCAGATTCTTTCCATTACAGATTATTACAAGATATTGAAAATAATTTCCTGTGCCCTACAGGAGGTCTTTGTTGTTTATCTAGTTTATAAATGGCAGTGTGTGTCTGTTGATCCCGAAGTCTTAATTTATCTCTCCCCTTCGGTCACCATCAGTTTGTTTTCCGTGCCTGTGAGTCCCTTTCTGGTTTGTGATTAAGTTCATCTGTCCTATCTTTTAGATTGCACATGGTAAGTGGCAGCTTGTGATACGTGTCTTTCTCCGAGTTACTTCGTTTAATACAATCATCTCTAGGTCGGTCCAGGTTGCTGCAGATGGAATGACGTATAATAATATAATAATACTGGTTTTATGCCGCACGTCTGCTCTGTCCACCCATCTGTTGTTGACGGGGCGCTTGGGTTGATATCATCTCATGTCACACAAATCTTGATTACCGTAACTAGTGCCGCGACGCACGTTTCCAGACACACGCTCCCAAATGTGATTGCTGGATCACACGGTCCTTCTATTTTTAGTTTTGTCAGGACCCTCCACACTGGTTTTCATGGTGGTCGCACCGATCTGCGTTGCCACCTGCAGTGCGGGAGGGTTTGGCCCGTCCCTTTAAGGCTCGCCACCCCCACAGCCTGGCTCTCAGAAACGCTCTCTCATCAGGCGCGCTCATCCGAGGTCCATCCCAGGGGCTGTGTGTGTCTCTATAGCCAGTTCCTTCCCATGAGCAGGGTCCACGTGCCCCCAGCGTTCCTCTCAGGCAGCCCTGGCTATGGGTGAGCTCACAGGCCTGCGTCCATGCTCACGGTCTCTTCCATATAGCTGCTTTCTCCTCTTTGCTGACAGGCTGTCCTGAGTCGGGCTTTACCCATCACAGCCCAGCAGCATGAACTCTTCCTATCACGTGGTTCATCGGGCCTCTTTTTCTGACTCAGCCCCTTCCTTCCAGCTTCATCATATACAGATGGATCCCATGGAGGAGAGCTGGTCACACCTTGTCATTCAGTCACTAAGCCATGTCTGACCCTCTGTGACCCCATGAACTGCAGCACACCAGGTTTCCCTGTCCATCACTATCTCCCAGTTGGCTCAAACTCATGTCCATTGAGTCAGTGGTGCCATTCAACCATCTCATCCTCTGTTGCTCCCTTCTCCTCCTGTCCTCAATCTTTCCCAGCATCAGGATCTTTTCCAGCAAGTCGGCTCTTCACATCAGGTAGCCGCGGTACTGGAGCTTCAGCTTCCACACCAGACCTTCCAGTGAGTATTCAGGGTTGATTTGCATATGGTGCCACTGATTTTAGGTTGGTCAAACAAACAAGCAGCACACATCTTAACCTTGTTAACCATTTTATTTTTTAAAGAGCTGAACCTTTTTTACAAGCCAGGGCAGGGATCACAAGAGACACAGTCTCGATCCCTGAGTTGGGAAGAGCCCCTGGAGAAGGAAATGGCAACCCACTGCAGTGCTCTTGCCTGGAGATTCCCATGGACAGAGGAGCCCGGTGGGCTACAGTCCTTGGGACCACAAAGAGTCAGACACGAGTGAGCGAATGGGCACACAGCAAACACACATATTATAAGTCTATATACATCTACTCAGCTACTGTTTCTAGTGCTTCCCATTCCACTGTGTAAATTCTGAGGTCCCTTCTGGATCTGGCTCTTTTCGCCACCTGGACCTCCTTTCATATTTTTCATGGTGTAGCTTTGCTGTTCACAAATTCTTTCAGCTTTTGCGTGTCGAAATAAGTCTTTATTTTGCCTTCTTTTTTGAAATATATATTTTTGCTGTGTGTAGAGAGTTGAGTTTTTTTTCTTTCATCACCTTGAGATGTTTCCTTATTATCATCTCGCTGGATTGGTTTCTGATGAGAAACCTGCTTTCACTTTTGCTTTTGTTCCTCTGCATTCGTGACTTGCTTTCCCTCTTGCTCCTTCCCAGATTGTCCCGTTATCACTGGTTTTAAGCCGTTAGACCAGGATGTGACTCGCTGTCATTTTCTTCACACTTCTTGTGCGTGCGGTTCATTACCTGTCTTTGATCTCTGTATTTTTTGGTTTTCATCAACTTAGTAAAATTTTCTGCCATTGTTTTTTCATATTTTTTTTCTTCCCCTGCTTAAAGAACTTTTTTCATTTTTTTCATACACATTGAGCCATTGGAAGTTATCCTACAGCTCCCTGAAGCTCTGTTTGTTTTTTCAATCTCTTTTCCTCTATATAGCTCACTATGAGTAGTTTCTATTACTGCGTCTTCAAGTTGACTAATCTTTCCTTCTGTAGCGTCTAACCTTTTAATTTTATCCAGTGTCTTTTTCATATCAGACACTGTGTTCTCATCCCTTGATGTTTGATCTCTTTTTTACCTTTCATGCCTCTAGTTAACTTGTTCAGTCTTTCCTTTAGTTTTCAGAAATAGAGTCATAATAGCTGTTTTTATATCTTGTTTACTGACTCTCTCATCTCTGATGGAATTTCCTCCTATTATTGGACACGACTGAAGCGACTTAGCAGCAGCAGCAGCATAAGCCGTGCATGCCTAAGGATATTTTCAGTTTCATTCCGAATCGCTTTTGATTGAAGTGTCATTATATAATATTATGTAAGTTACAGATGTATGCTACAGTTACTTTAGGGGTTTTTTACTCTATATATAGTTATTATAAAATATAGGCTATATTCCCTGGGCTGTACAGTATATCCTTGCAACTAATTTTATGGCTCATTGTGCCTCTTTAGTCCCCTGACCTTCTCTCCCTCTGCCTCTCCCCACTGGTAACCACTGGTTTGTTCTCCATATCTGTGAGTCTGCTTCCTTTTTGTTATGTTCACTAGTCTGTTGTGTTTTTTAGATCTCACATGTAAGTGCTATCATACAGTATTTGTCTTTATCTGTCTAACTTAGTTTGCTTAACAAAACACCACCCCCCAAGTCATATATATATGTTATTCCCAGGTAATATTTTTACTGGGTCCTAGACATTTTACATTTTACCTTGTAAGGTGCAGAATACATTTCTATCTCTATAAATACGTTGAGCTTTGTTTGCAAAGTTACATCGTTACTTGGAAACAGTTTGATCCTCTCCAGGTTTCGTTTTAAATTGTTAGGTCAGACCAGAGTATCAAAGATATCCCTCTTTTAAGGAGAATTTTATCCCACTCCTGTGCCAATATCCTTCTGAGTTTTCTACCCAAGGCTCATGAGCCATGAGGCTCTCTTGTCGCGCGTGTGGGGGCAGGCACTGTGGCCGGTCCTACTGGACCACGGATGCTGTCATCTTGGATTCTTTTCCGAGGTTCTTTTCCCACCTGGGGTAGTTGGCTTCTCACATTGCTAGTCACTCCTGCAGTGAATACTCCAGGGGGACCATCTGCAGATTTCCAAACATCCTTTCAGGGCACCCCTTGCTTCTTCATTACGCTACCTGTGGGTTCCAGCTGCTTCCATCCCCTCAAGCCCCCAGTTCCCTCCCCTCAACTCAGGGGGACCCCGGGCCCTGCCTGGCCAGCCCCCGCAGTGTGGGGGCTTGGAAGCTTTCTCCAGGCAGTGGGCCAGAGTTCCAGAGGACTCACAGTGCTTGCTCCTGTCGCTCAGGGATTACCGTCTTGAGCTGCTTGACGTCCAAGGTCTGAAAACTGGTGATTGCATATATTCTTTCCAGACTTTTAACTGTTTCAAGCCAGAGGGTAAACCTAGTTACTGTTTTTCTGTCTTGGCCAAAGGTAAAATTTCATCAAATATTTGCTGAATGCCAAATATTTACTAAGTGCCAAACATGACTGAATGTCAGGCAGTCTTCTGTACTTTAAGACGGAAGAAGCCAAGCTCCAACATCTCTACCCTTGGGGAGAGCAGTGGTAGTCAAAAAGTAAAAAATAAACATGAGAGATCAATAAATTATACATACTGTGGCATTGGTTTGTGCAGACTGCCCTAACGAATACCCCAGACTGGAGCTTGAACAACAGAAATTTATTTTCTCCCAATTCTGGAGGCTGCAGGTCAGAAGTCAAGGTTTCTCCGGAGGCCCCTCTCTTTGGCTCCTAGGAGGCTGCCTGCTCCCTGTGTCCTCGAGTGGCCTTTCTTCCTGTGTGTGTGTTCTGATCTCTTCTTATCAGTCATAAAGATTAGGGCCCACTCCTAGCACCTCATTTAACCTAAGTCACCTCTTTCAAGCTCTGTTTTCAAAGACAGCCACATTTTAAGGTTATTAGAGTTTAGGACTTCAGTATAAGGATGGGGCGGTGGCGGGGCGGGGGGGCGGTGGATGCAGCCATCAGTCTGTGGGGATTTAGTAAACGCTGCAGGGAATCTGGGTACAGAAGTGGTGCATTTTTTAATAGAGCAGTTGGTTAGGGCTGACTGCGAGGTGATATTTCTGCTCCAGTGCAAACCCTAATGAATTCAGAAGGATTTTAGAGCCACTGGGAAATGAGAACAGCTTCCTCAGAGAGGCCTCATTCCAAGTCCTGGACGCCTGAAGGCTGCCCCCCACCACCGGAAGGGCCTGCGGAGACCCCCAGGCCCAGAGGAGCAAGGAAAGGGAAAACTGAGCATGGATGGGGCTTCTCAGATAGCACGTGGGCCCCCGAGCCCCGTCCAAGTCGTAATTAGTTGGTATACATGCTCCCAGAGTTTACAAATGTTTATTCTTCAAAATCTAGGACTTGGATCCAATGAGAAAAGGCATTTTTCCCGGTGAGAATCTGGGTCTGATCAGGCCTCCTGGGACGGAGGTTCAGCTGAGCTAAACAGAGTATCTGGAAGGCCATCGTCTGCGCTCCAAACGGGGAGAGCCCCCCAAGTACCCCGCGCCCCCACTGCAGAAGCTCTTGACCTCCGTGAACGGTCCCAGGCTGCAGCCTGCGGTCTGGGCTCGATGTGGGAGAGGCCGTAGGAGGGGTTGGCCCCTAGGACAGGTGAGGCCCTCCCTGCCCGATCACAGAAGCAGCCAAAGGCACTGCTCAAAGACGCACCAAAGCCCGGATGTCACGGTGTCAGTCTCCTCCCTCCATCCTGCTGTTGATTGAAAAAGCACAACCTAAAGTTGAGAATCGCATTTGATTTGGCGGACAAAGCCGAGGCCTGCAGACCTGGAGGCGGCCCTCGCAGGCAGCACCGGGGCACTGAGGCAAAGAAGCAAAGGAGTAGCCAGGATCCGGAGGGGGCTTTGAAACAAAGACCAGGCAACCAGAACATCAGAAGGTGACTGCTACATAGGGAGACAGGGGTCTCAGGTGAAGGGCTTCGGTGCTTTTCTGTGTTTGTGCTAAGTGGCTTCAGTCATATCTGACTCTTCCCAACTCCGTGGACTGTAGCCCGCCAGGCTCCCCTGTCCATGGAGTTCTCCAGGCAAGGATACTGGAGTGGATTGCCATGCCTCCTCCCGGGTTTCTTCCTGACCCAAGGATGGAACCCAGGGGTCATCCGCATTGCAGGCGGATTCTTTACCATCTGAGCCACCAGGGGAGCCCAGAGTTGCCATATGACTCAGCAATTTCACTCGGCGGTATACGCACAAGAGAACTGGAAACGTGTATTCATGCAGACACTTGTTCTCAGTGTTCCTAGCAGCATTATTCATAATTGCCCAAATTGTAAACATCCCAGATACCCATCAGCTGAGGCCAGGCCCCCAGGATGCGAGTGTGGTCACAGCAGCAGCCCCGCAAAGGCCAGGCCTGCACACTTCCTGCTCCAGGAACTAAGGTTCTTGCTTCTGTTCCAAGTGGAATGTCCCTCTGCTCGATCCTACGGCCATCGAGGAGGCAGCGCAGGGGAAGAGGTATGGGGAGACGCCAGAGTCTGGGCTTGAGGAAACCGTCCCTGTGACAGGCACCTTCGCTGTCTAGGGCCAGTGTGCTGTGCTTTCTCTCCCCGAGTCCCCTCGGAGGGCACAGCTGGGTGGCACTGCAGTGGCCAAGGAATTGGCAGTGGGCAGCCCCTTGTATCCATCCGAGTCCCCTCAGGGCTCACCACCAGAGGCGGCTGCAGCGGCTTGGTGGCTACAACACCCTTTGTTTACTGATGTGGCCAGCAATATTTTTTCAGTCCCCCTCCTATCACCTTGAAAACATCCACAGAGGTTGGTAGAACCACAGGTTGCACGCTGGGACACTGTGAGGCAGGGGCCTCAGACCGGTGGGATGTTTGGAAGGGAGCAAGGAAACTGACTGCTCTTTATTTGGGCATTCTGACCCCCAGCCTGTGGACTTCTCACACATCAGTTGTTGCAGAACAACCCTTCTGAAGCTTTTATAACACTTCCTTAAAAAAAAAAAAAAAAAAATCCCTCCCTTTCCACCAACCTACAAACCCCGAAGGAGGCACAGGAGACAGCAACAGAATTTCATCTTTCAGACTCAGGCAGTAACATGAAGAGCGGGTCCAGCTCCAAGGAGAGCCCGCTGCCTCTCAGCCCCTAGACCATGTTCTGATCCAGGGTCCCTGGGACCCCCTGATCCCCGCCACCCCATGCAAACAGCTGCCCTTTCCCTCCGTTCCCCATCCCTGGCTGAGCATCCTGGAAGCTCTGGAATACACCGAAACCAGATCGCCTCCAAGTCAATTCTCCTCAATGAGCCTAGGCTTAACTGTTCTGAACCGTTCCGCTGCTAATCGATACCGGGCCCAAATGCGTGTAGGACAAGGATATGACCTGCTTAAGGGAGCAAGTCAAGGCGTCGTAGAAATCCCCCCTTACACTTCTCAATCAGCCCTTCTTGGCGGTAAATGTGCTTCTCTAAGACTCGGCGGCTTGGGGTTCGGCTGGAGCCTGGGGCAGGAAAGAGTGTGGGGCTGAAGAAACAGCAGGCTGTGTGGGCAAACCCGTTACAACCCTCTCTGGGCCTCTGTGAGTCCCCCCGCCCACACTCCCCTCAGTTCCCTTATTCTTGAAACTGTCCATGGGGCGATTGTGTAAGGTTAAAATGCAGTTTGTAAAGAGGTTTCATGGATTCATGATAGGAATATGATTTATTAACATGTGAATATCCCCAGCGCCCCGCGGAATAAAGGGCATTTTGGCCTCACTGGCTCTGCGTCCCCTCACTCTAGCCCCCCAGGGAGAGCTACGTGTTTGCCAGCTGGGTTTCAGGCTTTTCTATGATGCAGATTTGGGAGAGAGAGCACAAAAGAGTGAAGTCTCAAGAGGGAGAGAGGTGGGGTGTGATTCTTACTGGCTGGGCGAGTTCCAGGCGCCCCTTTGTTACGGAGAAATATGGAGAATGGGCAATGCAGAAAAGGAAACAAAGAAAGAAGCAGCCAGGCTGAATCTAGCCCAT
>SJYA01002653.1:0-25467 GCA_006410615.1 Neotragus moschatus
CGAGGAAGCTAAGGCTCAGAAGGGAAAGCCACGCAGCCACAGCCACACAAGCCAAAGGCATGGAGTGCACGGAGTTGGGTGGAGGGGAACCCAGGCCTGACTCTCTGTTTACAGCAGGGCCCTGGGCATGTCTGGAGTCAGAACCATCATCAGTTAAGTCCTTGGTGCGGCCCTGGCCATGCCCTCCCTCCAACCAGGCTGGGGGCTGTCCTGAGCTTGTGGGCAGTGCCTGTCAAGCACCTGAGTTACCCCCCAGAGGGCCTCTGACCTCAGGGCACAGGGCAGCTGTGAGGTGCCGAAGGTAACATCCGGATCTGGGGGGGCGGGAGTGGCGGATAAACGCCCAGCCTCCTCTTCCTGCGGTGGGCCAAGCCCGAGGGTGTTCCCCCACCCTCTCTCCGAGGGCCCCCTGCAAGTTGAGCCAGTGGCAATGGATCGTTAGTCATTGTTCGGTGGCTCAGCGGTAATCGGCCTGCCGATGCAGGAGACGTGGGTTCCATCCCTGGGTCGGGAAGATCGCCTGAAGAAGGNTGGGCCAAGCCCGAGGGTGTTCCCCCACCCTCTCTCCGAGGGCCCCCTGCAAGTTGAGCCAGTGGCAATGGATCGTTAGTCATTGTTCGGTGGCTCAGCGGTAATCGGCCTGCCGATGCAGGAGACGTGGGTTCCATCCCTGGGTCGGGAAGATCGCCTGAAGAAGGAAGTGGCAACCGACTCCAGTATTCTTGCCTGGGAAATCCCGTGGACGGAGGAGCCTGGTGGGCTACAGTCCTTGGGGTAACAAAAGAGTCGGACACGACTGTGGCTAAACAATGGCAGCAGACCGTCAACACGGCCTTTATAAACCTGCTGCCCACCCTGCTCCCTTCGCCACGTGCTTCCTGGAATCGCCTGGATAAAGCCACTTGCACCCAAATCNCGAGGAAGCTAAGGCTCAGAAGGGAAAGCCACGCAGCCACAGCCACACAAGCCAAAGGCATGGAGTGCATGGAGTTAGGTGGAAGGGAACCCAGGCCTGGCTCTCTGTTTACAGCAGGGCCCTGGGCATGTCTGGAGTCAGAACCATCATCAGTTAAGTCCTTAGTGCGGCCCTGGCCCTGCCCTCCCTCCAACCAGGCTGGGGGCGGTCCTGAGCTTGTGGGCAGTGCCTGTCAAGCACCTGAGTTACCCCCCAGAGGGCCTCCAGCTGTGAGGTGCCAAAGGTAACATCCGGATCTGGGGGGGCGGGAGTGGCGGATAAGCGCCCAGCCTCCTCTTCCTGCGCTGGGCCAAGCCCGAGGGTGTTCCCCCACCCTCTCTCCGAGGGCCCCCTGCAAGTTGAGCCAGTGGCAATGGATCGTTAGTCATTGTTCGGTGGCTCAGCGGTAATCGGCCTGCCGATGCAGGAGACGTGGGTTCCATCCCCAGGTCGGGAAGATCGCCTGAAGAAGGAAATGGCAACTGACTCCAGTATTCTTACCAGGGAAATCCCGTGGATGGAGGAGCCTGGTGGGCTACAGTCCTTGGGGTCACAAAAGAGTCGGACACGACTGTGGCTAAACAACAGCAGCAGACCGTCAACACGGCCTTTATAAACCCGCTGCCCACCCTGCTCCCTTCGCCACGTGCTTCCTGGAATCGCCTGGATAAAGCCACTTGCACCCAAATCCTCGTCGCAGGATTGACTTTGGGGGCCCAAACTGAGACGGCAGCAGCTGGGACCTGAGCCCCTCCCGGAGCGCCAGCGCCACAAGCTGCCAGGCACAGTGGGCACTGGCATCTATTCAACCCTGGAAGACGGTTCCCTGCACTGAGCTCAGGGCCTAAGGATGGGGCCTGTGGCTGGAGAGGACGTGGTCCAGCCCCCCAGGTGCAGCTGAGGCGACAGGCCTGCACATCATACGTAATCTGGCAAAACAGAGCTCCGTGGACACTCTCCTGCCCTCCCCACCTGATGCCTAAATTCTCTGTACAGCTTCCTTGCCCTGGGTGTTCCACTCTGTTTGCATACCCCGAGGGACGGGGGGTCACAGTCACTCTAGGCAGTAACTGCTAGTAACTTCCTCACACAAATATTGCGTGTTGGATAAATGACTAACAAAACAATTATCTTAATATCTAAGCTCCAAGTGCCTCCTTTTGGAGGCAAAGAGCCAGAAACACGATAAAGCTGGGAACAAAGACTTTAGGGAACACTTTCGCAATCAAGTTCAGAGAGAGCCCGCCGACTGAATCTAGCCCACTGCCTGTTTTTATACATCCTGCAAGCTAAGAACGGTCTTTATGTCTTTAAATGGTTGGGAAAAAAATAAAAAAAGAAGATTTCATGACATGTGAAATTATATGAAATTCAAAATCCAGTGTCCATAAATAGAGTCCTCCTGGAGCATAGCCAAACGAATTCATTTACATCTTGTCTGTAGCAGCTTCCATGCCACTGCGGCACGAGTGTTTGCAACAGACATGGCTTGGCCCACAGAGCCTAAAATATTTACTATCTTGCACGTTACAGAAGCAGCGTGCCGGCCCCTCGACTAGTCCATGCCCCTGAGCAATGTCACCCCGTCTTCTGGTTGAGGAAACTGAAGCCCAGCAGAGTCAGGGAGCTCCGAGTCCACATGTGGCAAGATGTGAGAGGCTTGGCAGCCAAGGTGGGCAAAATGACCCCAAAGCCCCGGGGCCTGTGTGGGCCGGGCTCTCCCTGCTGTCCTCGTGGGTCCACTGGCCCAGGCCTGCCAGTCCCAGCCCACCCAGCACTCCCTGAGCCAGGCCCAGAGCTGGCCACAGCCAGAGGGACATTGAGGTGACAGCCGTGAGCTTGGAAGAATCAAAGCTGCTTCCCCGGGCAGCTGGCGAAGGCTCTGGAAGTGGGTCAGGCCTCGGGAGGGGGCGTCCATTTTTAGCTCTTCTTTAGGGCCTCATTCATTCATTCGTGCATCTGATATTTACTGAGCAGCTACTGAGTGCCAGCCCCTGGGGTCAGTGGGGGTCTGAGTCGGGCCGCCTCTGGGTCCTCGAGGCCTCGGCAGATGTGGAGAGACAATCACAGAAGCCAGCGAGGAGTGGGGTGTGATGTAGGCAGCCAGCAGCCCCCCTCCTGCGCTGCCTCTCAGATGAAGGCAGAAGGGTCACAGTTGACCTGGCGGCCTCCCGGCTTTGAGCTGGACTAAAGGAGGCTGTTGCTGGCTGTTGTGGGAGGAGGGCCTGCTGGGCAGAAGGGGCACTGCGTGGCAGTGTGGAGGTGTGATGGGTGTGTGGGGGTGGGGCTGCCCTGGGAGAGGGTCAGGGGAGACACGAAGCCCACCCTTGCACTGTCCGGGAGGGGCCCAGTGACAGCTATGGGTGGGCCCGGGGCCTCATCAGGGCGGCAGCTGAGAAAGCGCGTCCTGGAGCCACCTTGCGGAGGCGGCCGTGGAGCTGAGCGTGGGCAGAGTCAGGACTCTGCCAGCAGGGACGAGACGGACACCTGAGTCAGCCACCTGACCTTAGCCACCAGACAAGGGCCCCCGGGTGCCTGCCTTCCTTCAGAGCCGGGGGCCCTGACTCTCGGCCTTGTGGCCTCGGGAAGACTCCCTCCTGATTCACTTTCCATACCCCCCACGTGCATGCCTCCCAAGACCCTTCCCCTAGGCCCTGCAGGCTCACGGCCACTCCGCCTGAGTCCACACAAAACACAGACGTGTCCCTGACCCCACCGGTATCTCCCCCTCCGCAGGTCTGACGGAGGGCCTGGGGCCAGGCCCACCTTGGGGTGGGGCTGCCTGTACGTTTCTTGGAAAGCAGCCACTGTGCCTCTGCTTGTGAGGCCATGCTCGCAAGTTGCCTCCGAGCCTGCCGAGAACCTGGGGGGGTCGTCTCCCTCACCGCCCCCCGCACCTGAGGAGAGGGCTCGCCGTCGTTCTGAGACTTTCTTCACCCAATCATAACTCTTGTTCGACTTCTGTGTCCGCAGGAGGCTAGATCCTTGAGCCATGGTTCCCGCCCAGGGCCCTGAGGCTGGGAGTGGGGTCATCAGACAGCCAGGGCCAGCTGGCCTGAGTGACAGGCGTCTCGGGGTTAACCGATGGAGAGGGGTGGAAGATGGGCCTCCTGGAGCTCGGCCAGGGCCTGTATGGGCCCCGCTGGTTTCCAGCCCAGGGCAGGGCCCGGGGAACACGTGCCTGGATGGAGATGGGTGAAGAAGGTCAGGGGTCATCAGTGACTGATAGGAACGGGAGCCTCCGGCCAAGGCCCTGGAAGCCCCTCCTTATGCTCCTTGGTCCCAAGTGGACTTCCTAAGTCCCTGGGCAGCGCGTGGGCCCCTGCGTGGCCATGAACCCTGGCTCCTGGCACCAAAGGCCTGCCAGTGGGCCCCTGCTGACCCACCACTCCTTCTGGAGCCGAACTCCCTGTCCTACCTTCTTGGTGAGGCCTGGGCATTTTTCTGGCAGGGGATGGCCAGGGCTGCACCTCCAGGGCTGAGCTTGAGGCTCTGTGGAGGCTCTGGTGGGGAGAAAAGGAGGTCTGAGTCTGCAGGTGGAGGGCACCCCGAGGAGGAGGCAGCTCCGGGGAGAGGCCCTCTGCTCTGGGCTGATGGTCAAGCGGCCTGGCATAGGAGGGGCTGCATGGAGCTGGGGGCCATTCCCAGGCTGTGCCCACCGCTCTCCCCAGCCCGCTCACCACATCACCATCATCACGCTGGCCGGCTGTTCCGGGGCAGGTGTTGACCCCAGGAGGGGACCCTGAGCGGTTATCTCGAGGAGAAGATGTCTGAAAGTGTCTCTTGGGGGAAGGCCTCCATGAGCTCCTTCATCTCTTCCGGGGTCTCAGCACCCAAACCAAGCCTCCTCCTGGGCTCCCCCCTCCCCCTGGCTCTCTGTGGTGAGTCTGAGGAGGCCTGAGGTCACCGGGTCACGGTCCGGACTGGGACACTTGTGGCTGAGATGCTGCAGAGACAGGGGGACCCAAGGCAGGCTCCGTCCACCCCCCGCCCCAGGCCTTCGTCCTGTCCGGGAAAGGGACGCCTCCTCCCAGGTTCAGCTCTGCTTCGGTCAGTCATTCATTCAGTAAAGGTTCTCTGTACACCTACTGTGTGCCGGGCTCTGCCGTGGGGGCGGNCTGAGATGCTGCAGAGACAGGGGGACCCAAGGCAGGCTCCGTCCACCCCCCGCCCCAGGCCTTCGTCCTGTCCGGGAAAGGGACGCCTCCTCCCAGGTTCAGCTCTGCTTCGGTCAGTCATTCATTCAGTAAAGGTTCTCTGTACACCTACTGTGTGCCGGGCTCTGCCGTGGGGGCGGGGACATCCCCGTGAAGAAGCGCCCCTGCTCGCATGTGTTAGGCAGGTACAAGTCAACAAGCAAATCAGTCGTGTTGGGGGCGGAGGGGAGGTGGGTGGGTGTGCGTGCGTGTGGTCACTCCTGCCACGGTTCTGGACACGGAGACAGCGGTCAGGGGAGGCATCCCTGCGACATCAATTGTACCATCTAAACCATCTACAGGTGTTCAGTTCAGTGGGACGAAACACATTCACAGCGTCACGCAACTATCCCCACCAGGCTTCCCCGCAGGTGAGCGAGCGAGTGGGGAGGGTGCTCAGGAGCAGGAAGACTGTGAGGCTGGTTTGGAGAAGAAGAATCTGTTGGCCTTGGTAGTAGGGAGCGCGCCCAGGCTGCCAAGGGCAGCCCCAGTTCAGCTCAGTGTCTGGCTCCTGGCCGTGCAGAAGCCTGGGTCCTGATATGGGGCTGAGACAGGGTAGGTTTGTGGCAAAACAGGGTAGGTTTGGGGCAGGACAGGGTCTCTTGTCCATGTGGGGGAGGGGGAGGATGAGAAACCCCCTGCCAGCATCCACGTATCATAACCATGACGACCAGGAGCTAAGACCACCGTATCCACAGGAGGGGCTGCTCTAGGGCGTTCTCGCCCGGGGAAGAGAAGACCAAGCCAGCGAATAACTTCCTCATGTGTTTCCACACTCCCTTTGCCGCTGTCTACTGTTCATAAGCAAGTCAGGGTCCCGCCCACGCTCGCAGGCGTGAACACCAGGAGGCGCGGGCGTCAGGATCAGTGGAGAGTCCGTCAACCGCAGGATGACGTGTGAACATGAAGTCACCCACACGGTGGGGCGCTCAAGCCGCCCCCTTCACGAGACGGCGGGCGCCCGTACAGACCCACGGTTCCTTCTCAGGCCAGTGGATCCCTCAGCTCGCTTATAGACCTACCGTTGACTCACAGAGACCCACTCTCAGATCCTCCCCCGACTGGGTCCACCCATCCCGAACTGTCCCAGCACAACGCTGGCAATGGTCCCTCCAAAAATTAAACATAGAATTACCAGATCCAGCCATGACACTTCTGGCTGTATATGCAAAAGAACTGAAAGCAGGCAATCAAAGGGTTGTCTGCACGTGCCTGTTCACAGCAGCGTTATTCGCAACAGTCGAGAAGCGGAAGCATCCCGAGTGTCCACTGATGGGTGTGGGTAAGCAAGATGCGGTACCTACATATGATGGGATATTATGCAGTCTCTAAAAAGGAAGGAAAATTCGACACAGGCTACGGCATGGACGGTTTCGGCACCGCCTCCTGTACAATGTTACAAACCTCCGCCCGTAGCTCTTCAGGCACTCTGTCTACCGGATCTAATCGCTTGAACCTATTCGTCACCTCCACTATGTAATCACAAAACAAAACAAAAAGTTCCTCAGCGTGTCCGACTCTTTGTGACCCCGTAGACTATACGGTCCATGGAATTCTCCAAGCCAGAATACTGAAGTGGGTAGCCTTTGTCTTCTCCAGGGAATCTTTCCAACTTGGGATCAAACCCAGGTTTCCCGCATTGTGGGAGGATTCTATACCAGCTGAGCCACAAGGGAAGCCCACAAGGGATTTGATTTACTTTATACCTGAATGGTTTAGTGATTTTCCCTACTTTCTTCAGTTTAAGTCTGCATTTTGTAATAAGGAGCTCATGATCTGAGCTACAGTCAGCTCCAGGTCTTATTTTTGCTGTATCTATAGAGCTTCTCCATCTTTGGCTGCAAAGAGTATAATCAGTCTGATTTTGGTATTGACCAGCTGGTGATGTCCATGTGTAGAGTCTTCTCTTGTATTGTTGGAAGAGAGTGCTTGCTATGACCAGTGTGTTCTCTTGGCAAAACTCTGTTAGCCTTTGTCCTGCTTCATTTTGTACCCCAAGGCCAAACTTGCTTGTGACTCCAGGTATTTCTTGACCTACTTTTGCATTCCATGGTCTATATAGTCAAAGCTACATTTTTTTTCCTAGAAGTCATGTGTGGATGTGACAGTTGGACCATAAAGAAGGTTGAACACCAAAGAACTGATGCTTTGGAATTATGGTGCTGGAGAAGACTCTTGAGAGTCCCCTGAACTGCAAGGAGATCAAACCGGTCAATCCTAAAGGAAATCAACCCTGAATATTCACTGGAAAGACTGATGCTAAAGCTGAAGCTCCAGTCCTTTAGCCACCAGATGCGAAGAGCAACTCATGGGAAAAGATCCTGATGCTGGGAAAGATTGAAGGCAGGAGGAGAAGGGGACGACAGAGGATGAGAGGGTGGCATGGCATCACTGACTCAATGGACATGAGTGTGAGCAAACTCTGGGAGATGGTGAAGGACAGGGAAGCCTGGCGTGCTGGAGTCCATGGGTTCCCAAAGAGCTGGACACAGCTTAGCAACTGAGAAACATCCGCATGGATGGAATCCTAGAGACAGCGTTCTGAGAGAATGAGGCAGTGGAAAAGGACAAATGCTGTGTGACTCCACTTATGCGATGCACTCAGAGGAGGCAGATTCCCAGGGACAGAAGTGCGGTGGTGACTGTGAGGGGCTGAGGGAGGGAGATGGGGCTAGCGCTGAATGGGGACAGAGTTTCAGCTGGGGAAGGTGAAAAGAGTTCTGGGGGCAGATGGTGGTGATGGCTATTCAACCACGTGAATGGACGTCAGCCCACTGAACCAAACACTTAAAAAATGGTTCAGATGGACTTCCAGGTAGTGGATAAGAATCTGCCTGCCTATGCTGGGGACATGCGTTTGATCCCTGGTCCAAGAAGGTCCCACATGCCGCAGAGCAACAAAGCCTGTGGGCCACAACTACTGAGCCTGAGCTCTGGAGCCCGTGGGCTGCAACTACCGAAGCCAATGTGACTAAAGCCCGCGCCCCAAAGCAAGAGAAGCCGCTGCAATGAGAAGCCTGTGCATTGCAGCTAGGGAGGAGCCCCCCTCACCCTGACTAAGGAGACCCCACACAGCAGCAAGGACTCAGTGCAGCCAAAAGTAAATAAAAACATAAAAATAAGAGTAAAATTTAAAAAAAGGTTAAGATGGTAAACACGTTATATATAGTTTTATACTTTAAATCCTGAGGGGAAAACAAAACTAAACAGCCTTTACCAACTCCTGTGTCAAAAGGCTTGACCGGTGGCTTAGAGTGCAGGAGATCTGGGCTCAGTCTCTAGNAAGAGTAAAATTTAAAAAAAGGTTAAGATGGTAAACACGTTATATATAGTTTTATACTTTAAATCCTGAGGGGAAAACAAAACTAAACAGCCTTTACCAACTCCTGTGTCAAAAGGCTTGACCGGTGGCTTAGAGTGCAGGAGATCTGGGCTCAGTCTCTAGGTCAGGAAAATCCCCTGGAGAAGGGAATGGCAGCCCACTCCAGTATTCTCTCCTGGAGAATCCCATGGGCGGAGGAGCCTGGCGGGCTACAGTCCGTAGGGTCGCAAAGACTGGGACATGACTGAGCATCTAACACTTTTACTAAAACCTTTAAGCCCAGACCCCGGACCCCTAGGGATATTCGTTCCTCAACTCCCTCTTCTGAGACCTAACAGGCTGTCCAGGTAGCTGGTACCATTAGCTAGGACGCTTGGATTTGCTTCAGAACAAGTTGATCCGGGTCTTCCAGGGAATTGGCAATGCCCGTATGTATTATATACAAGATCACACATAGGGAAAGAATCTGCCTGCAATGCAGGAGCCCTGGGTTCGATCCCTGGGTTGGGAAGACTCCCTGGAGGAGGGCAGGGCAGCCCACTCCACTGTTCTTGCCTGGAGAATCCCGTGGACAGAGGAGCATGGAGGGCCGCAGTCCACAGGGTCTCAAAGAGCTGCACACAACTGAGCGACCAAGCACAGTCTATATGCATATACATATATAGGTAATACATAGAATACAGTCCCAGAATGTTGGAGTGAGAAGAATGAAAGTGCCTATGTGGGGGTGCATTGCTGCGCTGGTGCAGCTGGAGGAAGCCCAGCCTTTGTTCTGTCTCCTGGAATGACTTCAGAGAGGCCTCCTGAAAACACTTGTCTTGAACATATGTCTGGGGGATGGATGGGAGAAGAAACCATCCACAGGTTCTTGTCGCCCATTGGTTAGAGCAACTGGGAAGATCTCTAAGCTCTAGGAAAACTGGAGAAGGGACGTCTGATTGCCCTTGGTGTGTGTAGGAGGGAGCTGGGGAGGAGGCCGGGGTGGAGGGGAGGACGGGAAGCTGCCGCTTTGCAGGGAAACTGCCAGGCTGTCCAGCAGGTCTGCCGTGGGAGGGGTGCTGGGGCTCCTTCTACCATTAAGCTCCCTAAAGTCACACCCCTTTATAAGTGAGGGCGGAGCCTTAAAGATTTGGGTCCCGGGGGTGGGGGTAGAACCAGATTTAGCCGTGTTTGAGCTAAAAACCTCTGCCCTTTTAGGGAAGGTGGGCTTTTAGAAAGCCTAATTTGTTTGGGAACTCTTCCTAAAATAACATCTTTCAGAAGACAGACAAGAGCCCAGTTGTGCAAACACAGAGGAGTTTAGCATGAGTGCCCGCCTGTGCCCCGCCAGCTCGGCACGTGCTGGCCGCTGCGGCCAGGCTCCGGGGGCAGGGGGGCGGGCAGTGGCGTGAAGGAGGCCTTTATTTAGGAGGGAGCGCCCCGGGGTCTCTCTGAAGGGTGCGGGGCCACAGAGCCAGGCTCCAGGGCCACGCGTGGGGCACCGCCAGGCCGCGCGGGCCCTGCCCATCATCCTTTTTGATGGGTTGCTCCTCTTTTAACGACTCTTGGTTTTCACCTGGTGCTTCTGTGCTTCTGAGACAGGAGCCCCCCATGCCTCTCGCCCCCCATGCACTGTGGGGTCTGGAGGGGGAGCGAGCTGCTTCGGGGAGAGGTCTCAATCACTACAGAGCATGGCTGCCTGCCCAGAGCGCTTCGGGGCACCGCTGGCCGAAGCTGGCAATTCACAGGGCTGTCTCTGCCCTGGGGCGAGGGTGAAAATAAACGGGGAAGCCATGTCTCTGCTGCCCTTCCTGGAAGGACACTGCATTCAGATGTCTGGCTCACGTCACCTCTAACAAGGACTCAGGGTCCAGAAAGGGCAGGGTGATTTCCAAGGGTGATTGAACTCTGGGCACCAGTAAAGCCTGCCCCCAAATCTCTTACCTGTGACCCCCTTATGCCACCTCCATCCGTGGAATGGTGGCAGGGTCAAGTTCACCTGCAGCTGCAAATGCCACCGTGCTTGTAATTGCTTCCAGAGGACCGGTGGCAAATGCAGAAGCTGCTCGGGAACCAGGCCTGTTGCCAAGCACTCAGTCACCAGCTTTAAGGCCCTCAGCAAGCTCCCCCCACTCCCAAATTCACCAAGCTGGAAAACTAAAACCCTGTTCCTAAGCCTGACCACATAACCTAGCCCCGTTGAGCCGAGGTCCTGTGGTCCTTACAGAGGATGAGCAAGGACTATGAACACGTTTCAGTGTTGCTGTTACCATTCAGCTGCTCAGTCATGTCCAACTCTTTGTGACCCCAAGGACTGCAGTATGCCAAGTTTCCCTATCCTTCACTGTCTCCTGGAGTTTGCTCAAACTCAAGTTCATTGAACTGGTGATTCCATCCAGCCATCTCATCCCCTGTCACCTCCTTCTACTCCTGTTTTTAATCTTTTCCAGCATCAGGGTCCTTTCCAATGAGTTGGCTCTTTGCATCAGGTGGCCAAAATATTGGAGCTTCAGCTTCAGCATCAGTCCTTCCAATGAATATTCAGGGTTGATATCCTTTAGGATTGACTGGTTCGATCTCCTTGTTGTCCAAGGAACTCTCAAGAGTCTTCTCCAGCACCATAATTTAGAAGAATCAATTCTTCAGTGCTCAGGCCTTCTTTATGGTCCAACTCTCAAATCCATACATGACTACTGGAAAAAACATAGCTTTGACTAGATAGACCTTTGTTGGCCGAGTGATGTTTCTGATGTTTCTTTAACATGCTGTCTAGGTTGGTCATAGCTTTTCTTCTGAGAACAAAAGCTGTCAAACATTAGTAAGTGACCACGGTCACAGTCATTCATGGCCCAGGAGACAGTGACATTATTTCACAGGGAGAACCAGGACTCTAGTGAGGAGGAGAAACGGGTCTCTGGGATTCATCTATGGTTGGCAGAAGTTTCCAACACATCCAGGAGTCAGGAGAGGCTCATTAAACAGGATGATTCCGGATGCTTCTGGGACTAGGAATGGATCTGACCCGGCCGCCTCCCCCAGGGAACACTCCGTCTACTTCAAGGGGGAATGTAGCCAGCAGGGGGTTAGAGGGGAAGGGCATCTTCAGGGCTCGACCCAGGGCTCGATGAGCTGGGGTGTCTGGGCCCCACATGGAGACTGGAGGTGTCTGGGACCTGGTGCTGTAGCCTCCCTGCTGCCCAGAGCCAGGGGGCAGGGGCTGGAGTGGGGGAGGCGAGCCGGGGAGTGAGTGAGGAGAAAGCAGCCTCTGCTGGGACACCCGTGCCAGGAACCGTCAGCGCCTCTGGGCTCCCAGGCCCCCCTGTGATTCAGGGGAACGCTTTCTGCAAGTGCTAATTCTCAGTTCTTGCGTTCATGTGGAACCTGGAAATTAATTAGCTCAGACATGAGCTCGGCAGCATAAAAAGGATCCTCGTTAGTATAANGCAGGGAAACTGCCAGGCTGTCCAGCAGGTCTGCCGTGGGAGGGGTGCTGGGGCTCCTTCTACCATTAAGCTCCCTAAAGTCACACCCCTTTATAAGTGAGGGCGGAGCCTTAAAGATTTGGGTCCCGGGGGTGGGGGTAGAACCAGATTTAGCCGTGTTTGAGCTAAAAACCTCTGCCCTTTTAGGGAAGGTGGGCTTTTAGAAAGCCTAATTTGTTTGGGAACTCTTCCTAAAATAACATCTTTCAGAAGACAGACAAGAGCCCAGTTGTGCAAACACAGAGGAGTTTAGCATGAGTGCCCGCCTGTGCCCCGCCAGCTCGGCACGTGCTGGCCGCTGCGGCCAGGCTCCGGGGGCAGGGGGGCGGGCAGTGGCGTGAAGGAGGCCTTTATTTAGGAGGGAGCGCCCCGGGGTCTCTCTGAAGGGTGCGGGGCCACAGGGCCAGGCTCCAGGGCCACGCGTGGGGCACCGCCAGGCCGCGCGGGCCCTGCCCATCATCCTTTTTGATGGGTTGCTCCTCTTTTAACGACTCTTGGTTTTCACCTGGTGCTTCTGTGCTTCTGAGACAGGAGCCCCCCATGCACTGTGGGGTCTGGAGGGGGAGCGAGCTGCTTCGGGGAGAGGTCTCAATCACTACAGAGCATGGCTGCCTGCCCAGAGCACTTCGAGGCACCACTGGCTCGAAGCTGGCAATTCACAGGGCTGTCTCTGCCCTGGGGCGAGGGTGAAAATAAACGGGGAAGCCATGTCTCTGCTGCCCTTCCTGGAAGGACACTGCATTCAGATGTCTGGCTCACGTCACCTCTAACAAGGACTCAGGGTCCAGAAAGGGCAGGGTGATTTCCAAGGGTGATTGAACTCTGGGTACCAGTAAAGCCTGCCCCCAAATCTCTTACCTGTGACCCCCTTATGCCACCTCCATCCATGGAATGGTGGCAGGGTCAAGTTCACCTGCAGCTGCAAATGCCACCGTGCTTGTAATTGCTTCCAGAGGACCGGTGGCAAATGCAGAAGCTGCTCGGGAACCAGGCCTGTTGCCAAGCACTCAGTCACCAGCTTTAAGGCCCTCAGCAAGCTCCCCCCACTCCCAAATTCACCAAGCTGGAAAACTAAAACCCTGTTCCTAAGCCTGACCACATAACCTAGCCCCGTTGAGCCGAGGTCCTGTGGTCCTTACAGAGGATGAGCAAGGACTATGAACACGTTTCGGTGTTGCTGTTACCGTTCAGCTGCTCAGTCATGTCCAACTCTTTGTGTCCCCAAGGACTGCAGTATGCCAAGCTTCCCTATCCTTCACTGGCTCCTGGAGTTTGCTCAAACTCATGTTCATTGAACTGGTGATTCCATCCAGCCATCTCATCCTCTGTCACTTCCTTCTACTCCTGTTTTTAATCTTTTCCAGCATCAGGGTCCTTTCCAATGAGTTGGCTCTTTGCATCAGGTGGCCAAAATATTGGAGCTTCAGCTTCAGCATCAGTCCTTCCAATGAATATTCAGGGTTGATATCCTTTAGGATTGACTGGTTCGATCTCCTTGTTGTCCAAGGAACTCTCAAGAGTCTTCTCCAGCACCATAATTTAGAAGAATCAATTCTTCAGTGCTCAGGCCTTCTTTATGGTCCAACTCTCAAATCCATACATGACTACTGGAAAAAACATAGCTTTGACTAGATAGACCTTTGTTGGCCGAGTGATGTTTCTGATGTTTCTTTAACATGCTGTCTAGGTTGGTCATAGCTTTTCTTCTGAGAACAAAAGCTGTCAAACATTAGTAAGTGACCACGGTCACAGTCATTCATGGCCCAGGAGACAGTGACATTATTTCACAGGGAGAACCAGGACTCTAGTGAGGAGGAGAAACGGGTCTCTGGGATTCATCTATGGTTGGCAGAAGTTTCCAACACATCCAGGAGTCAGGAGAGGCTCATTAAACAGGATGATTCCGGATGCTTCTGGGACTAGGAATGGATCTGACCCGGCCGCCTCCCCCAGGGAACACTCCGTCTACTTCAAGGGGGAATGTAGCCAGCAGGGGGTTAGAGGGGAAGGGCATCTTCAGGGCTCGACCCAGGGCTCGATGAGCTGGGGTGTCTGGGCCCCACATGGAGACTGGAGGTGTCTGGGACCCGGTGTTGTAGCCTCCCTGCTGCCCAGAGCCAGGGGGCAGGGGCTGGAGTGGGGGAGGCTAGCCGGGGAGTGAGTGAGGAGAAAGCAGCCTCTGCTGGGACACCCGTGCCAGGAACCGTCAGCGCCTCTGGGCTCCCAGGCCCCCCTGTGATTCAGGGGAACACTTTCTGCAAGTGCTAATTCTCAGTTCTTGCGTTCATGTGGAACCTGGAAATTAATTAGCTCAGACATGAGCTCGGCAGCATAAAAAGGATCCTCGTTAGTATAACTTTGCCCTTTGGCTGGCAGGCGGCTGGCTGCTGGAAGTCAGATTGTGGGGCTGCGGCTGGGCGGGCAGTGATGACGGAAAGGCCATGGCGGGTCCCAAAGCCTCCACCAGCTCAGGCTCACCTCCCTGCCAGACAAGATGTTCCAAAGGCAGTCTCCACCTGAGGGTGTCCCTAAGTTTGGGCCTAATAGGGACTCGGGGAACAGCACAGCAGGCTTCCAGGGGCCTCAGGCAATGCGCTAAGAAACCCTCCAGGAGGCCTCCTTTGGACTGGGGCCAGGGAGAGCCTATAAAGGTGGCTTTCGCTGTTGCTCAGTTGCCAAGTCACGTCTGACTCTGCAACCGCACGGACTGCAGCATACCAGGACTCCTTGTCTCCCAGAGTTTAGCTGAGTCAATGTCCATTGAGTCGGTGATGCCATCCAACCATCTCATCCTCAGTCACCCTCTTCTCTTCCTGCCTTCAATCTTTCCCAGCATCAGGGTCTTTTCCAATGAGTTGGCCCTTCACATCAGGTGGCCAAAATATTGGAGCTTCAGGAACAGTCCTTCCAATGAATATTCAAGGTTGATTTCCTTTAGAAGTGGCTGGTTTGATCTTGCTGTCCAAGAGATGGTGACAATTAAGCAGGAACCCAAAGCAGGAGTCCTGAGAAGGCACTGGCGCCCCACCCCAATGCTCTTGCCTGGAGAATCCCATGGACGGAGAAGCCTGGTGGGCTGCAGACCACGGGGTCGCTAAGAGTCAAACACGACTGAGCGACTTCACGTTCACTTTTCACTTTCACACATTGGAGAAGGAAATGGCAACCCACTCCAGTGTTCTTGCCTGGAGAATCCCAGGGACTGGGAAGCCTAGTGGGCTGCCGTCTATGGGGTCGCACAGAGTTGGACACGACTGACGTGACTTAGCAGCAGCAGCAGCAAAGTGGGAGTCAGTTAGCCAGGCGAAGGGCAGAGGGAACAGCAACCCAGGCAGGGGAACAGCCCTTGCAAACGCCCTGAGTCAGAAAAGAGCTTGGCAGAAAGCCAGGGTGGCTACAGCACAGGAATGTGGGGGTTGCGGCAGAGCCTCAGAGGCGGCAAGGACCAGTCTAAGTGGGGCCCTGGAGGCCTTCTAGAGTGTTTGGTCTTCTCTAACTTCCCTTGAAAAGCACTGGGATTCTGCAGGGGTTGGGCGAGGGAACGAGGCCCAGGCACCTTCCCCAAAGACCCTCTCCGCCCGCACCCTCCCCGAAGAAGGAGACTTGGCTCATCGCGGCCCCTCCCCCTCCAGCAGTGCTGCATCTGGCGGGCTGGGCGTGCGCGTTCTCTTCTGCTGAGCCAGCGAGCCAGCGATAATCACAGCTTTTCACTATCCTCCCCCCACCCAGCACCCCGGCCCCACCTCCTCTCAAATCCTTTATCTGGCAGAGCCCAGAGGAGACTGTGCAAAATGGCTCAGGGATTAAGAACAAGGAGGGTCCCAGGGAGACCACTGATGGTGGGTCAGAGGCCAGGCCAGTCTTCCCAATAATAACAGTGATGGTACCAAGAAGCAGCAGTATTTTCTGAGCCCTCCCTATGCGTGCCGTGTGCTCAGTCGTGAAGTTGTGCCTGACTCTTTGCAACCCCAAGGGCTGTCCGACCCCTCCCAGACCCTGCCACGGGTCTCTATCCATGGGACAGTCCAGGCAAGAATACTGGAGTGGGTTGCCCGTTTTCCTCTCCAGAGCCTTCACTACACTCAGGCCCAACTGAGTGAATTCCCTCATTCATTCTGTGCTTCAAACCTGATGGGATGCAGCCATTGTCACCCCATTTTACAGAGAAGAAAAGGGAGGTGCAGAAAGGTGGAGGACCTTTCCCAGGCCACACTGTCTGGCAGCACTCCTCACTTCCTCAACCACCGCCTTGTTTTGCTGGCCTGCACCAGCCGGGACTACCATTGCCCCGTAACTCATCAAGGGATCCCTCCCATTCCCTACCCCACCCTGACCCACCACACTCTGCTTGCGAGGGTAGGAACTAAGCCCCGCCCATGGCCCCAGCTGATTGGCCTAGGACAGAGACTTGCCTGGAGGGCAGCCAATCTGCATGGCAGGGCGGGGCTTGCAGAGATAGGCAGGACCAATCAGATTCCACCTCTCAGGCCTGATGGAGAGAAGCAGAGAGGGAGTCTGGTCCAGACGGTGCCCATAGGATATATAGTGCAGAGAGGGTCCAAGGTGCAGGGGAAGGAAGCCAGAACCTCCAGGGAGAAGAGAGGAGAGCGGGAGGCTGGCCCACTCCCAACCTGGCCGGCCTGTTCAGCTGAGGACGAGGATGCGAGGAGGTGACCTCAGGGACAGGGATCACACCCTGACATCCCTCCGCCCCGCCCCTGAGAAGCCTGGGGCCTCAGACATCCTGCTGCTGCCCCGCTGGTCTCCATCCCTAGCCCGCAGATGCCGCTGGATGCGCAGAGCACCCAGCCCTCCATGAGCCCGGGTGTGGCTCCCATTTGGCTTTGCTCCATGGTGGCAGCTGAATGCAACTCCTCTTCTGATGTTCCAAGGACGTGCTCCACTCACCTCTCCTCCTGGGCTCCAGGCTCTGTGCCTACACCTCAAAGAGCTGCACCAAGACCCTTGTGACAGCCAGGTGACGGAGGAGCTGTTGTCCTTACTTTAAGGTCTTGGTGCCTTGTTGGGGACAATGAGGACTCACTCGCCCAGGGAGGAGTGAGGCTGAAATGAAGGATGTTAGGAGTGGGCCGACAGGAGTTAATGAACAAACGACTTTGAAGAACTCAAACTAAGGCTCAGAGCCTATCCTAACACTGTCTTTCCTCTGAGATCTCCCTGACTCATGGCCTGCCCCACCCCCACCCCCCACCCCGGCCTTCCCTGGCCCACCTGCTGCTAGCCTGCATTCCATTAGAGGGGCGGGGAGTTCTGTTTGAAGGCTTCTCATGCATTTTAAACTTTTGCCTTCACACTGATCAAGAAAAACCAAACCAGGAAGACTGATGTGCTGCTGACAGAATAAATGATTGCCTGCCTTCTAAGGCTGGCGAGGAGGGAGCCAGGGATTGATTACGTGCTGCTGGGGGGTCCTTCGAGCCGCTGCCCTGCGTCTGTATTGACAGCGGGTTGGCAAGAGCGCCGTGAGGCTGCAAGGCCGCCGCCCATTTCCCGGGGGGAAATGTTCGATTTCAGGTCGGTTTGTGCTGCTTTTTGGCCAAAGGCCTTTTTAAGAACACAGGAGTAGAGACCTTCCAGGAGGGCCAGAGATGGGGGTGGTTTCTTTCAGGAGTCACTTAAATGAGAGGAATCCTTAGTCGATGGGTCTTGGGGTTGATGTAACCCATGAGGCTGACCTGGAAAGCAACTTTGGTCAGCAGGAAGGCTGACTGGTGATCTGGGGCCTGGCCCTTGCTTGTGGGGCCTGTGAGCACCCCCTGCTTTTCCTGATCTGGCCCAGCTCAGGTCTCACAGAGGCTATGCCTGTGGGTCACCTCTTTCTCTGAGCCCCCATATGTCAGGTACATCAGACAACGTTGGTGGGGTGGGGGGTGGGGTGAGGGGGGGGCTGCAACTCACCCCACCCCTCCTGGGAAAAGGAAGACCCCAAATGGAGACCCCAAACCCTTCTGAATTATGAAAAATAAGGCAGTTGATTTTCTCCCAGGCCCGCTGCCCTGTGCCCTGTGCCTCTCTCTGTCCGAGCTCGGGTTTTCCTGGGCGCTCGGTACCTACGTGGCCGGTACAGCCTCCCCAACAGGACTGGAAACCCCGTGGCCCAATCCCGGTTCCTCCTTTCCCGATGTCCCTGTGCTCACACCCCCGAACACCCACATCCTCTGAAGCAGTCAGATTCTACCCCCCGCACGTCCTGGGAAGCCTCTCCTTGTCCATGTCTTGGTTCCAGCCGTAGCCGGCCCCCGTGACATGATGCTGCTCCTGAGGCTTGGCTTCTCCTGACCTAACCTGTCTTTCAAGGCCTCTTTGGGTCACCTCCTCCTGAAGGCTGACCTCCATCCAGTTTTAGGGGAATGGCTCCACGCTGGCCCTATGGCAACCCCGTTCACATCCACAGAGGCCACACATGCAAAGCCCGACCACAGCTGAGCTAAGTCCCAACAGGACACTCGGTGTTCTGCCTAGAACAGGAGGCCTGCGGNTCACCTCCTCCTGAAGGCTGACCTCCATCCAGTTTTAGGGGAATGGCTCCACGCTGGCCCTATGGCAACCCCGTTCACATCCACAGAGGCCACACATGCAAAGCCCGACCACAGCTGAGCTAAGTCCCAACAGGACACTCGGTGTTCTGCCTAGAACAGGAGGCCTGCGGGCTTGCGAGGAAGCTGCTACGAGGCTGTTTCCCATCCCCCTCCCCGTCTGTCAGGGAGGCCAGCAGAGAGACGGTTTTGTCCCCTTTCCCCGTGCAAGTCACCATTCATGTCTGCCATGATGAGCCCGACTCAGAGGAGGACCTGCAGGAGGACACCCAGCCCTGAGACCTTCAGTGCCAGGAGGGAAGGGCAGAGACCAGCTGACACATCTGGGACAGTGGCCCGGAGGCCAGGGTGGCCTCGGCAGGCAGGTGTTAAGGGTCGGCTCCCCTACCCTGACTCTCCGGAGGGTGCTGTGTGCCCCTCATCCAATGAGTCTGTCTCTGCTGCATGAGACCACCTCACATGGGCCCCGGGGACAGCCCTGGGGAACGGCCGTGCCAGCCACTTTGCGTATCCACTGGATGTATGAAGACTTGCTTGTCTCTGGCCAGTACCCCCTGGTGGCGGGGGCTCAGTTATACTTGTCCTTCCCTTGATAATTCTTTATGCCTCGTTTGTACTTTTGAGGGAGCTTCCCAGAAAGATCCCTTGGAGAAGGGAATGGAAGCCCACTCCAGTGTTCTTGGCTGGGAAATCCCATGGACAGGGGATCTGGAGAGGCTATGTACAGACCATGGGGATGGTGGTGACAGGCATATGGTTGCTCCTTAATAAGACAATGGGTCCTTTATAAGATAAGGCCCTGCTGTGCTGTGCTAGGGGGGATGGGTGCGACCATTATTTACATTTTTCTAATATAGTCACTGAGGCACAGAGAGGTTGATCATTTACTCAGGGTCACACAGCAGTCAGTGAATCTTGGAGAAGGGAATTAAATCCAGCAAGTCTGGCTTCTGAACCTGTATCTTTGACTTACGTATGGGGCATCATCTGCCCCTACTTTGGCTGATTCCAAATTCCTTTTTCTTGGACCCTGAGTGCGTGGCTCCTGTGATTTAGTCTACTTCAGCTGCTATAACAATCGCCGTGGACTGGGTGGCTGAAACAACAGCTCTGCCGGGAGAGGGTGGTCTCCTCGTAGCTCCTGGAAGCCCTGCACCTATGTCTTTGGTGGGAGGCCTCCTGTCACGTCAAAACCTAGGTGATAGCCTTGCGGGTGTCTGAATCACCTTAGGCACCATTACCCTCTTTTCTTGTCTCCCAGGCCTGGTTTACTGAGAAATGACTGACATACATCACTGTGTACATTTAAGGTATACAGCATGGTGGCTTGACATATATTGTGACATGACTACCACGCTCGATTTAATGTCCAACATCAGATACAGATACAATAAAAAGAAAAAACATTTTTTTCCTTGTGATGAGAACTCTTGGGACTGACTTAACAACACTCCTGTATATCTTTGTTGCTGCTCAGTCGGTAAGTCGTGCCTGACTCTTTTGTGACCCCGTGGACTGTAGCCTGCCAGTCTCCTTTGTCCACGGGATGTCCCAACAAGAATATTGCAGTGGGTTGGCCATTTCCTCCTCCAGGGGATTTTCCTGACCCAGAGGTCGAGCTCACGTCTCCTGCATTGGCAGGCGGGCTCTTTACTGCTGAGCCACCTGGGAAGGCCCCTGTGTATCACGCAGCAGGGCTCGCCATGGGCATCGTGCAGTACATTGCGTCCCTAGTACTTATTTATCTTGCCACTGAAAGTTGATGCCTCTCGTCTCCCTCCTCTCTGTTCGAAGAACAGTGCACGTCTGCAGCTGAACAGCTTTATCGTCCTGTCCTTCAGAATCTCAGAAGTCCACAGCTTCCCTTTGCTCCATCCCAGCTCCAGTCTCTTTGGTGCAAACTGGGCTGGTTGGTGAGGTGTGGGGCTCACACTTTTGTTAAGGGCTGGTCAGCCGCACTCTCAGGACTCTCTCCCCAACACGCTTTCTCGTTTTGCGTGATATGGAGTAGACTGAGAATTTTCTAGATGCTTAAATGCTGGCTTCTTCCTGCTGAATAATTCCTCCTTCAATTCGCTTCTTTCTCCTTGAATTTTACTGCAAGCAGTCAGGAGGAACCACTCTGCTTAGAAATCTCAGTTCAATGCCCAGTTTCATCCCCTGCAAGTCCTGCCTTCCGTGAAACACTAAAACATGGGCATAATTCAGCTGAGTCCTTTGCCGGCGTATTGCAGGATCACCGTTTCTTCACTTTCCAATAACGTGCTCCCCATCTCCAACTGAGACTTCCTCAGCGTCCTCCTTTACCTTCGCACTTCTCCCAGCGTTCAGTTCACAATTATCTGTGTGTTTTCCAGGAAGATGGAAGTTTTCTCAACAGCTCTCTTTTCTTTCTGAGGTCTTAACAGAATCACCTTTCACTTTGTCTGCTCACAATATCATCACGATATTATCTTTTTCTAGCGGGTATCTTGAAACTCTTCCCATTACCTGGTTCCAAAGCTGCTTCTGTGTTTTGAAGTATGTGTTACAGCGGCACCTGACCTCTCGGCACAAATTTCTGTCCTAGTCAGCTCGGGCTGCTAGGACTGGGTGACTTCCACAGCAAACAAACAGACAAATTCTCCTCATGATGGAGGCTGAGAAGGCCGAGAGCCAGGTGCTGGTTGATTTGGTCCCTGGTGAAGGCTGTCTTGCAGGTGTCTGCCTTCCTTCTATACCTCACGTGGTGCTGGAGATGCCGTGTGGGGGCAGGGGCGGGGAGAGAGCTTGCATGGTCTCTTCTCATAAATGCACTAATGTCATCTTGGGGCCTCTATCCTCATAACCGTGTAGAAACCTAAGTGAAAGTGTTAGTTGCTCAGTTGTGTCTGATTCTTTGCAACCCCGTGGACTGTCCATGGAATTCTCCAGGCAGGAATACTAGAGTGGGTTGCCATCCTCTTCTCCAGGGGATCTTCTGGACCCAGGGATAGAACCCAGGTCTCCTGCACTGCAGGCAGATTCTTTACCATCTGAGCCACCAGGGAGGCACGTCCCATAGAAACCTAATCACCTCCCAAAGATCCCTGCCTCTAAATACCATCACATGGAGGCATTAGGGCTTCAACAGATGAGTTTTGGGGAAAACAAGCATTCAGTCCATAGCAGTCCTACAGTCAATGGCTAGCCCTGTCTTACTTTGCATTTTGGCTGATTTGGCCTCCAGGTTACCCTGCAATAAATCTGTCACCTCACTGTAGGAATGAGGTGTGGAGGCTCAGAGAGGCTGGCCGACCTGCCCAGAGTCACACAGCAGGTAAGCAGAGAGAACCCAAGCAAAGTCTGAGGCCTGCTGCCTCTTGTCTGGCAGGATGCCCCTGGAGTTTTCTGACTGGGCTCCCGATTTGGGGGAGGAGTTGTGGAAAAGAGGTGGCGTGGCCAGCTGTCAGTACCTTCCAGCCACAGAGGATGTGCTTGAAATATCCCTGGGCCCTTCAGAATCAAGGCTCTAGTGAGGCATGAAGGGAACACTTGCACCCTCCTACTTGGAAGAAAGAAATGCAGTGATGGTCAGCCAACAGGGGCCCAGCCCCTAGTTGGAGGCTCCAGACCACACAGTGGAGAAGATCCCTGGGACCCCCGCCCCTACAGCTCAGTTCAGTCGCTCAGTCATGTCCGACTCTTTGCGACCCCATGAATCGCAGCCCGCCAGGCTTCCCTGTCCATCACCAACTCCTGGAGTTCACTCAGACTCACGCCCATCGAGTCAGTGATGCCATCCAGCCATCTCATCCTCGGTCGTCCCCTTCTTCTCCTGCCCCCAATCCCTCCCAGCATCAGAGTCTTTTCCAGTGAGTCAACTCTTCGCATGAGGTGGCCAAAGTACTAGAGTTTCAGCTTTAGCATCATTCCTTCCAAAGAAATCCCAGGGCCGATCTCCTTCAGAATGGACTGGTTGGATCTCCTTGCAGTCCAAGGGAGTCTCAAGAGTCTTCTCCAACACCACAGTTCAAAAGCATCGATTCTTTGGCGCTCAGCCTTCTTCACAGTCCAACTCTCACATCCATAAATGACCACTGGAAAAACCATAGCCTTGACTAGACGGACCTTAGTCGGCAAAGTAATATCTCTGCTTTGGAATATGCTATCTAGGTTGGTCATAACTTTTCGTCTCCCCTACTCCACCTCTCATTGGCCCCACTGACCTGAAGGATTGCCTCAAATACAGACCCCAGTCGTCGGAGGCCCTTGACTCCCAGCACTCTCCACTCTCTGGTCCCCCTAGAATGTTTAGACGCAGAATCTGGTGTTGAGCACATGGGCCTGTTTCACTTTAACAATGCAGTATGCTTTTACGTACGCTTGCGGGTGGCTTTTCTGAGTGTGCCTTTGGTGCTAACGCCTTCTGTTGGGCGGGTGATTGAAACCTCCCAGTGACCCTGATCCTTGTTTCATGGCCTAGTAAACAGGGGTCAGAGAGGGTAAGCAGCTTACTCAAGGCTTCCCAGCCAGGAAGTAGCAGCCTAGACCCCAGTCCAGGGCACCCTGACCCTGGGACCCAGGTTCCTGGCCTCCGTGTCCATCTTCCTCCCATCCTACGTGTCCGACAGGCTGCAGATGGCTTCCTTCTCAGACAGTGAGTGCAGACAACGCTTGGATTTTAGACTAGACAGCTCAGCAGTTGAGTAGTACTCCGGAGCCGCTTTCCCCTGGGGACAGCGCTCTGATCCTCCCCACCTGCCCGGGACTGCTTCTCATTAGACAGCCCCCAGCTGGCCTCAGCCACGTCAAAGTCTTGCTGGAAGAGCCCACCCAGGCTCTCAGGCCGACTCTTGCCCAGAGCTGGCCTCTCAGCTGCCAGGCTTCTGCTCTGAACCCGGCAAAGGCACTGGGAAGCCAGCGCTGGGGGGCGAGGATCACAGCGGACAAGTGAGCTGGCCGCTGGCCACAGACACCCCAGGAGCCCCCCATGAACTACTGGTACACTTCCTCCCACCCCGCTGCCTGCTCCAACAGGCAGTGAGAGGTCGGGTCTCTACCTGCCAGAGCACCCAGCAGCAGGAGGGAAGGCTGGCCCAGGCTTCCTCTACCGGGGGCACTGGCCTCCCTTTGCTTCCTGGGGGCCTTTGAGGTCCACCAGCCTGGAGTAGCAGGAGTAGCTGGTGTTGGGGTTCAAAGAACAATGAATGGGGAGATGAAAGTGAATGAATTCGTCTCTCAGTTGTGTCCGACTCTTTGTGACCCCATGGACTGTAGTCTGCCAGGCTCCTCTGTCCAGGGGGATTCTCCAGGCAAGAATACTGGAGTGGGTTGCCATGCCCTCTTGCAAAGGATCTTCCTGACCCAAGGATCGAACTCTGGTCTCCTTCATGGCAAGCAGACCCGTTACCATCTGAGCCCCTAGGGAAGCCCAGATGGGGAGGGAGAAGGTGTTGTGTTGAGAAAACTCTATAACCTTTTCCCTGTGAATCAAGAAATTCCCCACCCCTCTTCCATTCCTGTAGTTGAGTGCTTGGGTTCGGCAGGAACGCGGTTTATAAACTTGGGGTGTCTTTGCCTCCTCGCCGATTGAGGGTCAACAAGGGACAGAGACATCTCCAAAACCAGGTGCTTTCTTGGTTTATAAAATGGCACACTTGCATCTTACAGGTGTCAGAGAATGCCTGTCTCCTTGTTTCCACGCAGGCAGTTTGGATTCCTGAATATTTGATTGTGAGGACTTTACCAAGGGCCAGGCTGGGGTCAACGGATGTCCCTGGGAAGAAGCAGGCAAGGAGCAAGGCAGGGCTGGTGACCTTGACCTCTCAATGCCCGTGGTTGGGTAAACAGAGGGGTTCTCCCTGGATCTCTACAAGGGTTCGAACTGTCCACTCCCCTGCCCCCAAACAAACCCTCCGACAGGGCAGCTGGGGTGGGCAGGGTGGTCTGTTAGAGACTTCTTTTGTGTCATGTGGGGGGAGAGTGGCCAACTCTTTGCTGTAGCCTGGGTGCTGATGCTGTGGATGTTTGGGCATCAGCCAGGTGCAAGCCCGTCCACACTGCCATAGGTTGCCCTTTTGTAAAACAGACTCTGGGGTTGCAGGCCCCGCCCAAGCACACAGAAATCTTGGCCCCAGCAACGAGGTGTCTGTGGTGGAGCCTGCCTCCGTGGGCCCCTTTGTTCCAGGGCGAGCGGGGCTATTTGGGGAAGAGTCAGGAGTCCTTTGCTCTGGAGAGCAGGTTCCCTGTTCTGCGGGTGCCTCAGTGGCGGGGCCTATACTTTGCAGATCACTACGATGAAGGGCAGCAGTCGGCCTCTTGGCTTCTGGAGGTGCAGATGATTCAGCCCTGGCCATGAGCATCCTCCTGCTAAATCAGCCCCTCATCCTCCCTGTCCCCACCTCCGCACCCAGAGACCCCCTCCCCTGCCACGGCCCTGAGCGGTTGCTCTGTCCCCGGCAGGACCAGAATGTGACCAACTGATCACTGCGCACTGGGGAAACCAAGGCCAGGAGTGGGGAGGCGACTCGCCTGAAGCTGGGCCAGAGGGGGCCCAGCGTCGGCTTCCCCAGTTAGCCTGTGTTCTACGAGCTCAGGAGTCACGGACTCAAGGATGGGGCTTCTGCCCTCAAAGAAGCTAGGGGTGTGGGGAAGGGGGCGGAGGCTTCAGTGTCTGCTGGGGGACTTCTGGCTCTCGGGGGCTGGAGAGAAGGGGAAAGGGTTCTGCTGAGAGCGGCCTTGATGGAGCGTGTAAAGGGACGAGAGAAGGGTGGTGGTCACAGTGATGACGACAGCCGGCTCGCGGTGGGTGCCGGTGCTGGGCAGCCCCGGGACCGGGCAGCCCCGGGACCGCGCTCGACTCCGCTGTCTCCTCACACCCTGTGTCTGGATGACGGGTCATCCTCTCGGTGCTCTGGATCCCTGGGACAGTGCTGTCCGGCAGAACTTTCCGCAAGGAAGGGCACCGTCTGGGCTCTGCAGCGTGGCCACTTGACCACTGGATAGGTGGTCAGTG